>CM062601.1:57233567-57542511 GCA_031470985.1 Agastache rugosa | reverse complement strand
AACTTAGGGTTAGGGTTTTGATTTTTCTAATTTAATCACACAAATCATCATATAATTATGATATAAGCAACATACCATAAGATCAATATCATCTAAACACTCCTCCATTTCTCCCCAAAAATGTCGAAATATATATACATGATGAGAGTTATTCATGCATCATCTTAAGCTAATAATTGATCATCTAACATCTTAAAATCATCATATAATTAACATATGAAGGCATGAACCACATCTACCAATTTCTACAAATTCTCCCCAAAATTTCGACATATATATATATATATGATCTTCCACCATGAACATGAATTAGGAGCTTGGAATAGATGAAATTAATCTTACTTAGCTACTTTGAGAAGATGACTTTGGTCTTGGAAGCTTGGATGATGATCAACAATGGAGTTGTGTGTGTGTTTGAGAGTGAGATCGAGAGAGAGATGGAGAGATTGAGAGAGATGGCTGCTATGTGTGTGTGCGTGTGGAATGAGAGATGAGAGAGAGATGTTTTAATAATCTAATAACCTAGGTTTAGAGTTATAGGGTAGGTTATTATTTTATTAAAACTTAATGGCTAAGTTTTGGTTAATTCATTTAATTAGTTATTAATTCAATTAATTAATAACTAATTAATCTTCTAATAATTCTCTAATTTCTCAACACAGTAATTAAGATTAAGGTTTCACGAACCTTAGATAAAAATCTCACAGAAAGAATCGGAGATTTGAAGCATTTTCAAATCGACCGAAACTAAATTTTTAAGCGATTAATTACGTAAAATTTCACGTAATTAAATTAAATTCTTCTTCTTGTCAATTAATGACTAAACATTTATCATCTATTGATAAATGTAAAAACTTCTTCGTTTCGGATTAACCGAGACGATAAAAATTAATTAAAACTCATTTTTCCGGTAGAATATATCTGCCGGATAAAATTTTCAGAAAGAAAATCTTTATTTTACTAAAATTCTTGTCTTTCTCAGAAGATTAATTATTTTAATTACTTAAGAAAGACGGGATACTACATTCTCTCCCCCTAAAAATAAATTTCGTCCCGAAATTTGCTTACCTCTCGGAAGAGTTCGGGATACTTTTCTCTCATTTTGCTTTCTAACTCCCATGTTGCTTCTTCTAGTCCATGATGCCTCCATTTGATTTTCTTGACGCGATCGACTTATTTCTAAGGCTGTTGGACCTTCCGGTCCAAAATCGCTTCGGAGTTTCTCTTCATAAGCGAGATGCGGTTCAAGAACTACTTCTTCTCGACGAATGACGTGCTTAGGATCAAACATATATCTCCGCAACTGAGATACATGAAACACGTTATGTGAATTTCCAAAACTTGGCGGTAAAGCTAGCTTATATGCTACTTGACCTATTCTTTCCAGAATTTCATATGGTCCTATGTAGCGAGGCTTAAGCTTTCCTTTAACACCAAATCGTTGAATTCCTCTTGAAGGAGAAACTTTCAAGAAAACTTTATCACCCATATTGAATTCTAATGTTGATCTTCTGATGTCAGCATAAGACTTCTGACGGTCTTGCGCTTCTTTAATTCTTTGCTTGATTTGACGCACAATCTTTATCATTTCTTCCACTGAATCAGGCCCTAATATTTTTCTCTCGCCCACATCATCCCAATGGAGCGGAGATCTACACTTCTTTCCATAAAGGGCTTCGTAGGGCGCCATGCCAATCGTCATTTGATAACTGTTGTTGTAAGCAAATTCAACAAGAGGTAAAATTTGCTCCCATTGACTTCCTCGATCTAAAACAACAGTTCTCAACATATCCTCCAAGATCTGAATGGTTCTTTCTGATTGACCATCCGTTTGAGGATGAAAAGCCGTACTGAAGTTCAATTTGGTACCTAATTCTTCTTGCATACTTCTCCAAAAATGAGAAGTAAATTTTGAGTCTCGATCCGAAGTGATCGACTTGAATCCTCCGTGCAATCGCACAATTTCTCGCACGTACGAGTGAGCTAACTTGCTCTATGCGCTATAAGTTATGGGAATAGGTATAAAGTGTGCAGATTTTGTCAATCTATCCACTATTACCCATATCGCTGTATTTCCTCGTTTGGATCTAGGTAACCCAGTTACAAAATCCATGGTAATTTTATCCCATTTCCACTCTGGAATATCTAAAGGTTGTAGCTTCCCATAGGGTCTCTGATGTAATGCCTTTACTTGTTGACAGGCTAAACATCTTTCCACAAAAGAAGCTATGTCTCTTTTCATTCCTTCCCACCAAAATGTTTGTTTCAAATCTTGATACATTTTGGTGCCTCCGAGTAATTTGAATAAGGAGTTTCATGAGCTTCGCTCATGATTTCATTACTTAATTCTTCATCATTCGGCACACAAATTCTTATCGATACAGGAGAACATTATCTCCTGCCTCCTTAAAATTTTCATTTTTCTCTTGACGAATTTTCATTCGTAACTTTTCCAATTTATCGTCTTTTCTTTGAGCATTGGAAATTCTCAATCTTAAATCTGGAATTATTTCCATAGCTGCAACCATTTGCTCAACAGATTGCGGAGGTAGAATTACTTCTAACCTCAGTTCTTCGAAACTCTTAATGAGTTCTTTCTCTTGAGTTAGAAGAAATCCAAATTCCGATTTTCCTTTTCTGCTTAACGCATCAGCAACTACATTTGCTTTTCTTGGATGATAGGAAATTTTACAATCGTAGTCTTTAACTAACTCGAGCCATCTTCTTTGTCTCATATTTAATTCTTTCTGCTCAAAGAAATATTTGAGACTCTTGTGATCTGTGAAGATTTCACATTTCGTTCCATAAAGATGGTGTCTCCAGAGTTTTAAAGCATGTACTACTGCTGCTAGTTCCAAATCATGAGTTGGATAGTTTATTTCATGAGGTCTAAGCTGTCTAGAAGCATATGCAATAACTCTTCCTTCTTGCATCAGGACACAACCTAGTCCGTTCTTTGATGCATCTGTGTAAACAGCATAATCTTTATCCGAATCTGGAGCCGATAGCAGGGCGGTGGTCAATCTCTTTTTAAGTTCTTGGAAACTTTCCTCACATTCTTCTGACCACTTGAATTTTGATTCTTTCTTTAGGAGATGGGTCATTGGCTTAGCTATTTTGGAGAATCCCTCGATAAATCTTATATAGTAGCCTGCTAGACCTAAGAAACTCCTAATTTCATGTGGTGTGGTTGGAACTTTCCATTCCTGAACTGCTTGTACTTTTGAAGGGTCAACTTTGATTCCTTCAGAAGATACAACATGTCCAAGGAAATGTACTTCTCTTAACCAAAATTCACATTTACTAAATTTGGCATACAATCTTTCGGTTCTCAACCTTTCCAGAATAGTTCGTAGATGTTCCTCGTGTTCTAATTCATTCTTTGAATACACGAGAATATCATCAATAAAAACTACGACAAACTTGTCCAAGAATTCATGGAATACTCGGTTCATGAGATCCATAAATACGGCTGGAGCATTTGTCACACCAAATGGCATTACTACAAACTCGTAGTGGCCATATCTTGTTCTGAAAGCTGTCTTGGAAATATCTTCTTGCTTAACCTTTAATTGGTGATAACCAGATTTCAGATCAATCTTCGAGAATACCCTTGCTCCTCTGAGCTGATCAAATAGATCATCTATTCTCGGCAAAGGATATTTGTTTTTCAAGGTTAATTTGTTTAATTCTCGGTAGTCGATGCACATCCTCAAACTACCATCCTTCTTTTTGACAAACAGAATTGGTGCTCCCCACGGAGAAACACTAGGTCTAATGAAACCTAGGTCAAGTAACTCTTGCAGTTGAATTTTCAATTCTTGCAACTCCTTTGGAGCCATTCTGTATGGTGACTTGGAAACAGGAGTTGATCCTGGTTCAAGATCTATTGTGAACTCTACTTGCCTATCTGGTGGCAATCCTGGCAAAACTTGTGGAAATACGTCTTGAAATTCTTTTACTACAGCTACATCTTCGATGCTGCTTTCCTTATCTTCCTTCTTGTTGAGATAGATAAGATATGCTTTCACATCTTTCTTTTTCAACATTCTCCTTGCTTGAACTGCCGAAATAATCGGCGATTTCTTACAACTTCTTTCTATCCCGAAAAATAGAGTTGGTTCCTGACCAGGCATATGAAATGAAATTTGCCTTTGCTTGCATTGAATGCTTGCAAAATTCTCGGTCAACCAATCCATTCCCAAGATAATATCTATATCCCACATTTTAATTAAATTTAGGGTTTTTGCTAACATCTTAAGAGATCCTAATTCAATCTCTATATTAGGACAGATGCGAGTAACTGAGGTAGATTTACCTAACGGTGTTGTTACTCTCAAGTCTTGACTAGCACGTTCTACTTTAAGACCAAGATTATCTACGCATGCATCTGATATAAATGAATGCGATGCACCAGTATCAAATAAAATTATAACAGGTATGTCATTTAATTGACCCATACCTGTCAAATTTCCTTGATCTTTGTCGAACGGCTTCTGATCAAGAGCAAAAACCCTTTGATATTGCTGTTGGGGTTCCATTCTCAAATGCTGGGGTTGCTTTTGCTTTTCTTTGGAATCGCGGCCCTTGGCGATTCCGTTGCTGCTGCCGTTGCTGAGGAACAACTTCTATTGCCTTCAATCTCTGAGGCGGGTTCTGAGATGTTCTATTCCCTCCTGCTCCTTGCAGTTTAGTTGGGCACTGATACGAATAATGACCAACTTGACCACAAGTATAGCAGCTATTACTTCCAGCCTTGCATATCCCTTGATGCATCTTGCCACACTTGGAACATGGAGACATTCCTTGATAAGTTTGAGATGAACTCGCCTTGATTGACGAAAGAAATTTGTTTGAATCGTCCCTGATTAAATTGCTGCTGTTGATGACGTTGTTGCCCTTGCTGTCCTTGCCAGGGCTTCTTACTAGGTTGACTTCCAAAATTCCATTTTCGTTTCTGACTTTGGTTGAACGGCTGCGGATTTGTCATGGGGTTTGAACTTGTGTGGCTGCTGAAGTCTGAGAAGACTTATCTGGCTGCATTGCCAATTCCATATCCAAAGCTCTGTTTAAAGTCTCGGCATACGATAATGCACTTTGACTAGCCAGAACGATTCTTATTTCCTGCCGAAGACCTGCTCGGAAAAGTTCAGCCATTTTCTCGTCTGTGTCCACCTTATCTTGAGCAAAACGTGCCAAATCACAAAATTCGCGATCATAGTCGGCTACTGACTTCTTACCTTGCTTGAGATTAGCAAACTCATTCTCCTTCTGCTTTCGATAACTTCGAGGAACGAATTTTTCGAACAAAACATCCTTAAATTGTTCCCACGTCAGGTTCTCCAGTTGTTCAGGGGTATATGCCCTTTGACGAGCTTCCCACCAGTAATCCGCAGATCCCTTGAGCTGATAAGACATGCATGTTAGACGTTCTTGATCCGTACATCGAAGAAAACGGAAAATTCTTTCCAGCGCACGTATCCACTCTTCGGCTTCTGAAGGACTTCCTCTTCCATCGAGAGTTGGAGGATTTTTGCCGCAAAAATAATTCTTCTATTCTCCTTTCAGGTTGAGGAGGAGGTGGGGTAGGTTCTCTTTCGTTTTCATCTTCAACCCTTCCTCGACCTCGGCCTCTTGGTCTACCTCTTGGCGGCATTTTCTAATTAACCAGGATTTTCATTCGAATTATTCTTTCTTTCTAACAAAGTCTTATTCTTTAATAAAAATTCTTCTTTCTTTAAAAGTATTTTAAGGGAAATAAATTTTTATAGGTTTTAGAATTTAGAAAAATTTTCTTATCACCTTTTTAATGCATAATATACTCATCGTACTTTTAATGAATCACACCATTCATACTCATCACCATTCATGCTTATCAAAACTTTCAATTACATCTAACAGGCTCATACTATTTAATGAATCAAAGATTCACAAACATCATCATACATTGTGATCCCATAATTTAACTTCTTATTATCATCATGAACAATTTAAACAATTCACTATTGTCATAGATAATGAATCAACAATTCATTCATTACTATAATCACAAAAATATTTCAAGAACACATATTTTTCATACTTATCTTTGCTAAGAAAAATTTAGCTAATATATATTCCTAATATTTCAAGGAAATAATTGCATCATCTTGGCATATAAACTTTATCATAACTTTAATGAATCAAAAGATTCACGCTTATCATCAAATAATCACTAAAAAAAAAATAATTTTCCAGTAGTAATTATTATATATATAAATATATTTATTTGCTAAATTTATTTAGCTCTTCATTCTTTATAATCAAGAGATGAATAATATCATCTTGATGTATAAACTTCCTCATAAATCTCTTTTGAGATGATCTACTTCATCTTAACATTTTTCCTAACTAATGATTACGAACTAAGCTAACGATAACGAATAATTAATGAAACGAATAAAATGAACGACACACTAAACTAATGATAGTCGAATAATGAACGAAACGATTAACTAACGAAGAATGAAATGAACTACAACAAAACGAACTACGAACAAAATAAACGAAGAATGAACAACTACGAACGACAACGGAATGGACGAATAAACCCCGGCGCTGGATCGAACTATCTCGTGCTAAGATCGCCGTCCCGCGCACAGACGTCGCGCGGCCAAGAAGAGATTCCTTTCATGCGCGCGCGACTTGACCTCCGGCGGATTGTCCCGCGCTACACCAACCCGCGCCCAATGCTGAAATTGTCGTGGGGCTGGCGCGCCGCGCGCTGTGGTCGCGCCCGATGCCGGTTCGACGCTTTATCTTGTTTTCTTCGTCCGAGCTTTTAATCGATCTTTTTCCATTCCTTATACCTCACTTCTTTACTTTAACTTCTTTTATCTAAACCTCGGTCAGCTGGATTCACTCAATTTGGAATTACCAGTGAACTTAGTCGACTGGATTTCCGCAATTGGACTCGATCAATTTGGATTTACTCAATTGAATTACCCAAATTGAACTTAATCTGGATTTCAAATTTGGACTCGATCATTGGATTTACTCATTGGAATTACTATTGAACTCGGTCAATTTGGATTTCATTGGACTCGATCATTGGATTTACTCAATGGAATTACCAAATTGAACTCGATCATTGGATTTTCTCGAATTTGGACTTAGTCATTTGGATTTAACTGTGACTCAAATGGAATTACTCGAATTGGACTCGATCAATTGGATTCTGTAATTGACTCAGCTGCGGAATCACTCAATTGGACTCGGTCAATGGATTCTTGACTCGGCACTGTTTGGAATTTACTCGTAATTACCCGGTGATCTCGATCAATTGGATTTTCTCGGTGACTCAAATTGGAATCTACTCAATTGGTAATCTACCTGATCTCGGTCAGTGGATTTTCTCAAGTGACTCGGCCAAATTGAATTGAATTACTCACTGATCTCGATCGGCTCGGTTTTTTTTTTTTTTTTTTTTCCAGCCAGCTCAGTTTTTCCAGCCAGTTTGATTTATCCATAGATCTTTGCTCAATTTACTTCTTCATTTATTAGGAAAATTTGCCTCTTTGAGGACTTTTACAAAAGGTAGGGAATTATTTACACCCAAAAATTCCCTATATGAACCGTGATTTTCTAACATCACGCAAAATGTTTTTATCGGAGCGGAATTCTACGTCGCTTCCGATTATCTATACTATCATATTATGCTTCTATGTACAAGAACTTATTTACAACACAAATGTTAAAAGTTGTTCGCTTACTAGTTTATTACATATATTTACATCATTATCTTTTTTTTTTCTTCAACTTCCCAACACTTCCCTTCACTGCTCATCCTCTGACGGATCCTCTTCTTCTTTCTCCTCTTCGTCGTCTCTCGCATCCTCCTCACTTGGATCTTCTTCTTCCGTTTCCGTGCTCTCCTCTGCCCTCTCCACTCCGTCCAAAGTCACACGAGGGGCATAAGTAATATCCTCTCCCGGCGACGGCCTAAAGCTAGGCTGAAAACTTAAATGAGTAAATGGTATTCTACGGAGGTGGAAGTATCCTTCGGTTGGTCCAACTTCTGGATCAACGTTATCCTCGTCACTATCATAGTGACGTGGTCCAGAGGTGCTAGCCACATTAGGGTCAAAAAGAATAGGCTGGGCTTCAACTATGGCATCAAGCTCTGAAGAATTCAAAGCTTGCAATGTTTCAACAGAAGGATCATTTGGAACTTCCTCAACAAAAGAAGCTGAGGCTACGCCGTTAGGCAAAACAGAAGGCTCAGGAACAAAGGTTTGAGTCTCGATTTGGGAGGGAGACGAAACATAACCATTTGCCAATGGCTCAACAAGAAAAGAGTTAGTATCAAATCCATTATTTCCATGGATGGGAGAAGCAATAGGTTCAGGATTTTCTGGAGGATTCTGATCCAGAATAGGGTAATCTTGGGGCATGAGATGTTGTAAACCAAACTCACCAACAGGAATCAATGGCTGATATGGTCCGTGGAGGTGGGTACGAAAAACACATATATTGAGTACTAATTGCGCTATGAACGCTCCGCAATCTCCAAACAAGACACCATCCCAAAATTGGGGAGTAACGTACCTTGCAGCAATCGATGCCGCCCACTCTTGCCAATCCTCAGGAAGCAGAGGAACTAGCCTAACTATACCAATAACTCCCGAGATATTTGATTCATGGATGTCCATCCAAACTCTATGGTACCGAGCTAAAAACTCTGCTAGGGTTTCTGTGTAGCTCATATGTATGTGGTGAAATTCAATCATCGCTGCTACGCTTCTAGAGTTGGACATCCTATAAAAGAAAATTTAAATAATTAACTAAACTGAAATTACGAATAGTCTTGAGAATCCATTTGTCTCTCAACATACTCAATGTCGCTTCCAAAAGGGTGTTCCGGGCTCATGTTACATTCCACGATAAATACTCAACTTGCTTGCACAATCGATCCATTATCTCGCTTATGATCGATCACTAACAACCAATCACATTAGAGGCTAAAACACAACAATTATATATATACTTCAACTTCCAAACTTTATAACTAGAAACATTTGAAATTCGTACTGGATAGCCGGATGAGATGAGAGAGATCTTTGGACTTCGATTGTTGTTAAAAACTAACTAGTCTAGGAATTCAAACCGTACTAGACTTTCGAAAACAACTTGGAGCGAAGACATTGCTCTAACTAGTCTAGGATTTCAAAATAGACTAGATTTTAAAAAATTATTCGAGCGATCGGACTGCTCGATACCACTCTGTCGCGGCCGAACCTCGATAGTAGATGTCAAGGCCGGTAGGTCCCACGACTTACACAATTTATGATTAACAAAGGAAATTAAGATAGCGACCCGGCTATCGTTCAAAAGAATAACCATACTTAACATGTCGCAGCCCGAAACTATTACCCAATGGGCTCGATTATTTGGAATTACCCGGTGACTCGGCCAAATTGGATTTACTCATTGGACCCACTGGATTTACTCAATTGGACCTCAGGAATTGTCAGTGACTCGGCCGGCGGGATTTACCATTGGACCCGGTCATTTGGAATTACCAGTTGACTCGGCCAAATTGGATTTACCACTGGACCCGATGTTACTGGAATTACCATGACTCCACGGTGGATTTACCACTTTAGAATAATGTGACATATATGACTCGAGATGATCAACTGAAATCAATATGACATACATATCAATAAACATAACTCAAATTACTCGGAATTAAAAGACCTGATCAACCAAATAATTGACAATTGATCAAGAAGATGATATAATGACTTGAGGATCAAGAAAACAAGATAAAGAAAAATGTTTCGAGTTCGACAAAGCTTCATGGAATAGAGGTTTTATTTAAATACATATCAAGACTAAGTTTCACGCAAACTGTGACAAAAGAGTTCGACTATCAAAACATAGATCGACTCTAGGGTTTAAACAACTTCATCATAATTAAAAAAAAATCATCTTAACATGGCAGCGGAATACGAAAGACTATATGTATGACGACATATAATCTAGGCTCTTTATTTTTCAAAATATTAACAACAACCAACATCCATCCAGCCTCGTCATCTGCATCCCTGCTAACCTGCACGTTTTAGAAATAACATGTGGCCGAGTACTACGTACTCGGTGAACACATGCCGAAAACATTTGAAAACTTTGCCGAATACGACTATATATGAAAACTTGCCGTAAAACATAATACGAGGATTTTACGAAAACAACTCGTAAAATGCTAAAAATACTTTCTTTTCAAAACTCATTTGTCTCGTACATTTATAACAGTATGAACCATATCTACAAATAAATAATGGTGATGAGAAAGAGGCCTCTTTCTCAATCACTTGTAATCGGCATATCAAGGAAAGGCTCACGATTATAAATAATCGGCCTATCAAAGAAATGCGCACGATTACCAATGTGTACACAGATTTCACCTTGCGTGAAACCGAATTCGTCTTTCTGAAGTAGATGGTAACATACTTAAACATTTTTAAAATCATTTGGCAAGTATCAAAACTTTGTAAAACATACGATATCATGCTTTTCACATATTTTAGTTTAGAAAGCCCACCTGATAAACTTAAGCTTTAAACTTTAAGCTCTAATGCTTGTAGCCCTTTTACTTCACGTTTCTGCTCCCGCTTCCGCTTGCTCCTTTAATCGAAACGGAAAAACGATTTTAGAACGAGAGCTTTTATCGACTAACGACTTCGATATCCTTAACGAAATTCTATTCGAATTTCTTCGTCGCAACTTGATGAAATTCGAGAATTCTTATCTTAACTTTTCAAACGTTCTTAATCTATCTTAATCTATCTAAATTCCTCATTAAGCATCAATATTAATCAATTCTCATACAACATTAACTCAATTAAACATATAAATTCCCCAAATCGGGAAAATCAACCATAAATAGAAAAATCTTTATTTCTTTGAATTAAATTTCCATAAAATTATATAACACTTAATTTTTATTAAGAAGTTCATAATTGCAATTAATTTCTTAATTAAAATTTTATTAATATTTTATTTATTTATTTTAAATTTTCGGTTATATTAAAATTAATATTTCTTTAATTATTTTCTCTTTTTAATTTCTAATATACTTAATTATTATCTTAAGCTCATTTCTTCATTTAATTTCATTCAATTAAGTATTAATCTTTCAACCCTAATTTAAGAACCCTAATTCGATTTTCTAGGGTTTCTAGGGTTAATCAAGTTTTTGTTTCATTATCTCTTGATCTAATATACTTCAGTAATCTCATATATCTTTAATTGAATCATCAAACTCATCATATAACATTACATTATTAAACCCTAATTTATATTCTTATTTAATCGGTTATTTTCTCAAAATGAAATTGGTTGGAAATTTTTAATTACTTTCAACATGAAACATTCTTAAAATACTTAACTAAACTCATTTATATCATTAAATCAATCATATAATTCATGTATTCATTATTTCCCATTTTCTTCTCATTTTCGAAAATTGCCAATTGATAGCTAGGGTTTTCCATGCTTAAATCTAATTACATATTTGATCTTATAATCATATTCTAAGCATAATTCATGAAGAACAAATCATCATTCAATGCATGAATTAAAATTTAGCATTTTCTTCTAAATTTCGGTTTTCATGCAACTTAGGGTTAGGGTTTTGATTTTTCTAATTTAATCACACAAATCATCATATAATTATGATATAAGCAACATACCATAAGATCAATATCATCTAAACACTCCTCCATTTCTCCCCAAAAATGTCGAAATATATATACATGATGAGAGTTATTCATGCATCATCTTAAGCTAATAATTGATCATCTAACATCTTAAAATCATCATATAATTAACATATGAAGGCATGAACCACATCTACCAATTTCTACAAATTCTCCCCAAAATTTCGACATATATATATATATATATGATCTTCCACCATGAACATGAATTAGGAGCTTGGAATAGATGAAATTAATCTTACTTAGCTACTTTGAGAAGATGACTTTGGTCTTGGAAGCTTGGATGATGATCAACAATGGAGTTGTGTGTGTGTTTGAGAGTGAGATCGAGAGAGAGATGGAGAGATTGAGAGAGATGGCTGCTATGTGTGTGTGCGTGTGGAATGAGAGATGAGAGAGAGATGTTTTAATAATCTAATAACCTAGGTTTAGAGTTATAGGGTAGGTTATTATTTTATTAAAACTTAATGGCTAAGTTTTGGTTAATTCATTTAATTAGTTATTAATTCAATTAATTAATAACTAATTAATCTTCTAATAATTCTCTAATTTCTCAACACAGTAATTAAGATTAAGGTTTCACGAACCTTAGATAAAAATCTCACAGAAAGAATCGGAGATTTGAAGCATTTTCAAATCGACCGAAACTAAATTTTTAAGCGATTAATTACGTAAAATTTCACGTAATTAAATTAAATTCTTCTTCTTGTCAATTAATGACTAAACATTTATCATCTATTGAAAAATGTAAAAACTTCTTCGTTTCGGATTAACCGAGACGATAAAAATTAATTAAAACTCATTTTTCCGGTAGAATATATCTGCCGGATAAAATTTTCAGAAAGAAAATCTTTATTTTACTAAAATTCTTGTCAAGGATTTTGTCCTATTAGTATTAATGTAATTTCAAAATATAAGAGTGAAAAAGAATTACTTTTTGACCTTATTGAAAAGGTTCCTGATTCAAATGATAGACAAAAATATTTAATAAGACTTAGAGATATAATTCTCAAAGAAGAAACTCCAAAGATAGATAAGAATATCTTATCTGTTGAACCTTTTAGTATTTCAAAACTATTTGAAAAGTTACCCAATTCATCTATTTACAATAATAATATTAATATAAATGATTTACAAAGAGAAATTAATAATCTCAAAAAAGAAGTTAATCTTCTTAACAAAGATATTAATATCTTACATACAAAAGATCTCGAGTTAGAAGCGAGATTAGCTTTATTAAAAAATATTCAAGACATTCCTGAAAGTTCAGAATGTCAAGATCAATCTCAAAATCTTATCAATAATACTTCAATATTTAATATTGAACAAATATCTTTTCAAAAATGGAATTCAATAATAACTCTTGTTGTTGATGATTTCAAAATTAATGTTACCTGTCTAATTGACAGTGGAGCAGATCAAAATTGTATTAAAGAAGGACTTATTCCTTCTAAATACTATGAAAAGACTAATGAAAGATTGGTAGCGGCTAACGCCACTCCACTCAATATCAAATACAAATTATCCAATGCATTTATTTGCAATGATGGATATTGTTTCAAAACTCCATTCATATTAGTTAAAAATCTTAACCAAGATGTTATTCTTGGAAACCCATTTTTAACTACAATTTACCCATTCAAAGTTAATGGTAATGGAATTACTACTAACATTTTAGGAAATAATATATCATTCAAATTTTTAAATCCTATTCAAGAAATAGACATTTCTTTACTTCAAAAATATTTTATCTCTCAAATAAATGTTATTCAAAGAGAAGAACCTCCTGATGTAGAAAGAATTAATAAAGAAATCAAAAACATCATCAATGATTTACCTTTCTTTGATGCATCTCATATTTCAAAAATAAATATTATTTCTATTATTATTTTTAAAGTAAATTATGAAATTGTTATTCAAAAATATTCTTTTAAATTAGAATGCAAATATATTCTCTATAGAGAAAATCTTACTTTAAATAATTCATATCCTATTAAGGAATTTATTAATCATAATTTTAATGTTTATTCAAAAATAAATAATACAAAAATAGAAAAATTTTATTTACCTGATTTTCTAATTAAAAATTGTCTTTCAAAATTATGCAGAAAAGAGATGAGTCGCCAGACGCCAGATCACCATCAAAATCTGTCCTTGACCTCATCACCAATTTCAAAATCCAATCAATTTCATATTCTTTCTGAATATCCCAATTTACCTTATTCACAAATAGTGAAGGCTCCTGCCCCAGCTACTCCTTCAAAAACTTCAAAATCCATTGTGGAAGTTCCCTCCACTTCAAAAATCTATTTCACTAAACCAAATACTCAACATGTTTCATTAACCAGATTTCCAACATGTCCAGATTTCAAAACATTGAAAGACATTCTTTCAAGATATTTCCCAGAAGGATGTCAGTGGTACTCTGACAATATTCAAAAAACTCAAAAGTTTTATGAATTCATTCTTGTGGATTCAAACTCTATTGAGTTAGTTCATAATAAGGATCCCAAAGATCCTAAGAAAATTTCATTTTCAAAATGCATTATCAAAAGAATTCATCATTCTGATGAATGGACTTTTCCTCATCATGAAAGAGGATTTTCAAAACCTTTTACTCCAAAAGGATATACTTATCCTGATTACTAAATGGCATGGTTCAGAATGTTTTTTCTCAGACTATTTGATCATTCATGGTTCTTCACATTTCATAATAGCTTTCCAAAAACCACTTATCCAATTTGGTTTTTAGAATGGTGGATGGACTTCGGTCCACTTCCAACAATTCTCCCTGATGATATCCATGAAGGATATAAACTATTTATTTCAAAAGCCCCTGGCCCAATTCATTTAAAAGAAATTCAATTCTATTCTGAATTCAAAGTTCCTTGGATTCTTTGTTGGAGCTTTTCATTTGCTCAATATTACAAAGAACCTATTCCTATTTCAATAGTCAGAGAATTCAAAATTAAATGGTGGGAGAAATTTTCAAGTAAATACTGCAATGTGCAAGTTGTTCAAAAGTTTCTTCATACAGGTGAAAAGCCCAAATGGGAGAAACCTTATAAAAATACTATTCATACTCCCATTCATACTTCTTCTTCTCATGACAAGCAGAAGCAAAAATCAAAAGAGGAATCTTCTCCTCTATCTCAAAAACAAATGAAAATGTTTCAACTTCTGGAAGATGAGCCAGACTTAGCAAAAGATTACATCAAATTCATTAAATCAAAGAAGGACTCAGAATCTGATGAAACCACATCAGAAGGATCTAATTTTGATCCATTCGGAGGACCCTGTGCTCAAGATCCATATGATTTCTAATCATATGGTTTTTATTTCAAAAATTTGGACTTTAATGTTCCAAACCCATTGGGTAAAACATTAACTAGTCCAAGAGCAAACGGCTCTTGGTAAAGACATTTCAAATCCGTTGATCCCTGACAATTTGGGAAAAATTGATCAAAAACATTATTCAAATATGTTTTAAAAACCCACAGAGAAATCTGAGGTCACAGTTTAAACTGTGCATTTAAATTCAAAAATGGTTTGAATCAGAAGTTTCTCGGTGAAACGAGTATTCAAAAACCATGTGCTCAAAACCAGCTGTTTCACACAGTTGGCCAGCTGTCTTCCTCTACCGACAGCTTTATTCAACAAAAGCATTTGAATGCTTTTTTCAAAAGCTACGACAAATTTCAACAAAGGAGATAAAGAGTGCTTACCTACTCCTCCACTTGCAAAAGTTGATGGTGACTTTGGAGTCATCCAACCATTCATCCAACCACTCCTTTACTTTTCAAAAAGATGAAGAAGACGGATGGTTGTCCTCAAGCATTCAAGACTTCTATATAAGAAGTTCAAATGTAATTAGTTTAGGTATTCAATATTTAGCCCAAAAAAGAAATTTGACGGAGCAAGTCAATTTCTCAAAATATTTCCTATCCCTTCTCATATTATTCCTCTCTCTCTCAAACTGTATCTTACTTAATTGTAAGTTTATTTTATTTCAATTTTAAAGATTTTATTTTCAAAGTCTTCCGCCTTTCAATTTCAATCTAATTTTACTCTGTTTTATTCCTATTTTCCACTCTTCATCATGCATTCATTCATCTGCATGTGTCCTGGCTCCTAATGGTATCAGAGCCATTCAAATTATTGTCTAGGAAAGAACTTTTCTTTCTATAGATCCTATTCATACTAGTTAAATTTCCAAAGATTTAGAGAAAATTGTTGGTGTGACGGTTTGGTCAGCCCTCGAATCCGTTGGTCAGCCCAGGTGAGGTGGTCCCGGTGGTGGTCCCTGTCATTTACAATTTGTGCTCTAGAACTTTGTTAATTTCATTAGTATCAATGGCATCTAGATTAAGAAGTCTTTTTTCCAAAAACAATAGTATGAATAATTCTGGTATTATTCAGTCAAAGGAAATACATATTCCAGATAATTATGATAAGTGGAAAATTCCTGAACAACAAATTGAAACAATTTATTCAATAGGTTCTTTAGATTTTAGAATTGCATTTTCAATTAAAACTCATGAAGAAACAATATCCATCAATATTTGTATTTATCGACATATTCTAATTCGAATCTATCATTATGATTATTATTATTATTATATTCATTATATATGTATTTAATCAATATTTGTAATCTATTTGTATTTATCTTTTTGTCATTCTCAATTATGTTTAGATATTAGAAATAAAAATTATTTTTTAAGTTAGTTTAAAAGTAGCGCTAATAATTAAATTTAAAGTAACAGACAAATTTTGAAAAAATAAATTAGCATTTTAAGAGGCCAATAGAAAATTTGCAAATGAAAATCCCTATGAAGACTAATTAAATATATTTAATCAACATGTTTTCATGGAATCATCTTCATTTTTCATTCATATTTTTCTAAAAACTTCGATTAGAGCTTGCTAGAAAAAAAGAATAAAAAACCTTGAAGATGTAAACATATTTTTTTCTGTATTTTGGCAAAGATTAGAGATAATGATTTAGCAAGAACCAACAAGACGGTTCAAATATACTTAAAAAGAAGGATTTTTACTAATTTTAATTAATATTAACTTTGTTTAGATTTTTATCGAGTAATTTAGCGTAAACCAACGAGACGGTTCAAATAACATATAAAGAAGAATTTTTACTAATTTTAATTAATATTACTTTGAAGATGTAAACATATTTTTTTCCGCATTTTGGTAAAGATTAGAGATATCGATTTAGCATGAACTAACGAGACGGTTCAAATATACTTAAAAAGAAGGATTTTTACTAATTTTAATTAATATTAACTTTGTTTAGATTTTTATCAAGTAATTTAGCATAAACCAACAAGACGGTTCAAATAACATAGAAAGATGGATTTTTACTAATTTTAATTAATATTACTTGTAGTATTCATATTTTTATCGAGTATTACCTAACGATTTGAGACGGGTATGTACAGTAAAATTACTATTTTAACTGAGATTAGGACGAATATGTAGAAAAATTCTAAACAAATTTTGATTTAGAAAATACCTAATGAATGAGTATACTTGATCCATTGTCATTCCTAATTATAAATTTAGATAAGTCAAATAAAATTAATTTTCTAAGTTTGATTAATAATTAATTCGAACAATATCACAACTTCTAAATAAGATATAAAATTATTTTTAAAATATATACATATAAATTAAAACATAAAATTATTTTCCGTCGAATTCCTACGGGCTACTTACTAGTCTATTACTAATACGAAAATAAAGATCCCCCCTCCACTGTACTCCGTTCAGATTTTCCTTTATTCTGGCAATTTGTCTAATTGTAATTCATATATATTCTAATTTTATTTTTATTAATTAAAATTTTATTAATTTCATAATCTTCAAATATCACATGTTTATCTATTAATCACATCTCATATTTATCTTGCCCTCTATTTAATTAATTTCTTCTATTATGCATATTAAAATAATAATAATTTCGGAATGCATTCTTATAAATCATTATTTTATACCTTCTTAATTCATATATATTAAACTATAGAAATACCCTACCTCCTGTAAAGGGGGAAGAAAATTGTTTTTCCCAGTTAGGTTTTGGCATCATCAAACAAGGGAAAATTGTTGGGAAAATAATAAAAGTTTTGATTTGATATCAAAACCCAACTGACTCCAACCGAGTAGCTGATTGCACAACATCCTAAGTTTTCTTCCAGCTCTCATGTTTGAGCTTATAGAATTTCTAGACTAATCATTTTGGTGTTATAGGAAAGTTTAAGTCTTGCTACATAGTACCATATGAAATTCTGAAAAGAATAGGTCAAGTAGCGTATAAGTTAGCTTTATCGTCAAGTTTTAGAAGTTCGCAAAACGTGTTCCATGTATCTCAGTTGCGATGATACATGTTTGACTCTAAGCACGTTATCCATCAAAGAAGAAGTGATCTTTAAGCCAGATCTTAGTTATGAAGAAAAGCCAGAAGCAATTTTGGATCGAAAGATCTAGCAGTTTAGATTAAGTCGATCGGGTTAGTAAAGATTAAGTAAAATCATAATGGTTTAGAAGAAGCCATTTGAAAGTTAGGAAGTAAGATGAGAGACAAGTATCCCGAGTAATTCCAAGAAGTAAGTAAATTTCGGGACGAAATTTATTTTTAGGGGGAGAGAATGTAGTATCCCGTCTTTCTTGCGTATTAAAAATTATTAATTCAATAAGAAAGATAAGATTTCAGTGAAAGAAAAATTTTCGTTTCCGAAAATTTTATCCGGCAGATATATTTTGCCATAAAAATGAATTTTAATTAATTTTTATCGTCTCGGTTAATCCGAAATGAATGAGTTTTTACATTTATCAATAAGTGATAAATGTTTGGTCATAAATTGACTGAAAATAGAATTTAATCTATTTAAGTGAATTTCTGCGTGATTTAACACTTGAAATTTTAGTTTCGGTTGATTTGAAAATATTTCGAATCTCCGATTCTTTCTATGAGATTTTTATCTAGGGTTCGTGAAACCTTAAATTAAAATCCTATGTTGAGAAGTTTAAAGTTTAATTGAAGATTTGTTAGTTATTAATTAATTAATTAAGAAATTAATTAACTTAACTACTAAATATTAAATAAATATTTATTCCTAATTCTATATATATAACCCACCTCCTCCCTCATTCTCTCATCCCTCACGCAGCAGCCACTACACACACATATATATACATATTTCCTCCATTGATGAGCTCATTCCAAGCTCCAAGAACAAGATTCAAGTTAGCAAATCAATTCCAATTCATTAAGTAAGTGTATATCTGTCACAGCCCCAAATCCCGAAAGACGACTAAGCCGGGGTGCGACTAGGGGTTGGAATTAAGAAGCGGGGAAGAAGGGGGATTAATGAATAAATGAGGAGTAGATCTTGATCAGTCAAAGATATAAACTGAAAAGTACTATATTTATTTGAGAGGAAGACAATCTCGAAAGATTGTTAGACATAGAAGCTTAGTACTATTTAGGGTTTCAAGTATAGAATACTTAAACCGAAAAGTATTATAACATAAAGAGTGTCTGCAGCGGAAAAGACGTAGATTGACTTCACATATGAAGATGTGAAGTCGAGGCTCGACTAGCTTTATTCAACATTTTACAACCATTCAACTTCCGCCGTCACTCGTCACTCAACCTGCATATTTATAAACATATACAGGGCTAAGTAAAAAGTACTTAGTGAACACATGCCAAAAACATATAATAGATTTAATGGAATTATCAGGCATCTCAACAGTAACACAACGGGGTTTTTCATTAAAGGCCCGTGCTTACTAAAATTTCTTTTCATAATCGCTTGCAAGCATTTTCTTACTTTTAATTCAATATGACCAAATCTGAATAACGCCGGGGAAGAAGGCCTTCTTCCGCGGTCGCTCCTCACCGTGGCTGGCTACCCCTCAACAGAGTACCACACACACCGGCTACCGTGTACACTAATTCTGGAAAGCACCCTCTTGGCTAACTCAGAATCCGATCGATTACTAGTTGGCGAACCAACTCAGATAGGCATAATAGAACTCACAAAACAAATTCTTTTATGCCAAGATAATCACTTTAAAACATGCTTTTTAAAGCGATAAGAAAAACAGAGCAAAGCTCGAGTTATTCAGTAAATAGAATAGCCACATTTTATTTGTATAATAGAAAAGCCCACCTTAACGGTTTACAGAACGGAAACCAAGCTTCAGTCTTCCGTCCTTTCTTCTATGTACGATGTCCTCCTTTAATCGTAAATAATCAAATCTTAGAAAAAGATCGAGATGGAAAATGAAAACAAAAAAAAACGGACTCGATAACTATTTAATTTTAGGACTTGCACTTGATTAATCTCTTATTAAAAGAAAAGAGCTTTGGGAAAATATCGATTGAAAATCAACTCGGTTCTTACTCGACGGTTAGAACATTCTTAAGGAATAGTCGATAATTAAAAACAACTTAGATGTTTCCAAGAAATCAAGTTAAAACAATTTAACTTGAAGGAAAATAAGAGTTCGGAAAAACTGTGCAAGTGCATCAGTTTCTAAGGCAGTTTCAGAACAGAGTATCTGGAAACAGGGGATGGGAAAGATACCATTAGAAAGCCATGGATGTCTAGTTTCCAACCCAATTTACGGATCTGGATTTCGTCCAACGAGCAAGAAGTTATGGCCTCCGGAGTAAAAGGTGGCAGAACTGCCAGAAATCCGGCGAACCCTAACCCTCGATGCACTGTTTCCTAGGCTCGTTAATAGACATCCAAGCTAAGCCATGCAACCATACCAACCATAGCATGCAAATCTTAGGTTCTTAATGCACAAAACATCATGCTTCTCGATTCTCAAATTCGACATTTTCATACTTAACATATTTTTGCAAAATCTAACAAAACATATAATCATATAATCTAACTTTTTATCCAATCATCTAATGACATGATCACCAACTAATCATTTGATCATCAACTAACAACATAATCAAATCCACAATCAAAGTTCTAAACAAAACACGTATACAACTTTTATCGAGCAACGACGAGCGTAGTCGATTTTCCAAAACATTTTTATTAATTCTAATAAAATCACAATAAACATTCACCTACATGCTTATTAACAATACATGAACAACGTTATCAAAAGATAACATATAAAGCTTCGTTTTCTCTATTCTTTGTCCAAGTACTTACTTACTTTAATTATAAAACCAAGTTCTATAATTCCTTTTCATTTTCTTTCAATTTCCATTATCTTATAACATTAACATAAACATATTAACATGCTTAACTCACCAAATCAAACCCTTAATCTATTTCTCAACAATTTCGATCTTTGATATACTTTTAAACAAAGTTAGTCCGTTAATTCTCAAACAAATACACAACGAGCTCTTAGCATAGATAACTACTAATATCCAATTACTTTTCTCTTACAAAAAACTTAGTCGATAATTTTGCTCGATTATCCGTCTCTTATCAAACGAGAAATATTCTTAGAAAATTCTCAAACTTATACATTATGATCATCAAGCTACTAGATTAACTAATATGAAATCCGTACGATCATATCATAAACAACTTTTAATTTATTATCGATTTTTCGTCTCCAACGAAAAATAAAACATTCTTAGAAAATTCTAATTAATTTACTCAATAATCATCATGCTTACTAGTGACCAATTATGCAAACACAACTTCCAAACTATTTTTATTCATTCGATTTATATCGAATGTTCGTCTCCAACGGTTTTTATTTTATTTTTAGAAAAATCCGAATTAAATATATGTTCAACTACATGCTTCCTAATGCTCATAACCATAATCATATACCTCATATTATCATCATACTTCAATCTACATCACATTCTTCATCTCATTCAATAAATAAAATATTTTTAGAAAAATCTCAAATAATTAACATATGCTTATATCATCACATAGAAGAATAATCTATAAACAATTTATCAAGAATCAAAGCTAAAATAAAAAGCCTAAAATTCTAAGATTTTCGGTCATAGCACAAAAAATGTGCAAAACTTGGATCCAACCTTAATTCTTTTATTAAAAACACTCCCAATCAACATTTAAACATTAATTAAAAGCTCAAACATCAATCCAATGATCCTCCAAGATTTTCGAAATTTTCAAGATTGAAAGAATGAAATTTTGTTTGGTTGGGAATGAAGAAGAAACTCCTACCTTGTCAAAATCGAACTCGGATCGAAAATCGGACGGTAGACGGAAGAGTAATCGAGACTTGAAGCTTGAAGAATTGAAGAAATGGAAGAAAATGGAGTTTGTTGCTCATGGGGGGAGGGACGGCAGTTTGGGGGGGTGAATGAGAGAGAGAGAGTTGTTTTTAATAGGTTTATTTAGGATATGTTTTATTTAATTTAATATCTAGATATTTAAGTTTTAAACCGTGAATTAAAACGAGCAACGAGATTCTTAGATGACAATTTGTGCTCTAGAACTTTGTTAATTTCATTAGTATCAATGGCATCTAGATTAAGAAGTCTTTTTTCCAAAAACAATAGTATGAATAATTCTGGTATTATTCAGTCAAAGGAAATACATATTCCAGATAATTATGATAAGTGGAAAATTCCTGAACAACAAATTGAAACAATTTATTCAATAGGTTCTTTAGATTTTAGAACTGCATTTTCAATTAAAACTCATGAAGAAACAATATCCATCAATATTTGTATTTATCGACATATTCTAATTCGAATCTATCATTATGATTATTATTATTATTATTATTA
Organism: Agastache rugosa; assembly: GCA_031470985.1. Taxonomy (NCBI): domain Eukaryota; kingdom Viridiplantae; phylum Streptophyta; class Magnoliopsida; order Lamiales; family Lamiaceae; genus Agastache; species Agastache rugosa. The sequence goes on along the minus strand of CM062601.1, from coordinate 57,519,972 downwards.
TATTCATTATATATGTATTTAATCAATATTTGTAATCTATTTGTATTTATCTTTTTGTCATTCTCAATTATGTTTAGATATTAGAAATAAAAATTATTTTTTAAGTTAGTTTAAAAGTAGCGCTAATAATTAAATTTAAAGTAACAGACAAATTTTGAAAAAATAAATTAGCATTTTAAGAGGCCAATAGAAAATTTGCAAATGAAAATCCCTATGAAGACTAATTAAATATATTTAATCAACATGTTTTCATGGAATCATCTTCATTTTTCATTCATATTTTTCTAAAAACTTCGATTAGAGCTTGCTAGAAAAAAAGAATAAAAAACCTTGAAGATGTAAACATATTTTTTTCTGTATTTTGGCAAAGATTAGAGATAATGATTTAGCAAGAACCAACGAGACGGTTCAAATATACTTAAAAAGAAGGATTTTTACTAATTTTAATTAATATTAACTTTGTTTAGATTTTTATCGAGTAATTTAGCGTAAACCAACGAGACGGTTCAAATAACATATAAAGAAGAATTTTTACTAATTTTAATTAATATTACTTTGAAGATGTAAACATATTTTTTTCCGCATTTTGGTAAAGATTAGAGATATCGATTTAGCATGAACTAACGAGACGGTTCAAATATACTTAAAAAGAAGGATTTTTACTAATTTTAATTAATATTAACTTTGTTTAGATTTTTATCAAGTAATTTAGCATAAACCAACAAGACGGTTCAAATAACATAGAAAGATGGATTTTTACTAATTTTAATTAATATTACTTGTAGTATTCATATTTTTATCGAGTATTACCTAACAGATTTGAGACGGGTATGTACAGTAAAATTACTATTTTAACTGAGATTAGGACGAATATGTAGAAAAATTCTAAACAAATTTTGATTTAGAAAATACCTAATGAATGAGTATACTTGATCCATTGTCATTCCTAATTATAAATTTAGATAAGTCAAATAAAATTAATTTTCTAAGTTTGATTAATAATTAATTCGAACAATATCACAACTTCTAAATAAGATATAAAATTATTTTTAAAATATATACATATAAATTAAAACATAAAATTATTTTCCGTCGAATTCCTACGGGCTACTTACTAGTCTATTACTAATACGAAAATAAAGATCCCCCCTCCACTGTACTCCGTTCAGATTTTCCTTTATTCTGGCAATTTGTCTAATTGTAATTCATATATATTCTAATTTTATTTTTATTAATTAAAATTTTATTAATTTCATAATCTTCAAATATCACATGTTTATCTATTAATCACATCTCATATTTATCTTGCCCTCTATTTAATTAATTTCTTCTATTATGCATATTAAAATAATAATAATTTCGGAATGCATTCTTATAAATCATTATTTTATACCTTCTTAATTCATATATATTAAACTATAGAAATACCCTACCTCCTGTAAAGGGGGAAGAAAATTGTTTTTCCCAGTTAGGTTTTGGCATCATCAAACAAGGGAAAATTGTTGGGAAAATAATAAAAGTTTTGATTTGATATCAAAACCCAACTGACTCCAACCGAGTAGCTGATTGCACAACATCCTAAGTTTTCTTCCAGCTCTCATGTTTGAGCTTATAGAATTTCTAGACTAATCATTTTGGTGTTATAGGAAAGTTTAAGTCTTGCTACATAGTACCATATGAAATTCTGAAAAGAATAGGTCAAGTAGCGTATAAGTTAGCTTTATCGTCAAGTTTTAGAAGTTCGCAAAACGTGTTCCATGTATCTCAGTTGCGATGATACATGTTTGACTCTAAGCACGTTATCCATCAAAGAAGAAGTGATCTTTAAGCCAGATCTTAGTTATGAAGAAAAGCCAGAAGCAATTTTGGATCGAAAGATCTAGCAGTTTAGATTAAGTCGATCGGGTTAGTAAAGATTAAGTAAAATCATAATGGTTTAGAAGAAGCCATTTGAAAGTTAGGAAGTAAGATGAGAGACAAGTATCCCGAGTAATTCCAAGAAGTAAGTAAATTTCGGGACAAAATTTATTTTTAGGGGGAGAGAATGTAGTATCCCGTCTTTCTTGCGTATTAAAAATTATTAATTCAATAAGAAAGATAAGATTTCAGTGAAAGAAAAATTTTCGTTTCCGAAAATTTTATCCGGCAGATATATTTTGCCATAAAAATGAATTTTAATTAATTTTTATCGTCTCGGTTAATCCGAAATGAAGAAGTTTTTACATTTATCAATAAGTGATAAATGTTTGGTCATAAATTGACTGAAAATAGAATTTAATCTATTTAAGTGAATTTCTGCGTGATTTAACACTTGAAATTTTAGTTTCGGTTGATTTGAAAATGTTTCGAATCTCCGATTCTTTCTATGAGATTTTTATCTAGGGTTCGTGAAACCTTAAATTAAAATCCTATGTTGAGAAGTTTAAAGTTTAATTGAAGATTTGTTAGTTATTAATTAATTAATTAAGAAATTAATTAACTTAACTACTAAATATTAAATAAATATTTATTCCTAATTCTATATATATAACCCACCTCCTCCCTCATTCTCTCATCCCTCACGCAGCAGCCACTACACACACATATATATACATATTTCCTCCATTGATGAGCTCATTCCAAGCTCCAAGAACAAGATTCAAGTTAGCAAATCAATTCCAATTCATTAAGTAAGTGTATATCTGTCACAGCCCCAAATCCCGAAAGACGGCTAAGCCGGGGTGCGACTAGGGGTTGGAATTAAGAAGCGGGGAAGAAGGGGGATTAATGAATAAATGAGGAGTAGATCTTGATCAGTCAAAGATATAAACTGAAAAGTACTATATTTATTTGAGAGGAAGACAATCTCGAAAGATTGTTAGACATAGAAGCTTAGTACTATTTAGGGTTTCAAGTATAGAATACTTAAACCGAAAAGTATTATAACATAAAGAGTGTCTGCAGCGGAAAAGACGTAGATTGACTTCACATATGAAGATGTGAAGTCGAGGCTCGACTAGCTTTATTCAACATTTTACAACCATTCAACTTCCGCCGTCACTCGTCACTCAACCTGCATATTTATAAACATATACAGGGCTAAGTAAAAAGTACTTAGTGAACACATGCCAAAAACATATAATAGATTTAATGGAATTATCAGGCATCTCAACAGTAACACAACGGGGTTTTTCATTAAAGGCCCGTGCTTACTAAAATTTCTTTTCATAATCGCTTGCAAGCATTTTCTTACTTTTAATTCAATATGACCAAATCTGAATAACGCCGGGAAAGAAGGCCTTCTTCCGCGGTCGCTCCTCACCGTGGCTGGCTACCCCTCAACAGAGTACCACACACACCGGCTACCGTGTACACTAATTCTGGAAAGCACCCTCTTGGCTAACTCAGAATCCGATCGATTACTAGTTGGCGAACCAACTCAGATAGGCATAATAGAACTCACAAAACAAATTCTTTTATGCCAAGATAATCACTTTAAAACATGCTTTTTAAAGCGATAAGAAAAACAGAGCAAAGCTCGAGTTATTCAGTAAATAGAATAGCCACATTTTATTTGTATAATAGAAAAGCCCACCTTAACAGTTTACAGAACGGAAACCAAGCTTCAGTCTTCCGTCCTTTCTTCTATGTACGATGTCCTCCTTTAATCGTAAATAATCAAATCTTAGAAAAAGATCGAGATGGAAAATGAAAACAAAAAAAAAAACGGACTCGATAACTATTTAATTTTAGGACTTGCACTTGATTAATCTCTTATTAAAAGAAAAGAGCTTTGGGAAAATATCGATTGAAAATCAACTCGGTTCTTACTCGACGGTTAGAACATTCTTAAGGAATAGTCGATAATTAAAAACAACTTAGATGTTTCCAAGAAATCAAGTTAAAACAATTTAACTTGAAGGAAAATAAGAGTTCGGAAAAACTGTGCAAGTGCATCAGTTTCTAAGGCAGTTTCAGAACAGAGTATCTGGAAAAAGGGGATGGGAAAGATACCATTAGAAAGCCATGGATGTCTAGTTTCCAACCCAATTTACGGATCTGGATTTCGTCCAACGAGCAAGAAGTTATGGCCTCCGGAGTAAAAGGTGGCAGAACTGCCAGAAATCCGGCGAACCCTAACCCTCGATGCACTGTTTCCTAGGCTCGTTAATAGACATCCAAGCTAAGCCATGCAACCATACCAACCATAGCATGCAAATCTTAGGTTCTTAATGCACAAAACATCATGCTTCTCGATTCTCAAATTCGACATTTTCATACTTAACATATTTTTGCAAAATCTAACAAAACATATAATCATATAATCTAACTTTTTATCCAATCATCTAATGACATGATCACCAACTAATCATTTGATCATCAACTAACAACATAATCAAATCCACAATCAAAGTTCTAAACAAAACACGTATACAACTTTTATCGAGCAACGACGAGCGTAGTCGATTTTCCAAAACATTTTTATTAATTCTAATAAAATCACAATAAACATTCACCTACATGCTTATTAACAATACATGAACAACGTTATCAAAAGATAACATATAAAGCTTCGTTTTCTCTATTCTTTGTCCAAGTACTTACTTACTTTAATTATAAAACCAAGTTCTATAATTCCTTTTCATTTTCTTTCAATTTCCATTATCTTATAACATTAACATAAACATATTAACATGCTTAACTCACCAAATCAAACCCTTAATCTATTTCTCAACAATTTCGATCTTTGATATACTTTTAAACAAAGTTAGTCCGTTAATTCTCAAACAAATACACAACGAGCTCTTAGCATAGATAACTACTAATATCCAATTACTTTTCTCTTACAAAAAACTTAGTCGATAATTTTGCTCGATTATCCGTCTCTTATCAAACGAGAAATATTCTTAGAAAATTCTCAAACTTATACATTATGATCATCAAGCTACTAGATTAACTAATATGAAATCCGTACGATCATATCATAAACAACTTTTAATTTATTATCGATTTTTCGTCTCCAACGAAAAATAAAACATTCTTAGAAAATTCTAATTAATTTACTCAATAATCATCATGCTTACTAGTGACCAATTATGCAAACACAACTTCCAAACTATTTTTATTCATTCGATTTATATCGAATGTTCGTCTCCAACGGTTTTTATTTTATTTTTAGAAAAATCCGAATTAAATATATGTTCAACTACATGCTTCCTAATGCTCATAACCATAATCATATACCTCATATTATCATCATACTTCAATCTACATCACATTCTTCATCTCATTCAATAAATAAAATATTTTTAGAAAAATCTCAAATAATTAACATATGCTTATATCATCACATAGAAGAATAATCTATAAACAATTTATCAAGAATCAAAGCTAAAATAAAAAGCCTAAAATTCTAAGATTTTCGGTCATAGCACAAAAAATGTGCAAAACTTGGATCCAACCTTAATTCTTTTATTAAAAACACTCCCAATCAACATTTAAACATTAATTAAAAGCTCAAACATCAATCCAATGATCCTCCAAGATTTTCGAAATTTTCAAGATTGAAAGAATGAAATTTCGTTTGGTTGGGAATGAAGAAGAAACTCCTACCTTGTCAAAATCGAACTCGGATCGAAAATCGGACGGTAGACGGAAGAGTAATCGAGACTTGAAGCTTGAAGAATTGAAGAAATGGAAGAAAATGGAGTTTGTTGCTCATGGGGGGAGGGACGGCAGTTTGGGGGGGTGAATGAGAGAGAGAGAGTTGTTTTTAATAGGTTTATTTAGGATATGTTTTATTTAATTTAATATCTAGATATTTAAGTTTTAAACCGTGAATTAAAACGAGCAACGAGATTCTTAGATGACAATATTTTTGACGAAAATGGTCGAGACCATTGAATCCGAAATATTTTAATTAGTCGGGAATGCTGGTTCGTTTTTCGAAAAATAAGAAAAAGTCGAGACACGACGGGTAGATAAAAATATCCGGAAATGACAAAAACTGACTTTTTGGAAAAAGATTCGTATCGAGAAATAAGTGAATGGAAATGCAGACGCTGCTCAATTCCGATGTCTCGAACGAAAAATTAATCGGGCGCCGAAATCATAATCCTGTATCCGGTTACTCGATTTCTGTAATTAATTTTCAGAAACGGATCGCGCCTAAAATCTTATATTTATTTTTAATAACTTAGGAATGCAAAATTCATACTTAATTAACAAAATTTTAATTATGACGAGATTAGAAATACCGGGGTATTACAATATCTTTGATCATCCAAGTCTTTAGCTTAATTTCCATGGTTGAAACCTTCCATTTCTATATATATATATATATATTTTTCGAAAATTTGGGAAGGAAATGGAGAAATGGTTGGATGGTTTTGATCTTGTAGTATGATGTTTATATGATGTTTAAATGATGAATTGTGTGATTAAAGCATGAGAATCAAAACCCTAGCCCTACTTTTGCAATTTTCGAAAATTTAAGAAAATGGTCAAGTTATGATCCATGAATTGTATGATTAATTTGATGTTATAAATGAGTTTAGTTAATTATTCTAAGCATGTTTCATGTTGAAAGTGAGTATAAAATCCCAACCATTTTTATTTTATGAAAAATGTCGAAATTAAAAGTTTAAAAATTAGGGTTTGAAATATTGATGAAGTATGATGTAATTGATGGATGATTTGATGTTATATGATGTTAATGATGTTTGATTAATCAAGAATTAATCAAAAGAAAGCTTGATGAACCCTAAATTCTAGTTTAATTCGAAAATTGGGTTCTTAAATTAGGGTTATTAGTTTATTGATTAATTGATTGAAATTAATTGAAGAATTAAGCTTATAATGCTTAATCAAGTATGTTAGAAATTAAAAAGAAGAGAAAAGAATTTTAGAAACCCTAAAATAAAAATAACCGAAAATTAATAAAATAAAATAAATTATTAATTAAATTTTATTTAAGAAACTAATTGCATTTATGAGCTTCTCATTAAAAATAAAGTATTGTGTGATTTTCTGAGAATTTAATTCAAAGTAATAAAGATTTTCTATTTTTAATTGAATTTCCCGAGTCGGGAGTCTATATGTTTAATCGAGTCGAATGTGTGAAGTGAATGTGTAATTATGTTCATAATGTTGGAAAATGTGAGTGGATTTAATTTAAGAATGTTCTGAATCCGTTAGACGGATTAAAATCGACTTTGTCGATTATGATGAATATTAATTAAAGTATGGTTATGTTAAGTGTGATTGATGATTGATGATTGATGATTAAGTATGAGTTAAGATAGAATAAGAGAGTTTAAGAAATTAAGTTAGAAATTCTCGAGTTTCGTCGAGTTTCGACGTAGAATTTCGAAGTAAATTAGAAGTTAAGAAGATCGAATTCGTTTATTCGATAGTAGTTAATTCTCGTTCTGAATTCGTGAATTCTACTTCGAATGAAGGATCGAGTGGAAGTGAATCCGAGGATTCAGAATCGATAAAGGTTAAGTCCAAAGCTTCAGTTATCAGGTGGGCTTTCTAAACCAATAAATGATGAATGCTATATTTATAAATATGATTATATATATGTGTGATGTTTTCAAAGTAATTGGCTTGCCAAATGTTTAAAGTTTTGTATGATACCGTCTACCAAAGAAAGACGAATTCGGTCCTACGCAAGGTAGGATTTGTGTACACTATTTTGTAATCGGGAGCCTTCCGAAAGGAGTGGACGATTACAAGTGTTTGAGAAGGAGGCCTACTTCTCAGCACTATTTTATTGTAGACACGGTACATACTCTTATATATATTTATGTATTCTTTTGAACATGCACAAGTTTGAATTGTGCTATGTCTTTCGGCAAGTCCAATTTATAGTTGTATTCAGTAAGTTTTCAAATTATCTTGGCATGTGCCCACTGAGTACGAAGTACTCAGCCCCGCCTATTATTCTAAAATGTGCAGGTTAGCTGGGATGAAGATGATCGTGTGCTGGAGGACTTGTTGTTGTTGTTGTTGTTGTTGTTGGTTTATATGATAAGAGTCGTTTTGATGAGCTTAGAACCTAGAATATATGTCTTCATACATATATTCTCTCGTTTTTCCGCTGCAAATTTATGAAGTTTGATGATGTATAAATTTTGTTGATGATTGTTGGATTCTAATGTCAAACTAAGTTTAAGTCGTTTGAATTCTGAAAGTTTGATCGAAATATGTTCGTTAACTCCTTTTGAAATCAGCCTACTTGATATATATATATATATATATATATATATATATATATATATATCTTGCATTCTTGATCTATAAGTCAGCTCGTTGTTTTCATGTCATTGAGTTGTTGGATTCATTTGATGGAAATTATTGATCTTGAGCTGATTTAATTATTCCATAAATGCTTATTTGGTTGATCGTCTCATAAATCACAAGTTATACTTATTTTGAAAATGTCAAAGTTGATTGTTGGTTGAGTTGATTTGTCCTTTGTGATTATTGATAAATAGCCGGGTCGCTATTAAATTCCTTTGTTAATCATAAATTGTGTACGTCGCGGGACCCACCGGCTTTGTCATCTAATTTCTAGGCCGGGCTGCGACATATCCAATTTTGAATATTTTCGAAATTAGGGTTCATCAAATGTAGTATCCCGTCTTTCTTGCGTATTAAAAATTATTAATTCAGTAAGAAAGATAAGATTTCAGTGAAAGAAAAATTTTAGTTTCCGAAAATTTTATCCGGCAGATATATTTTGCCATAAAAATGAGTTTTAAATAATTTTTATCGTCTCGGTTAATCCGAAATGAAGAAGTTTTTACATTTATCAATAAGTGATAAATGTTTGGTCATAAATTGACTGAAAATAGAATTTAATCTATATAAGTGAATTTCTGCGTGATTTATCACTTGAAATTTTAGTTTCGGTTGATTTGAAAATGTTTCGAATCTCCGATTCTTTCTATGAGATTTTTATCTAGGGTTCGTGAAACCTTAAATTAAAATCCTATGTTGAGAAGTTTAAAGTTTAATTGAAGATTTGTTAGTTATTAATTAATTGATTAAGCAATTAATTAACTTAACTACTAAATATTAAATAAATATTTATTCCTAATTCTATATATATAACCCACCTCCTCCCTCATTCTCTCATCCCTCACGCAGCAGCCACTACACACACATATATATATACATATTTCCTCCATTGATGAGCTCATTCCAAGCTCCAAGAACAAGATTCAAGTTAGCAAATCAATTCCAATCCATTAAGTAAGTGTATATCTTTGATCATCCAAGTCTTTAGCTTAATTTCCATGGTTGAAACCTTCCATTTCTATATATATATATATATATATATATATATTTTTCGAAAATTTGGGAAGGAAATGGAGAAATGGTTGGATGGTTTTGATATTGTAGTATGATGTTTATATGATGTTTAAATGATGAATTGTGTGATTAAAGCATGAGAATCAAAACCCTAGCCCTACTTTTGCAATTTTCAAAAATTTAAGAAAATGGTCAAGTTATGATCCATGAATTGTATGATTAATTTGATGTTATAAATGAGTTTAGTTAATTATTCTAAGCATGTTTCATGTTGAAAGTGAGTATAAATTCCCAACCATTTTTATTTTATGAAAAATGTCGAAATTAAATGTTTAAAAATTAGGGTTTGAAATGTTGATGAAGTATGATGTAATTGATGGATGATTTGATGTTATATGATGTTAATGATGTTTGATTAATCAAGAATTAATCAAAAGAAAGCTTGCTGAACCCTAAATTCTAGTTTAATTCGAAAATTGGGTTCTTAAATTAGGGTTATTAGTTTATTGATTAATTGATTGAAATTAATTGAAGAATTAAGCTTATAATGCTTAATCAAGTATGTTAGAAATTAAAAAGAAGAGAAAAGAATTTTAGAAACCCTAAAATAAAAATAACCGAAAATTAATAAAATAAAATAAATTATTAATTAAATTTTATTTAAGAAACTAATTGAATTTATGAGCTTCTCATTAAAAATAAAGTATTGTGTGATTTTCTGAGAATTTAATTCAAAGTAATAAAGATTTTCTATTTTTAATTGAATTTCCCGAGTCAGGAGTCTATATGTTTAATCGAGTCGAATGTGTGAAGTGAATGTGTAATTATGTTCATAATGTTGGAAAATGTGAGTGGATTTAATTTAAGAATTTTCTGAATCCGTTAGACGAATTAAAATCGACTTTGTCGATTATGATGAATATTAATTAAAGTATGGTTATGTTAAGTGTGATTGATGATTGATGATTGATGATTAAGTATGAGTTAAGATAGAATAAGAGAGTTTAAGAAGTTAAGTTAGAAATTCTCGAGTTTCGTCGAGTTTCGACGTAGAATTTCGAAGTAAATTAGAAGTTAAGAAGATCGAATTCGTTTATTCGATAGTAGTTAATTCTCCTTCTGAATTCGTGAATTCTACTTCGAATGTAGGATCGAGTGGAAGTGAATCCGAGGATTCAGAATCGATAAAGGTTAAGTCCAAAGTTTCAGTTATCAGGTGGGCTTTCTAAACCAAGAAATGATGAATGCTATATATATAAATATGATTATATATATGTGTGATGTTTTCAAAGTAATTGGCTTGCCAAATGTTTAAAGTTTTGTATGATACCGTCTACCAAAGAAAGACGAATTCGGTCCTACGCAAGGTAGGATTTGTGTACACTTGTAGTATCCCGTCTTTCTTAAGTAATTAAAATAATTAACCTTCTGAGAAAGACAAGAATTTTAGTAAAATAAAGATTTCTTTTCCGAAAATTTTACCCGGCAGATATATTCTACCGGAAAAATGAGTTTTAATTAATTTTTATCGTCTCGATTAATTCGAAACGAAGAAGTTTTTACATTTATCAATAGATGATAAATGTTTAGTCATTAATTGACAAGAAGAAGAATTTAATTTAATTACGTGAAATTTTACGTAATTTATCGTTTAAAAATTTAGTTTCGGTCGATTTGAAAATACTTCGAATCTCCGATTCTTTCTGTGAGATTTTTATCTAAGATTCGTGGAACCGTAATCTTAATTACTGTGTTGAGAAATTAGAGAGTTATTAGAAGATTAATTAGTTTTTAATTAATTGAATTAATAACTAATTAAAGGATTAAACCAAAACTTAAGAATTAAACTAAATTAAAATATTAGACCTAAGCTACCCTACATATGCATCTAACATGCATATAACTCTCACTCTCTCTACCATACCACACGCACACACACAACACAAACAGCAGCAGCCTTCTCTCTCTCTCAAACCTCTCGATATCTTCTCTCTCAATACACACACTCACACACACTTAAGAACACCATTTTGATCTTCAAGCTCAAATAACTCAAGTTCTAGCAATCCTTCTTAAGCAAGTAAGTAAAGATGAATCTCTTTCTTCTTCAAAATCTCAACTTAGATTCATGCTTGAGATCATCTTCTTCAATATATATATGTGTCGAAAAATTGGGAAGAAATTGAAGAAGTAGTTAGATGATGTTCATATTTTAGTATGATGTTTTTATGATGGTTATATGATGTTAAGAAGATCAATTGTGAGATAAATTGATGCATGAAGAACTTTAATTATATTTATATATATATTTCGATTAATTTGGGAGAAACCCTAGAAATGGTTAGTTAATCTTCATGCCTTAATATTATGCTTATATAGTGATTATATGATCATTGGTATAATTAAATAAAGCATGAAGAACCCTAACCCTAAATTTTGGAGAAAATAAAAAATATGAAGAAATGGTCAAGTTTTGATTCATGCATTCTTTGATGTTATGATCTTCATGAATTATGCTTAGAATATGATTAAAAGATCAAATATGTAATTAGATTTAAGTATGAGAAACCCTAGTTCATAATTGGAAATTTTCGAAAATGGGAGAAAATGAAGAACACTTGATGCATGAATTGTATGATTGATTTAATGATATAAATGAGTTTAGTTAAGTATTTTAAGAATGTTTCATGTTGGAAGTAATTAAAATTTTCCAACCAATTTCATTTTGAGAAAATAATCGATTAAATAAGAATATAAATTAGGGTTTAATAATGTAATGTTATATGATGAATTTGATGATTCAATTAAAGATATATGAGATTAATGAAGTATATTAGATCAAGAGATAATGAAAAATGAGCTTGATTAACCCTAGAAACCCTAGAAAATCGAATTAGGATTTCTAAATTAGGGTTGGAAGATTTATACTTAATTAAATGAAATTAAATGAAGAAATGAGCTTAAGATGACAATTAAGTATATTAGAAATTAAAAAGAAGAGAAAATAATTAAAGAAATATTAATTTTAATATACCGAAAATTAAATAAATATAAATAAAAAGCATGACAGTTTCTTCTTTTGAAGTTGGAGAAAGTAAGAATTTTGGATTTAATTGAGAAGACATTAATCTAAAGTAAACACGATACATTATTGCAAAGTTTTTGCATAAGTTTTTGAATTCATCTCCTTGAAGATGAACATCAAGTATTAAAGAATCTTGAATTAATGGGTCTGTTAGATCTATTGAATAATTGGGTGCACAATTGAAATAGATAGGACCATTACAAATATTAGTTTGAATCATTGCTAAGAGTGAAGTTTTATATCTTTTGAGTCTATTATCTCTTAAAGCTAAATAAATTGGAGCATCGACTCCTATATGAACTAAGGGTTTAACAGCTACTTGAATTAAACCAAAATGAATATATCTATATCCTTTCTCAAGGTATTTCTTAATAGATACATTTGATAATAATTGTATACTTTGAAATTCTTCTTGAACAGAAATTGTTTCTAAAAGATTAAAATGGAATGAAATAACTATTCCTAAAGAATTCATAATTCAAACTCAACAAATTCCAAGAGGAATTGAAAGACGAGAAGTCTCTGAAATAGAAGAAGATAACGATGGTAGAATTCTACTTTGTTTTAATTCTTTTAGACAACCAAATAAAAATTCAATAAGAATTCAAGAAGTCTCATCTAGAAGTTCTTTTTCTGAAGAATCTAGATCTGATTTTTCAAATATTCAAAATATTAGAGTTAATTATAAAACTCCAATTCCCTCAACTAATTATCAAACAGATGATGGATCCTCAATGGGATCTCCAACTATTTCCCAAATGGGAAATCAAATTAATGTAATCATAGAAAATGAATTTTCAATGAATCTCAAATATCTTGATGATAAATTCAATGATCCAGAATACAAAGATAAAAAAGAATGGTTTTTAAAATTAGAAAAACCAATTAGAGAACGACTTGAAGTCGAATGGATTCATGAAATGAAAAATAAATATAGATTCAATTTTCCTATTTTACATTGGTTTCAAGCTTATTGTCAACTCAATGATATTAATAATGTTAATGATTTAGATCAAACAAATGTTCAAACAAATCTTTACAAAACTTGGAAACTGTCCTCAGGTTCCACATTAACTTCAATACATCCTCCTTTACAAAATATTAAGATTCAAGTTCCCAATGGGGAAATATCTGCAACTCCTTTTCGAACTGGAAGGGAAGGAGATGATACTCCAAAAATGAGTGATATTAAAAAGATTCATGAACAAAATAATTATTCAAATCAAATACTGCATACAATTGCAGAACAAATGGATCATATCTCAACAAAGATTGATTCTCAAAAAACAATAGTAACAAAATTTCCTAATGATATTTCAAATCCACATTTTATTCCAAGAAGTTTGCCAAACAAAATAGAAAGTAATTTAAAACTTTCTAATACTCATAATCTTATAGAAAAGATATCTCAAAAAATAGCAGATAAACCCTCTGCTTCTGGAACTAAAAATAATAATTGTTTAGATAATGATATTAATAATTCTGATAATTAAATCAATAGAATTAATTTCAAAACAGGAACAAAAGCTTATTATAACAATAGGCATACACCCCCTGATATTCAATTCGAAGAAAGATCTCAATTTAAAAATAATTCAAAATATGATGGCCAATCTATTCATGAATGGAATATTGATGGCAAATCTGAGTATGAAATACTCAATACACTTCAAGAAATGGGTATGGCAAGAGTTGCCTACAAAATTCAAAACATGACCGAAGAGAATGCTGCTGCATTAATTGTATCAGGATTTACTGGTCAACTCAAAAATTGGTGGGATAACTCACTTGATAATATTAATAAATTACAAATTCTCCAACATACTATCACCTTCGAAGAAGAAGATGGTACATTCATTGAAAAGAATGATGCTTGTGATTTCTTAATAATCACAATAGGTATGTATTTCATAGGAAATCCAAAAGAAGAATTAGATTCAACTCAAATTGTTTTATCAAATTTAAGATGTCCAACTCTATCTGATTATAGATGGTATAAAGATGTCTTTTTAACTCATACACTCAAAAGAAATGATTGCAATGCTTCTTTCTGGAAAGAAAGATTCATAGCAGGATTACCAAAATTATTTGGTGAAAGAATTCATCAAAAACTCAAAGAAGCCACTGGCTTAAGTGAAATCAAATTTGAAACAATTACATATGGGCAATTATTTGCTTTTATTAAAAAAGAGGGATTAACTCTCTGTTCTGAACTCAAAATTCAATCCAAATATGGAAATGAAAAGAATAGATTCCGAAAAGAAATCGGAACTTTCTGTGAAGCTTTTGGTCTTCAAAAGATTCAAGCCCCTTCTTCAAAATTAAAAATTAATGAAAGAAAGAATTCAAAAACCCGGGAGTATAAAGGGTATAATAGAAAAAAGTTTTACAAAAAACCTTTTAATAAATCAAAAACTTATTCAAGAAAACCTTTTAATAAAAAATTTAATGATTCAAAAATATATTGTTGGAAATGTCATAAAGAAGGACATAAGGCAGATGTGTGTCCTCTTCAAAAGAAAATTAATGAAATATTCAATGATAATGAAGATCTTAGCAATAAGATTTCAAGTTTACTTATATCAGATAAAATACCTTCTGATAGTGATTCAAATAATTCTGAAGATAATTCAGAAAATGATTTAGATAATAATTTCATAAATCAAATAGACTTTAATAGTGAAGATTCAAATGATGACGAAGATCCTTGTCAAGGATTTTGTCCTATTAATATTAATGTAATTTCAAAAGATAAGAGTGAAAAAGAATTACTTTTTGACCTTATTGAAAAGGTTCCTGATTCAAATGATAGACAAAAATATTTAATAAGACTTAGAGATATAATTCTCAAAGAAGAAACTCCAAAGATAGATAAGAATATCTTATCTGTTGAACCTTTTAGTATTTCAAAACTATTTGAAAAGTTACCCAATTCATCTATTTACAATAATTATATTAATATAAATGATTTACAAAGAGAAATTAATAATCTCAAAAAAGAAGTTAATCTTCTTAACAAAGATATTAATATCTTACATACAAAAGATCTCGAGTTAGAAGCGAGATTAGCTTTATTAAAAAATATTCAAGACATTCCTGAAAGTTCAGAATGTCAAGATCAATCTCAAAATCTTATCAATAATACTTCAATATTTAATATTGAACAAATATCTTTTCAAAAATGGAATTCAATAATAATTCTTGTTGTTGATGATTTCAAAATTAATGTTACCTGTCTAATTGACAGTGGAGCAGATCAAAATTGTATTAAAGAAGGACTTATTCCTTCTAAATACTATGAAAAGACTAATGAAAGATTGGTAGCGGCTAACGCCACTCCACTCAATATCAAATACAAATTATCCAATGCATTTATTTGCAATGATGGATATTGTTTCAAAACTCCATTCATATTAGTTAAAAATCTTAACCAAGATGTTATTCTTGGAAACCCATTTTTAACTACAATTTACCCATTCAAAGTTAATGGTAATGGAATTACTACTAACATTTTAGGAAATAATATATCATTCAAATTTTTAAATCCTATTCAAGAAATAGACATTTCTTTACTTCAAAAACATTTTATCTCTCAAATAAATGTTATTCAAAGAGAAGAACCTCCTGATGTAGAAAGAATTAATAAAGAAATCAAAAACATGATCAATGATTTACCTTTCTTTGATGCATCTCATACATCTCATATTTCAAAAATAAATATTATTTCTATTATTATTTTTAAAGTAAATTATGAAATTGTTATTCAAAAATATTCTTTTAAATTAGAATGCAAATATATTCTCTATAGAGAAAATCTTACTTTAAATAATTCATATCCTATTAAGGAATTTATTAATCATAATTTTAATGTTTATTCAAAAATAAATAATACAAAAATAGAAAAATTTTATTTACCTGATTTTCTAATTAAAAATTGTCTTTCAAAATTATGCAGAAAAGAGATGAGTCGCCAGACGCCAGATCACCATCAAAATCTGTCCTTGACCTCATCACCAATTTCAAAATCCAATCAATTTCATATTCTTTCTGAATATCCCAATTTACCTTATTCACAAATAGTGAGGCTCCTGCCCCAGCTACTCCTTCAAAAACTTCAAAATCCATTGTGGAAGTTCCCTCCACTTCAAAAATCTATTTCACTAAACCAAATACTCAACATGTTTCATTAACCAGATTTCCAACATGTCCAGATTTCAAAACATTGAAAGACATTCTTTCAAGATATTTCCCAGAAGGATGTCAGTGGTACTCTGACAATATTCAAAAAACTCAAAAGTTTTATGAATTCATTCTTGTGGATTCAAACTCTATTGAGTTAGTTCATAATAAGGATCCCAAAGATCCTAAGAAAATTTCATTTTCAAAATGCATTATCAAAAGAATTCATCATTCTGATGAATGGACTTTTCCTCATCATGAAAGAGGATTTTCAAAACCTTTTACTCCAAAAGGATATACTTATCCTGATTACAAAATGGCATGGTTCAGAATGTTTTTTCTCAGAATATTTGATCATTCATGGTTCTTCACATTTCATAATAGCTTTCCAAAAACCACTTATCCAATTTGGTTTTTAGAATGGTGGATGGACTTCGGTCCACTTCCAACAATTCTCCCTGATGATATCCATGAAGGATATAAACTATTTATTTCAAAAGCCCCTGGCCCAATTCATTTAAAAGAAATTCAATTCTATTCTGAATTCAAAGTTCCTTGGATTCTTTGTTGGAGCTTTTCATTTGCTCAATATTACAAAGAACCTATTCCTATTTCAATAGTCAGAGAATTCAAAATTAAATGGTGGGAGAAATTTTCAAGTAAATACTGCAATGTGCAAGTTGTTCAAAAGTTTCTTCATACAGGTGAAAAGCCCAAATGGGAGAAACCTTATAAAAATACTATTCATACTCCCATTCATACTTCTTCTTCTCATGACAAGCAGAAGCAAAAATCAAAAGAGGAATCTTCTCCTCTATCTCAAAAACAAATGAAAATGTTTCAACTTCTGGAAGATGAGCCAGACTTAGCAAAAGATTACATCAAATTCATTAAATCAAAGAAGGACTCAGAATCTGATGAAACCACATCAGAAGGATCTAATTTTGATCCATTCGGAGGACCCTGTGCTCAAGATCCATATGATTTCTAATCATATGGTTTTTATTTCAAAAATTTGGACTTTAATGTTCCAAACCCATTGGGTAAAACATTAACTAGTCCAAGAGCAAACCAACTCTTGGTAAAGACATTTCAAATCCGTTGATCCACCGACAATTTGGGAAAAATTGATCAAAAACATTATTCAAATATGTTTTAAAAACCCACGAGAGAAATGCGAGGTCACGATTTAAAGCGTGCATTTAAATTCAAAAATGGTTTGAATCAGAAGTTTCTCGGTGAAACGAGTATTCAAAAACCATGTGCTCAAAACCAGCTGTTTCACACAGTTGGCCAGCTGTCTTCCTCTACCGACAGCTTTATTCAACAAAAGCATTTGAATGCTTTTTTCAAAAGCTACGACAAATTTCAACAAAGGAGATAAAGAGTGCTTACCTACTCCTCCACTTGCAAAAGTTGATGGTGACTTTGGAGTCATCCAACCATTCATCCAACCACTCCTTTACTTTTCAAAAAGATGAAGAAGACGGATGGTTGTCCTCAAGCATTCAAGACTTCTATATAAGAAGTTCAAATGTAATTAGTTTAGGTATTCAATATTTAGCCCAAAAAAGAAATTTGACGGAGCAAGTCAATTTCTCAAAATATTTCCTATCCCTTCTCATATTATTCCTCTCTCTCTCAAACTGTATCTTACTTAATTGTAAGTTTATTTTATTTCAATTTTAAAGATTTTATTTTCAAAGTCTTCCGCCTTTCAATTTCAATCTAATTTTACTCTGTTTTATTCCTATTTTCCACTCTTCATCATGCATTCATTCATCTGCATGTGTCCTGGCTCCTAATGGTATCAGAGCCATTCAAATTATTGTCTAGGAAAGAACTTTTCTTTCTATAGATCCTATTCATACTAGTTAAATTTCCAAAGATTTAGAGAAAATTGTTGGTGTGACGGTTTGGTCAGCCCTCGAATCCGTTGGTCAGCCCAGGTGAGGTGGTCCCGGTGGTGGTCCCTGTCATTTACAATTTGTGCTCTAGAACTTTGTTAATTTCATTAGTATCAATGGCATCTAGATTAAGAAGTCTTTTTTCCAAAAACAATAGTATGAATAATTCTGGTATTATTCAGTCAAAGGAAATACATATTCCAGATAATTATGATAAGTGGAAAATTCCTGAACAACAAATTGAAACAATTTATTCAATAGGTTCTTTAGATTTTAGAACTGCATTTTCAATTAAAACTCATGAAGAAACAATATCCATCAATATTTGTATTTATCGACATATTCTAATTCGAATCTATCATTATGATTATTATTATTATTATATTCATTATATATGTATTTAATTAATATTTGTAATCTATTTGTATTTATCTTTTTGTCATTCTCAATTATGTTTAGATATTAGAAATAAAAATTATTTTTTAAGTTAGTTTAAAAGTAGCGCTAATAATTAAATTTAAAGTAACAGACAAATTTTGAAAAAATAAATTAGCATTTTAAGAGGCCAATAGAAAATTTGCAAATGAAAATCCCTATGAAGACTAATTAAATATATTTAATCAACATGTTTTCATGGAATCATCTTCATTTTTCATTCATATTTTTCTAAAAACTTCGATTAGAGCTTGCTAGAAAAAAAGAATAAAAAACCTTGAAGATGTAAACATATTTTTTTCTGTATTTTGGCAAAGATTAGAGATAATGATTTAGCAAGAACCAACGAGACGGTTCAAATATACTTAAAAAGAAGGATTTTTACTAATTTTAATTAATATTAACTTTGTTTAGATTTTTATCGAGTAATTTAGCGTAAACCAACGAGACGGTTCAAATAACATATAAAGAAGAATTTTTACTAATTTTAATTAATATTACTTTGAAGATGTAAACATATTTTTTTCCGCATTTTGGTAAAGATTAGAGATATCGATTTAGCATGAACTAACGAGACGGTTCAAATATACTTAAAAAGAAGGATTTTTACTAATTTTAATTAATATTAACTTTGTTTAGATTTTTATCAAGTAATTTAGCATAAACCAACAAGACGGTTCAAATAACATAGAAAGATGGATTTTTACTAATTTTAATTAATATTACTTGTAGTATTCATATTTTTATCGAGTATTACCTAACAGATTTGAGAAAGGTATGTACAGTAAAATTACTATTTTAACGGAGATTAGGACGAATATGTAGAAAAATTCTAAACAAATTTTGATTTAGAAAATACCTAATGAATGAGTATACTTGATCCATTGTCATTCCTAATTATAAATTTAGATAAGTCAAATAAAATTAATTTTCTAAGTTTGATTAATAATTAATTCGAACAATATCACAACTTCTAAATAAGATATAAAATTATTTTTAAAATATATACATATAAATTAAAACATAAAATTATTTTCCGTCGAATTCCTACGGGCTACTTACTAGTCTATTACTAATACGAAAATAAAGATCCCCCCTCCACTGTACTCCGTTCAGATTTTCCTTTATTCTGGCAATTTGTCTAATTGTAATTCATATATATTCTAATTTTATTTTTATTAATTAAAATTTTATTAATTTCATAATCTTCAAATATCACATGTTTATCTATTAATCACATCTCATATTTATCTTGCCCTCTATTTAATTAATTTCTTCTATTATGCATATTAAAATAATAATAATTTCGGAATGCATTCTTATAAATCATTATTTTATACCTTCTTAATTCATATATATTAAACTATAGAAATACCCTACCTCCTGTAAAGGGGGAAGTAAATTGTTTTTCCCAGTTAGGTTTTGGCATCATCAAACAAGGGAAAATTGTTGGGAAAATAATAAAAGTTTTGATTTGATATCAAAACCCAACTGACTCCAACCGAGTAGCTGATTGCACAACATCCTAAGTTTTCTTCCAGCTCTCATGTTTGAGCTTATAGAATTTCTAGACTAATCATTTTGGTGTTATAGGAAAGTTTAAGTCTTGCTACATAGTACCATATGAAATTCTGAAAAGAATAGGTCAAGTAGCGTATAAGTTAGCTTTATCGTCAAGTTTTAGAAGTTCGCAAAACGTGTTCCATGTATCTCAGTTGCGATGATACATGTTTGACTTAGAGCACGTTATCCATCAAAGAAGAAGTGATCTTTAAGCCAGATCTTAGTTATGAAGAAAAGCCAGAAGCAATTTTGGATCGAAAGATCTAGCAGTTTAGATTAAGTCGATCGGGTTAGTAAAGATTAAGTAAAATCATAATGGTTTAGAAGAAGCCATTTGAAAGTTAGGAAGTAAGATGAGAGACAAGTATCCCGAGTAATTCCAAGAAGTAAGTAAATTTCGGGACGAAATTTATTTTTAGGGGGAGAGAATGTAGTATCCCGTCTTTCTTGCGTATTAAAAATTATTAATTCAATAAGAAAGATAAGATTTCAGTGAAAGAAAAATTTTCGTTTCCGAAAATTTTATCCGGCAGATATATTTTGCCATAAAAATGAATTTTAATTAATTTTTATCGTCTCGGTTAATCCGAAATGAAGAAGTTTTTACATTTATCAATAAGTGATAAATGTTTGGTCATAAATTGACTGAAAATAGAATTTAATCTATTTAAGTGAATTTCTGCGTGATTTAACACTTGAAATTTTAGTTTCGGTTGATTTGAAAATGTTTCGAATCTCCGATTCTTTCTATGAGATTTTTATCTAGGGTTCGTGAAACCTTAAATTAAAATCCTATGTTGAGAAGTTTAAAGTTTAATTGAAGATTTGTTAGTTATTAATTAATTAATTAAGAAATTAATTAACTTAACTACTAAATATTAAATAAATATTTATTCCTAATTCTATATATATAACCCACCTCCTCCCTCATTCTCTCATCCCTCACGCAGCAGCCACTACACACACATATATATACATATTTCCTCCATTGATGAGCTCATTCCAAGCTCCAAGAACAAGATTCAAGTTAGCAAATCAATTCCAATTCATTAAGTAAGTGTATATCTTTGATCATCCAAGTCTTTAGCTTAGTTTCCATGATTGAAACCTTCCATTTCTATAAATATATATATATATTTTTCGAAAATTTGGGAAGGAAATGGAGAAATGGTTGGATGGTTTTGATCTTGTAGTATGATGTTTATATGATGTTTAAATGATGAATTGTGTGATTAAAGCATGAGAATCAAAACCCTAGCCCTACTTTTGCAATTTTCGAAAATTTAAGAAAATGGTCAAGTTATGATCCATGAATTGTATGATTAATTTGATGTTATAAATGAGTTTAGTTAATTATTCTAAGCATGTTTCATGTTGAAAGTGAGTATAAAATCCCAACCATTTTTATTTTATGAAAAATGTCGAAATTAAATGTTTAAAAATTAGGGTTTGAAATGTTGATGAAGTATGATGTAATTGATGGATGATTTGATGTTATATGATGTTAATGATGTTTGATTAATCAAGAATTAATCAAAAGAAAGCTTGATGAACCCTAAATTCTAGTTTAATTCGAAAATTGGGTTCTTAAATTAGGGTTATTAGTTTATTGATTAATTGATTGAAATTAATTGAAGAATTAAGCTTATAATGCTTAATCAAGTATGTTAGAAATTAAAAAGAAGAGAAAAGAATTTTAGAAACCCTAAAATAAAAATAACCGAAAATTAATAAAATAAAATAAATTATTAATTAAATTTTATTTAAGAAACTAATTGCATTTATGAGCTTCTCATTAAAAATAAAGTATTGTGTGATTTTCTGAGAATTTAATTCAAAGTAATAAAGATTTTCTATTTTTAATTGAATTTCCCGAGTCGGGAGTCTATATGTTTAATCGAGTCGAATGTGTGAAGTGAATGTGTAATTATGTTCATAATGTTGGAAAATGTGAGTGGTCACCTGAATTGATCCCCAAAAATTTTCAAACTTTCTTATAAATTACTTTGTTCTTGAGAAATCATGAATCCGGGCATGTGTCCGAGATGTGAATGTTACATGAACTATCTACATGACTTGGGGGCATGAAGAACAAGATACCAAAGTATTTTGGAGCACTGGAGAGAAGAATTTCACTCAGCAGCAAATAGGATGGACTGTGATGCAATCGTCTCAAGCCACCAGGGGATGAAAAGAACAAAAAGTATTGGTCCCAAGACGGATACCTTGGTGTAGAGGGGGGGTAAATACACCAAGGTTTAAAAACTTTTCCAATTAAAAACTCTTTTGAGAGAGCCTGCTGTGTTCGATCCAGCTGGATGACAGCTTGATTGACACAGCTGGTTGTGTGAGTGTGTGCGGAAGTTGGTGGGTTTGGAAAGTCCGTCTGTTACTTCAAATTATGTTGCAAAGCTATGTTTCACGTTTCAGTTAGTCAGTTTATGCAGCTTGAAATGTATGCGTGAGAGGTTAGCAGAATGCATAAACAAAGCAGTAAAGAACAAAGCAATTTTAACGTGGTTCGGAGTAACACCTCCTACGTCCACGACCAGGTTCACTGGTAATTCACTACCACTTGGTTTCCAAGTACCAAGCAACTTCACAACTCTAACCTGAGTTGTGTTCCAACAGTTTACGGGCACTGTCAAGCCTAACCTTTCAGTTTACGGGTACTGAAAAAACCTGACTTACAGTTTCCGGGTACTGTAAAACCTGACCACTCGAATTACACGCTTCGAGCAGGCGTACCTTGACCTAACCTTTCTGGGTTTGGGTTTGGGTATGGGTTTTCCAACTATGAACGAGTTCTTACAATGAACAAGGAGTATGATGAACTCGTTCAAACTAGGCTTAAGATATTTCTATTCTAATCTATTCTGCCTATGACTGAATATGTGAACAACTAAGAACACAGCTGACTGGCTGGGTTTTCTTGAAAGATTTGGCTTTGAAGATTGTTGTTCAGTTTTCTATTTGCTCTTTTATTTCTTCAGTCGTCTCGCCAGCCTCACCAGTCTCTTTTCTTCAATGGTGAGGAGATATATATAGGTGGAGATTCAAACTAGCCGTTGGAAGAGAGCCGTTTGAATCTTACCTACTCTCATTGACTTCTGGCCTTTAACCTACGAAGTAGGTCTGCAATTGGTCTTCGTCTTCGAGCTGCTAAGCGTCTCTTCTGTGTCTTCAGCGTCTTCGACTCTGCTGCGTCTCGACTCTGAGCTGTGTCTTAGACCTGAGCTGTATCATCAACCTGAGCTGTGTCTTCAACCTGAGCTGTGTCTCAGACCTGAGCTGTGTCATCGACACTAAGCTGGGTCTTTTACACTGAGCTGGGTCTTCGTCACTGAGCTGGTTTCCGTCACTGAGCTGGGTCTTGATACTGCTGGGTCTTTGACTCTACTTGGTCTGCTCTGCTGAGTCTGCTCTGCTGAATTCCTCAGCTGTGTCTGCTTAGCTGTGTCTTCCGCTGCGTCTTCTGATGTTCTGAACCTGTACTTAGAAAACCTAATAGCTCTAAACACGTGAGCTGGAAACAACACAAAGTTTGTACATTCATCTACTCGGTTGGGGTCAGCTGGGTTTTGGTATCACTTCAAAACATGTTTATTATTTTTCCAACAAAAAGGTTGATTGACGACTTGGAACGTCTCATACTCAGGGTATATGACACCATGAGAGACAGTCATCACAATATCTGATGGATTTTCGAAGAATGTCCAAGAGATGCAACCAACTCAGGAGAAGATCGCCAGAACTCCAAAGCTCAATCTCTCAACATCTTCATGTAACTCAATGGTGAATCCATCAAGCAAATAGAGCTGAGAGTCCTTCAACCACGTCACCAAAATCAAGTTAATCCGAACTATAAAATATACAGTTCAGAACAAGAACTTGAAAAATACCTCAGATCTCTCCTCAGAATGGTGTACACATAAGGAGAACCAATGCAGAACTGATCTTGACAGCATGGAGACGAAAAATTGTTCTCCATCTTGAAAGCCAACAAAATTGATCTAGGGATCACAAGAAGAAGAATCATCCAGCCAGATGAATAAAATGAAGCTAACTTCCAAGGCAAAAGAGACAGCCTTCAGAGATCAATCAAGAAGATCAACTTAATCAGCTCAGCTTAGAAGAACCAACAAAGAATTTGATGGTCCCAAGACGGATACCTTGGTGTAGAGGGGGGGTGAATACACCAAGGTTTAAAAACTTTTCTAATTAAAACTCTTTTGAGTGAGCTGGCTGTGTTCGATCCAGCTGGAAGGCAGCTTGATCGACACAGCTGGCTGTGTGCGGAATGTGGTGGGATTTTGGAAAGTCCGTATGTTGTTTCAAATATATTGCAAAGCTGTGTTTCTCTTTTCAGTTAGTCAGTTTATGCAGCTTGAAATAATGCTTATGAAGGGTTAATTTGGATGCATAAATAAACATGAAAGAACACAGCTATTTAACGTGGTTCGGAGAAACTACTCCTACGTC
Source organism: Agastache rugosa (assembly GCA_031470985.1). Taxonomy (NCBI): domain Eukaryota; kingdom Viridiplantae; phylum Streptophyta; class Magnoliopsida; order Lamiales; family Lamiaceae; genus Agastache; species Agastache rugosa. Next base: position 57,495,021 of record CM062601.1, on the reverse strand, counting down.
CACGACCAGAAACCTCTGGTAATCCACTAAGGATACCACTGACTTTTCGCGCAGTCAGCAAGCGTTGCAGCTTGGTTCCTCAAGCTGGATACAAGTTTACGCGTACTGTATCGAAACGTAACCAGACTGTTTACGGGCACAGCTGAAGCCTAACCTGTAGTTTGCAGGTACTACAGAACCAACACTCGAATTACGCGCTTCGAGCAGGCGTACCTTTTACCTAACCTTTTCTGGGTTTGGGTTTGGGGTTTTCCAACTATGAACGAGTTCTTACAATTAAGAACAATGAGTATGATGAACTCGTTCAAACTAGGCTTAAGATGGGAAGGATTATATGCCTAGATACTAGTGGGAGAGAGCTTCAGCAGCCTGAGAATAAATAACATCTTATAAGAATGAAGGTTGCTGTTTCTTTGAAGCTTTTCTGAGAGATCTCTTGATCTTTGGTTAGACTTCCTTCAATGAAGTATGTTGATCTCTCTTGAATCTATTCTCTCGTCTCTCATCTTATTCTGATGAAGAAGACTTCTATATATAGGGAGAGATTAGAACTAGCCGTTGGAAAGAGCCGTTCTGAATCTCTACCTAACTTCTGACAGGATTGACTTGTCTTCTTCCTTGATTTCCTCATAAAGCAATCCTAGGTTTGACTTCTAGGTGCTGAGGTGTCGAGTTCCTGATGGTCCAGATCAGATCTGACTTTATCTAAAGTTCACTTCGACTCTGCTGTGTTGGTGACTCTGAGCTGTCTTGAACTCTGCTGGATCATTGACGCTGAGCTGAGTCTTGAACTCTGTTGGTTCTTGACGCTGAGCTGAGTTGTCACACGAGCTGGGTCTTTCCTACAGCTGTGTCTGGAAGAACTTTATCGTCTTGGATCTGGATAACGTTGCTTAACACTTCGACTTGGCTTACCCTGCTGTGTACTCAGCTGGGTCTTCTGCTGTCTTCAGCGACCACCTGTAAACATAGAAAATCTATAAGCTCAAACAGGTGAGCTGGAAAACACTTGTGCTTGTGCAAACATCTACTCGGTTGGGGTCAGCTGGGTTTTGGTATCACTTCAAAACTCTATTAATTTTCCCCACAATTTCCCCCTTTTTGATGATGCCAAAACCCCAAGTTGGAAAAACAAAAAATTGTTTCCCCCTTAACAGGAAACGGGGATTCAACGAATTAAACATTCACAGCAGGTAAACATATTCAGAGCCTGGACAAAGAGAGATTGTCTTCAGGTTGATTTTGATAAAATGAACTTTTCATTAATAGTCCTGAAAGGCAGCTTCTGGATCCATGCCTTTGAACTGATTTAAGTAATAGAATTCTTTGATGAATTCTGATTTGCATCTTTCCCAGTTTTCATTTATATCATCTGGGTTCTTCTTATCAGCTGAGGCTGCTTGGATTTTCTTCTTTGCTTGTCTGTAGCTCTGCCTCTTCTTCTTCTGCTTTTTCTCAGCAGGCTGGAGAGCTTCAGCTTTCTTCTTAACAATCTTATCCAGCTCTTGCATTTCTTTTCTTTGCTCATTGTGGAAGTTACACAGCCAGTGATAGTCTTGGTATTTTTCAGGCTTGTGTCCACATGCTTTGGCAAGAGCGACCATTTTCTCTCTCCATGTCTCTTTGACAGCTTTGGCTGGAGCAGTTGGCTCTGTCTCTTCTTCATCCAGCTCTTTTGCAAAATCGTCGATTTCCCTCTGTATTTCTTGCACGGGTTCCCCCTTAGCTGCGGCTTCCTCTCACTTGTTTTTCCGGCTTCATTCGATCTTCCCTTTTTGGCATTATCAACAAGGGAGGTAGAGAGGTTGGCAAGCTATTGCGCCGAGCTTGGAGAGAATACCTTCAACATCGGCGATCTTGACCGTCGAGTTGTCGAGTGTGACGAGATTCAGTGCAGGCGATCTTCTGCTTCCGGCTACGAGCGAGCATCCGGATCTTTATATAAGTTGAAGAGTTGGCGGATGTCGGAAATTTGGAGAGAGTGGTCTTTTTGAGAGCTTCCAGCTGGCTTGAAATATTTGCAAGGTCGTCAACCAGTGGAGCTTGAAGGTTTGAGATGATCTCAGGGACTCTCTTCTCTAGATGATTTGACTGATCAACTTGTTGAGAAACAAGAGATTGCCTGAGATCTCTGCTGGTGCTTTCCTGCAGATTGAGAGCGAATCTGTGAACGTCGTCAATGGACAGTCCATTGCTCTGGACTTGAGACTCTATAGCTGTGATGCGCAGAAGGGTATCCACATTTGATTTGAGTCTATCCTGAAAAAGGATTTCCTCGACTTGTTTTGCAATTTCGTCCTACATTGCATCAGAGAGCTCAACATGATCCGTCTGGGTTCCGGATTCGGCTTGGCTGGGTTTTACTGCCTCGATCTCGACCAGTGAGCGAGTGTCATCGGCAATTGGACTCTGTGGGGCAGCTTCGGTTGGCTCAACTGTTGCAGCAGTTGGCTCGTCTTCAATCATCATTGCCTCAGCTGTGTTGGCAGGTACAGCTTCATTGGCACACTCAGCTGAGACTTCCTTGGAAATGTCAGTTCCAGAATGTGTCTCCCACCCCGCAGCTGTTAGAAGCTTGTCAGCTGATTCCCAGACTTCAGCTGGGTGCGGCTTGGGGTACTGCTGAGACACTTCAATTATTCCTCTGATGAGATCATTCTGGTGTAAGTATGCATCCTCCAGACTTCCAAAGCCAAAAGTGTGCTGGAGGCGTGCTTCATCAGTCTTCAGTTTCTCAAAGGAGAAAGTCTCTATCAGCTGCTCATTCTGGTACCAAGTTGCCATCTTGGTAGCCAGATAGAACTTGAGGTCTCCAACTTTGACAAGGGCAATGGGCAGGTGCGCCAGAATTGGATACTGAGTTAGAGCACTCTTGACCCCTGTAATGCGCAAGTCCTCGTACATGGCTTCCATAAAGGCTGAGCCAGTAGAGTTGAGAGAAGGAGAGGTAGTAGTGTTGGTCCCAAGACGGATACCTTGGTGTAGAGGGGGGGTGAATACACCAAGGTTTAAAAACTTTTCCAAGTTAAAACTCTTTTGAGTGAAATTTGTTGTGTTCGATCCAAATTTTGGATGGCGGCTTGATCGACACGGTGGCGTGTGCGGAATGTGGTGGATTTGGAAAGTCCGTCTGTTGCTTCAAATTATATTGCAAAGCTCTGTTTCACTTTTCAGTTAGTCAGTTTATGCAGATTGAAATGTATGCTTATGAGAGTTAGTAACATGCATAAAACAAAGCGATAAATAACAAGAGCATCTTTAACGTGGTTCGGAGTAACCCCTCCTACATCCACGACCAGATTCACTGGTAATTCACTACCACTTGGTTTCCAAGTACCAAGCAACTTCACAACTCTAACCCGAGCTGTGTTCCAACGGTTGCGGGCCTTGTCAAGCCTACACCTTCGGTTGCGGGTGCGAAGAACCTAACCACTCGAATTACACGCTTCGAGCAAGCGTACCTTTACCTAACCTTTCTGGGTTTGGGTTTGGGTATGGTTTTCCAACTATGAACGAGTTCTTACAATGAAGAACAAGGAGTATGATGAACTCGTTCAAACTAGGCTTAAGATATTTATTCTGATCTAATCTGCCTATATATTTGAATATGTGAACAACTAAGAACACGGTAGTATTTGGGTGTTCTTGAAAGATTTGGCTTTAAAGATCGTTGTTCATTTTTCTGTTTTCTTCTATTTCTTCAGTCGTCTTGTCAGCCCCCCCCCAGCAATGGTGGAGGAGAGATATATATAGGTGAAGATTCAAACTAGCCGTTGGAAGAGAGCCGTTTGAATCTTACCTACTCTTGTTGACTTCTTGCCTTTACCTACGACGTAGGTCTGCATCTGCGAGGCTATTCCTTCTACGATTTATTTGCGTCGGACAAGATCTTCGACATCGGGATCTTGTCTTGGAGAAGGTCTTCGTCTTCGAGCTAAGCGTCTCTGCTTTGTGTCTTCGGCGTTTTGGACTCGCTGTGTCTTGACTCGAGCCATGTCTTAGACTGTCTTTGTATCATCAACTTTTGTGTCTTCAACCCGAGCCGTGTCATTAACTTTGTTGTGTCTCGGACACGAGCCTGTGTCATCGACACTAAGGCGTGTCTTTTACAACGAGTGGGTCTTCGACACTGAGCTGGGTTTCCGTCACTGAGCTGGGTCTTGATGCTGCAAGATCTTTGACTCTTCTTGGTCTTGCTCTGCTGAGTCCTTTAAGTTGTCTCGCTAGCTGTGTCTTCAGCTGTCTTCAGCTGATCTACCTGTAAACTAAGAAACTCTATATGCTCAAACAGGTGAAATTTGAAAAACGCTTAGGCTTGTGTGATCATCTACTCGGTTAGGGTCGGTTGGTTTTGGTATCCAATCAAAACTCTATTAATTTTCCCAACAATTTCCCCTTTTTGATGATGCCAAAACCTAGCGAGAAAAACAACACCTTCCTAAATGAGAAAGTGGGTTTTTAAAAGATTTCAGAGGATTAAATTCAAAGTTCGGTGCTCGGACAAAGAGTTATTGTCATCGGGGTGAGCTTGAGAGCAAAATATTTCAGCTTTTATTAATCCACTAAAGATGATTACAAGAGATACGAGGATTAACGAGCGAAAACAAACAAAATTAAATCCCGATGGTGGGTCTTCATCTCATTGCTTCGCTGATTCTTCATTCTATCTTCTTCCAGCTGCTCATCTGTTCTTAACCTGTATCGGTTAAATATCATCCGCTCCAGCTTCCTGTATTCTTCTTCGTTGTTTGCCTTGGAAATTTTCCTCCTGATCGCCCATCTGTTTACTTCAGCAATAATCTTTGATTTGTCAGGAAGTTGAGTTCCAGTATCAACGGAGGCTGGATATGATACACGTAGGGAGCGATGTTGGATCTTCGCGGTATTTGCGGCGTTGAAGAATGCTTTTGCCGTCATCTGTCTTGATGAAAAAGCTCATTTAGATGCATCATGAAAGCAATATACGGGGCGTATTTGGGTATGCTCCCGGATAATAGTAATCTTCGATGAACTCAAACTTTGTATGTTCCCGGTCGTCGTTTAGCTCTTACGGGATCCATTCATCAACTCTTCTCCGGTTCATCGGCATACGAGACTTTTTCTTTGCAGCTCTTATGTTTGCTCTTTTCTTCTTGCTTCTTCTCTTCGGCATTTAGCGGACTTTCTTTCTTCTTACGCTCATCTTGGAGGCTTTTCATCTCTTGCTTTTCTTTGAGTTACAAAGTTGCGAGCCAATGAATATCATTGAGTCGTGCAGCGTGGCTCCGCTAGCTTTGGCAAGAGGGATGATCATTCGCTCCATTTCCCTTTCCGTCCAAATTTGGTTCCTCTCGCATCCAAATTTCCTCTCAAGAACAACTTCGTCAATCTCCTCGATCGCATCACTTGGATTTCGATTCTGATTTTCCTTTGCCCGTCTTTGAAGTTTTTCTCTTGTCATTACCTTCTCCCTTTTTGGCATTATCAAAAAGAGTGGAGGAGAGGTTGACTACTGTCTCATTCCGCTGGGCCAAGACTTTGTCAATGTCAGTGATTTTTGTTGAGTTGTCTGCTGTGACTAGGTTGAGCATCTTGTCGTCTTCTTCTCGCTTTGAACCGATTGTCCAGCTCCTTGTAAAGATTGAGCAATTTTGGTGGATGTCGATTCTGAAGGAGAGAGTCTCATTGTTGGAGAACGTCCGGTGGTTTGGATAAATCGATGACGCGGCTTTCCGGCGGGGCTTGGAGGTTTGAGATGATCTCGGGGACTCTCTTCTCTAGATGATTTGAATTATCAATACGTTGAGAAACGAGGCTGTTTGAGATCTCTGCTGGTGCTTTCTTGCAGATTCATAGCGAATCTGTGAACGTCGTCAATAGAAAGTCCATTGCTCTGGACTTGCGATTCTATAGCTGTGATGCGCAGAAGGGTATCCACATTTGATTTGAGTCTATCCTGAAAAAGGATTTCCTCGACTTGTTTGGCAATCTCGTCCTTCATTGCATCAGAGAGCACAACAGGATCCGTCTGGGTCCCGGATTTGGCTTGGGCGGGTTTCTTGCCTCGATCTCGACCGGTGAGCGAGTGTCATCGGCAATTGGACTCGTGGGGCGGCTTCGGTTGGCTCAGTTGTTGCGACGGATTGGCTCGTCTTCAATCATCATTTCCTCAGCTGTGTCGGCAGGGACAGCTTCATTGGCAGTTTCAACTGGAACGATCCAGCTGAGGTTGCGAAGGTATGAGTTGGCTTGAGAAATGATTTCCTCAGAAGGTGGTACTTCATCTTGTTTAACCTTCTGAATGAAGATCTGGATCAGCTCGTCTTGATGCTCAAAAGCATCCTGAAGACTTCCAAAGCCAAATGTCTCCTGCAAAGCTGCTTCTTCAGCTTTCAGCTTATCGAAAGTGAAGAATTTCACCATTTCTTCATTTGCGTACCAAGTGGCCATCTTGGTATCCAAATAAAATTTGAAGTGGCTTACGGCGACTAGAGCAGCAGGGAGGGAGGCAAGAGAGGGATAGTGTTGCAGTGCGCTCTTTATTCCTTGAAGTCTGAGGTCCTCGACCCTCATGGCCCGTGGCAGCACGCGTGCAACGGCTGCGGGGCCGAGGATTTCGATTTCCTCGAAGAAGAAGTAGGGCTTGATGGTTCGGCTTGGTATTCATCATCCAGTGCAAAGGAGCGTCATTTGGATGGGGCTCTTTGGGTGGTAGGTCTTTGAAAGATGGGTGGTTTCAGGTACTGAAGAGGTAGGGGAGGATTCTTGGAGAGGTACCTGAGGAGGAGGAGGAAGGAGAAGAGAGTGTTGATGAGGAGGAGATCCAGATGATGTGAGATCAACTGGAGCGGGTTGTGAGGATGCTTGTAGGATTTGGCGAAGTGGAATAGCATCCTCACAGGTCGGGGTGGGGGACCACTATACGTGGTTCCTCGGCTTCTCGTGAAGCAACCACGAACTCCTTCCTTGATCTGTCTTGGAGGAGGAATCTGTTGTCTCCTCGAGCGGTGATCTCCATTCAGTTCCAGCTGGCTTATCAGCTGGCTTCTCTGCTGTCTCCTCAGCTGGCTTTCTGGCTGCCTTAAATTTGAGCTTCTTTTTGGCGGTGGAGATCCGAGTCGAGTTTCCTCCATTTGTTTCCTTTTCCCTGTTTTGAGAGAGAGAGGCAGTCTGTTTTGCCTCCTGCATCTTCTTCTTCCCTTCAGGGGCTGCTTTCTTCATCAAGTCAGAGAGCTGACTTTGTTTTTCAAACAGAACTTTGGACACAGGGAACTCTTCTGTGTCTTTCCACTTGATTTGCCGTCCAGAGGTGTAGTGTTCTATTATGCACGCCGCCTTGGTGCATAAATAGATGGTCTCCCTCTGATTGAATTTGGTGAAGGCTGTCATCTTCGAAGTGAATCTTCTTCGACTCTTTCTCCGACTTTTCCCATGAAGTAGGAGAACCAATCTACGGGATCATTCACGAGGATGGCTATCATGGGCTTCGGCTTGGGTATCTTTGATCTCTCGCGAGATCCGTGAATACCTAGGATGCACTCGGGTCACGTCCGAAGTAGTACGAATTTGGGCTTGAGCGAGTAGCTTGGACATACTTGCCACGTAGGGTTCCGGCTTGAACGACATCGATCCAATTCGGCCTGGATCTCTTCTGCGGTGTAGTTGTACGGGAGCGGTCCCCAAGAGTTTTCAATCCGAATAGCTTGTTCAAAATCTGGTTGATGTTGATGTCGACGTCCCAGGGAGTTGTATGCCCTGTCTTTTCTTTGAGTTGGAGGGTGATGTTGGAGCGCAGACGTTCATCTCTGTTCGTCATCTCCATGAAGAACTCTGCTACTTCCCGGCGGAAGATGTTCTTCGGACGCGCCGTCGCCCATTGAAGTAGGCCTGCCTTATCGATGAGATCCAGCACCTCCTGGAACTCTGAGTTCTTGTAGTTCTTGAGAGTTAAGCAACTCTCAAAGTGCAATTTTGACATCAGGTTTTCCGATTGGTTTGCTCCTGGGGTTATCTTCTTTGGTGCCATTGTATTTCTGGATTGACGAGTTAGAAGAATAGAAGAAACAAATTTTGCAGAGAGAGCTTGAAAAGCAAGAACTTGATTTGCAGAAGGATTTCAGAGAAAATAAGTAAATATGGCGACGATTTGCATATCTTTGAAATATATACATCAACCGTCTATCTTGATGAACGATTGAGATCTTTAGGTTTGAATTCAAGATCTGCGGCTGGGAGAGATTTGCGCAACACGTTAAGTGACGTGTGTATGTAGATTGTAGGTCACGCGCGCGTGAGGTAGTCAAAACGTTCCGACTTCTCCCTCGACTTTTCCGAGCTACAGTACCCTGCATGCTTTTCATTAAATGCGATGGGATTCGATTTGCTGGATGGCTTATTGACGAATCCTTCTAAGGAATGATTGTGAATTTTGAATTTAAATTCAAATAATTTTATCCTTAAATAGCATATTCCTCAGGGAAGTAAATGAAAGACTGCAAACCTGTCAGCTGAACTTTGTAGTCAGCTGATACCTCTGCTGTGTTTCTTTATGTTGAGTCTCCTTCAGTTTAGCTATCCAGCTGAGCTTGATTCCCCCTCAGCTGGTTTCCCTTTTCTGGATTCTGCGATCCATGTTAGATCTAGCTTTGTTTGATATCCAGAGGATGACATTTGATAGTTCAGCTAGATTTCTCTCTTGATTCTCCACTTGAGTATTCTGCTGGATTGACTTTGCCCTCAGCTGATATCTGTTTGTGTCGATTTCCAGCTTGGTGGAGTTCCCCCTGAATTTGATAGTAGGTGGCTTTCTTTTCTCAGCTACTTCCTACTTCACTTGAGTGAATTTTCTCATCACTGGCTCAATTCTTTGATGAGGTCAGTTGCTCCATGATTAGCTGAGTTCATTGTTGCTTTGTGGGGTAGAATCTTCGATTTCCTGTTCTTTGCATCGAACTCACCAGAAAAAAAAACGTTATCACAACAATTAGCTGGGACCCGTACGCTTGACATATTCTTTGATGAGCTTTGAGGTAAGTCATGAGCTTGGATCATCAGCTGTCTTTCTTTCACAGCAAGCTTGATGACATCCACAATTGCGTCTGTCCCTCGACCTGTTATCACTCTTTCGGCACCCAGTTGTGATTGGGTCCGGCTTTGTTGTTGAGGGTTCCATTGATAACCCAGATTTGTCCTTATCTTTTGTGAGTGATACTTCTGGTTGGTCCTTGAATGAGTCCGCTTCTTCTTTGGACCTTGTTGACTCAGATTTTCTTTGATGATGTCCATTTCATGGCCGGAGTACGTTAAGCTTGATATCTAGTTTGATATCCCGTCTCTTTGGAATCTTGATTTGAAGCTCGGTTGCTTTCCAGCTTTCTAACAGTGAGATCCTTCCCATTGTCTTATAAATTGACCTTGATGTCGTATCTTGGATGACATTACGTCTTTGATTTTGATTCCGCCGCCAGGATTTATCTGCTGTCTTTGAGCTCTGTGATCAGCTAGGAGTTGCTGCTTTTCTTGGTCTTTGAGTTGCCGATCAGTTTTCTTTTCTGATCGAACTGAGCTTGGAGAGCTGGCTTGATTGAGTACGACCTCTTTGGTACATTGATGACAAGGTTCCAGCTGTGTTTGCATTGGCTGGAGCCGATCTTTGTTACGATTCGGCTTTGGCCATCTTCAAGCTCGACCATTCGCCTTCTCGCTTGACTTTCTGAGTTTATGATGATGATGGGTCCGTCTGTGATTACATCCCACATCATGTCGTTTTGCGCGCACAGAAAGCTTTTGAGTCGGAGCTTCCATATCTGATAATCATCGACAGAGAATGTCGGAAGATTCCTGCACAGGGAAGATTCCATGACAGTATGCAATATAATGACTTTTAAAAAGATTTTGAAACTTTGAAGGATCTGTTCAGGTGACCACTATCAGCAAAGAGATGCTGACTTGTCAGATACAGTGATATTTTGAACCACTGCTCTGATACCAATTGTTGGTCCCAAGACGGATACCTTGGTGTAGAGGGGGTGAATACACCAAGGTTTAAAAACTTTTCCAAGTTAAAACTCTTTTGAGTGAAATTTGTTGTGTTCGATCCGAATTTGGATGGCAGCTTGATCGACACAGCTGGCTGTGTGCGGAATGTGGTGGATTTGGAAAGTCCGTCTGTTGCTTCAAATTATATTGCAAAGCTCTGTTTCACTTTTCAGTTAGTCAGTTTATGCAGATTGAAATGTATGCTTATGAGAGTTAGTAACATGCATAAAACAAAACGATAAATAACAAGAGCATCTTTAACGTGGTTCGGAGTAACCCCTCCTACATCCACGACCAGATTCACTGGTAATTCACTACCACTTGGTTTCCAAGTACCAAGCAACTTCACAACTCTAACCCGAGCTGTGTTCCAACAGTTTGCGGGCACTGTCAAGCCTACACCTTCAGTTTGCGGGTACTGAAGAACCTAACCACTCGAATTACACGCTTCGAGCAAGCGTACCTTTACCTAACCTTTCTGGGTTTGGGTTTGGGTATGGTTTTCCAACTATGAACGAGTTCTTACAATGAAGAACAAGGAGTATGATGAACTCGTTCAAACTAGGCTTAAGATATTTATTCTGATCTAATCTGCCTATGACTGAATATGTGAACAACTAAGAACACGGTAGTAGGTGGGTGTTCTTGAAAGATTTGGCTTTGAAGATCGTTGTTCATTTTTCTGTTTTCTTCTATTTCTTCAGTCGTCTTGTCAGCCCCCTCACCAGCAATGGTGGAGGAGAGATATATATAGGTGAAGATTCAAACTAGCCGTTGGAAGAGAGCCGTTTGAATCTTACCTACTCTTGTTGACTTCTGGCCTTTACCTACGACGTAGGTCTGCATCTGCAGAGGCTATTCCTTCTCTGATTTGACTGCGTCAGACAAGATCTTCTGACATCGGGATCTTGTCTTGGAGAAGGTCTTCGTCTTCGAGCTGCTAAGCGTCTCTGCTGTGTCTTCAGCGTTTTGGACTCTGCTGTGTCTTGACTCTGAGCTGTGTCTTAGACCTGTGCTGTATCATCAACCTGAGCTGTGTCTTCAACCTGAGCTGTGTCATTAACCTGAGCTGTGTCTCAGACCTGAGCTGTGTCATCGACACTAAGCTGGGTCTTTTACACTGAGCTGGGTCTTCGACACTGAGCTGGGTTTCCGTCACTGAGCTGGGTCTTGATGCTGCAAGATCTTTGACTCTTCTTGGTCTTGCTCTGCTGAGTCCTTTAAGCTGTCTGCTTAGCTGTGTCTTCAGCTGTCTTCAGCTGATCTACCTGTAAACTAAGAAACTCTATATGCTCAAACAGGTGAGCTGAAAAACGCTTAGGCTTGTGCGATCATCTACTCAGTTGGGGTCAGCTGGGTTTTGGTATCCAATCAAAACTCTATTAATTTTCCCAACAAGTAGAATCACTCTCCTCTGATTCTGTGGAGATTTGAGGAGCAGGTTCAAAAGGGTTCACAATTGGCTGTGAAGAAGCATCAGCCAACTGTGTGGGAGATTGAGCTCTGGGAGATGGCTGTTTTGGGGGTGAGCTGGGATAAGTGGAAGAGGGTTCAGCATGGGTGTCAGCTGGCTGTGAAGGAGCTTCAGCCAGTTGAATATCTTCCAGCTCTCTTGCAGGAGATGGCTCTTTGGTTGGAGAGCTGGGTGGAGGGGAAGGCTGTTTTGGCGGAGAGCTGTGAGGAGGAGAGGGCTGGGGTGAGCTTCTTGGATTATCCAGCTCGTCCTCTGAGCTGGATGACAATCCATCATTCAATCCCATCTCGGCCAGGATGTTTGATCCGTATTGATCGAAGGCCGACACTGGCTGTGGGGAGAGAATCACCATTGCTTGACTGGGAATGACAGCTGTTTTCTTTTTCTTCTCAGCTGGACCTCCAGCTGGTTTAGGGTCAGCTGCCTTCCTCTTTCTTTGTTTCTTCTCAGCTGGAACTTCTGCCTCTGTTCCTTCCAGCTGCTTCTTGCCCTTACTCACAGCAGGCTGCTTCTTCAGAAGCTCATTGATTTGATTTATTCTTTGGAAAAGAATCTTCGTTTCTGGAAACGGTTCTGAATCAGCCCACTTTACTGTGTGCCCTTTCACTGCTTGCTCTATCAAGAAAGAGATTTTGGAGCAGAGATACAGTGGCTCTGAAGCTGAAAACGTCGTCCTGGTGGAGTTGAACTTTATCTTCTCTGACTCCTTGACCAGTCGGTTGAGTAGGAAATCAAACCAATTGACGTTTGCGCCTTTGATCATGGCAATCATTGGCTTGAGCTTTGGAAGGCTGATCTCTCCTTGAGATCCAGCTATCCCTAAGATGCATTTTTGAGTAATATCCAGCAGCAGCCTGTACTTTGGCTTGAGCAGGAGCTTTGACATGCTTGCTCTGTACGGCTCTGGGGAGATGAGCATTTCTTTGCTGAGGAATTCATCTACTTCTTCCCGACTGTAATCATCTGGGATGAATCCTCCTTCTCTGGGAAGGTTGAACACCTTTCGTAGCATCTTGTTGAGTTTTATGGTGACGGTAGCTGTATCAAACTTTCCGTCTTCGCCTTTGACACTCATGTCAAACGAAGATGAGTAGAAGCCGTCTTCGTCGATAATGTTGAGGTAGAACAGTGCGGCATCTCTCTTTAGCAACAGCTTGGGCATGGCGGTTGCCCACAGCAGGAGACCGGAGTCTGCAACTATATCCACCATCTCTTTTAGCTCAGAAACATGGAGATTGGAGGTGGACAGAATACTCTCAAATGACAGCTTTGTCATTAGGGCTTCAAACTGATTCATCCCTGCGATTGATTTCTTGGGCGCCATTTCTGCAACTTGGAGAATTTGATTGTGCGAAGAACTTGCAGATAATAGATGAAGATTTTGAATCTTTGAAATTTGCAGAGATAAAGATGAAGTAAGAAAGGATCTGCGTATCTTTTCCATATATATCAACTGCCATAACGGATCAATGATTAAGATTGAAACAGTTGATATTCTGATCAACGGCTGGGAGAGATTCACTCATCACGTTTTTCTGACGTGCTTTCGGCGAGTGTATTACAACCGCGCGTGAGGTATTTCAAACGTTTGACGTTCTGCCTCGATCCTGCCGTGCTACAGTCCTATGCAGACTTTATAATTAATGCGATGGGAAAGGAAACTTATCAAACAATTTAACTTAGGAATGTCTGTCCACTTAACATATGAATTCAAAATAATTGGACTTTATATAGCATATTCCTCAGAACATTTATTGCATGAGATGCAGACCGGTCAGCTTGGACACAGAATCCAGCTGATATCACAGCGGTCTTCTTCTTTTGCTTGATTGACAGTTTTCCTCAGCTGAGTATTTTGAGATTAGCTTGAATTTCCTTCAGCTGAGTTCCCTTTATCTCTTCGACTGATGTCCAGCTGAGCTTGATTCCCTTTTTGGCTGGGAAATCCTTTTGAACTGAGCTTTGGGATCCAGCTGAGTTTGTTCCCCCTCAGCTGGATGATTTTTCTTCATCCGGATTGAGCGGTCCAAGTGATCCACACATCATTTTGATTTAGATTTCAGCATGTTGTGCTTTTGTGTGACTTTTTCCCAACAATGGATTCTTTCAGATGTTGAGATAACTCTTGGATGCTTTCATGTCGTCAGCTGGGTTAGAGGATCAACTTGTTTTTCCTGCTGGATCAGGTTTCTCTTCAGCTGATGACTCCAGCTGTGTTTATTTTGGAGAGAGCATCCTGCTGGGTATTCTACTTGATTTTACTAAATCTTTCCAGCTATGTAGAATTCCCCCTTGATTTGTCAGTAGGTGGCTTTTTCTTCAGCTGCATCCTACTTCCTTTAAGCGGATTTTTCTCATCATTGGCTCATTCATTTGTTAAGGTCAGCTGTCCCAAATCCAGCTGATTCATCTGCTGCTTCTCTAAACTTTTCTTGAGACCAATGTACTCAGCTGTATGACTGGCTGATTCTTCAGTTTTGTATCCAGCTGTCTTTATTTCACAGCTGGTCCCAGTCAGCTAGCTGGGTTTCTTCTCTAAGATGTTTCAGACATCTTAATCAGAGCAATCATCCTCATCTGAGTCGGAGAAGGAGATTTGATCATCATCCGTTTCGCTTGATTCGATCCTTTTATCTTCTCTCCGGGAGGATGACTCAGCTGGGTTGCTCTTTGGGTAGAGTTGCTTGTCGTGATGAACCTTCACGATATTCTTGTACTTTTCCTTGCTTTGTTCCAGCTGATTAAGGCTTCGTACAAGCAGGGCAACTTCTTCGTTCAAATCATCTTTGCTCATAAATCTGAGCTCTTTGTTGGACCTTCCAAGCTGAGCTGATTGAGCTTCTTTTCTCGGCTTGATCTTCAGCTCTGCTTCATTCATTCGGCTGGATGAATCTCTGCTTGTGATCCCCAGATCAAATTCGTTGGCCTTCAAGATGGAAAACAATTTCTCCGTCTCCACGCTGCCAAGATCAGTTCTGCTTTGGTGAACTACTTTGTGTGTACACCATTCTGAGGAGAGAGCTGAAAGAACTTTCAAGTTCTTGTCTCGAACTGTATATTTTCCAGTTCGGATCGTCTCGATCTCGATGATGAGGTTGGAGAATCTGAGCTCCATTTGATCGATGGACTCATAGGGGAGTTGCTTGAAATTGTCGAATTTCTGGCATGCAACTGAGAATTTGTTTTCTTGAATTTCCTCTGAGCCTTCACACAGCTTGGCTAGAGTGTCCCACATCCCCTTAGCTGTCTCGCAGTGGATGATCTTGCTAAGAAAAGAGTTCGTCACTGTTGAGGAGATGACGTTGCGAGCGTAGCTGTCCAATCCAGCTTGTCTTCTTTCTTTTGGAGAGTACTCCCTTTTGGGCTTCACAACTTGACGATGACCTTGGTTCGGCTCCGGTGTAAGGTTTCTGCTTGTCTTTCTGACTTCATGATGATGATGGGTCCGTCAGTGATAACATCCCACATCATGTCGTGATACGCACTCAGAAAGCTTTTGAGTCGGAACTTCCAGATCTGATAATCATCGACAGAGAATGTCGGAAGATTCCTGCACAAGGAAGATTCCATAACAGTATGCAATATAATGACTTTTAAAAAGATTTTGAAACTTTGAAGGATCTGTTCAGGTGACCACAATCAGCAAAGAGGCTGACTTGACACAGAAAAAGTGATCTTTTGAACCCTTTGCTCGATACCAATTGATGGTCCCAAGACGGATACCTTGGTGTAGGGGGTGAATACACCAAGGTTTAAAAACTTTTCCAATTAAAACTCTTTTGAGTGAAAGGTTGTGTTCGATCCAGCTGGAAGGCAGCTTGATCGACACAGCTGGCTGTGTGCGGAATGTGGTGGGATTTTGGAAAGTCCGTCTGTTGTTTCAAATATATTGCAAAGCTGTGTTTCTCTTTTTTCAGTTAGTCAGTTTATGCAGCTTGAAATAATGCTTATGAAGGGTTAGCTGGATGCATAAATAAACATGAAAGAACACAGCTATTTAACGTGGTTCGGAGAAACTACTCCTACGTCCACGACCAGAAACCTCTGGTAATCCACTAAGGATACCACTGACTTTTCGCGCAGTCAGCAAGCGTTGCAGCTTGGTTCCTCAAGCTGGATACAGGTTTACGCGTACTGTATCGAAACGTAACCAGACTGTTTACGGGCACAGCTGAAGCCTAACCTGTAGTTTGCAGGTACTACAGAACCAACACTCGAATTACGCGCTTCGAGCAGGCGTACCTTTTACCTAACCTTTTCTGGGTTTGGGTTTGGGGTTTTCCAACTATGAACAAGTTCTTACAATTAAGAACAATGAGTATGATGAACTCGTTCAAACTAGGCTTAAGATGGGAAGGATTATATGCCTAGATACTAGTGGGAGAGAGCTTCAGCAGCCTAAGAATAAATAACATCTTATAAGAATGAAGGCTGCTGTTTCTTTGAAGCTTTTCTGAGAGATCTCTTGATCTTTGGTTAGACTTCCTTCAATGAAGTATGTTGATCTCTCTTGAATCTATTCTCTCGTCTCTCATCTTATTCTGATGAAGAAGACTTCTATATATAGGGAGAGATTAGAACTAGCCGTTGGAAAGAGCCGTTCTGAATCTCTACCTAACTTCTGACAGGATTGACTTGTCTTCTTCCTTGATTTCCTCATAAAGCAATCCTAGGTTTGACTTCTAGGTGCTGAGGTGTCGAGTTCCTGATGGTCCAGATCAGATCTGACTTTATCTAAAGTTCACTTCGACTCTGCTGTGTTGGTGACTCTGAGCTGTCTTGAACTCTGCTGGATCATTGACGCTGAGCTGAGTCTTGAACTCTGCTGGTTCTTGACGCTGAGCTGAGTTGTCACACGAGCTGGGTCTTTCCTACAGCTGTGTCTGGAAGAACTTTATCGTCTTGGATCTGGATAACGTTGCTTAACACTTCGACTTGGCTTACACTGCTGTGTACTCAGCTGGGTCTTCTGCTGTCTTCAGCGACCACCTGTAAACATAGAAAATCTATAAGCTCAAACAGGTGAGCTGGAAAACACTTGTGCTTGTGCAAACATCTACTCGGTTGGGGTCAGCTGGGTTTTGGTATCACTTCAAAACTCTATTAATTTTCCCAACAGAATTCAACATCATGAGCAAAGGAGAAGTCTCCATGACTGAACGAAGCATTAATCAGCTGGAACACAGCAAGGAAATGTACAAGAATATCGTGAAGATTCATCTCGACAAGCAACTCTGCCCAAAAGAAAAACCCAGATGAATCAACCTCCTGAAGAAGGATAAAAACCGATGAAGAAATTGAAGAAACACGGCTAGCTGACTGGGACCAGCTGTGAAAAGAAAGACAGTTAGATACAAAGATGGAACTTAACCAGTCATACAACTGAGTACAAGAAAAGAATTGAAAAGCAACAATCAAATCAACTGGTTATGGGACGTCTGTCAACATGCTGAGATCTCATCAAATAAATGAGGCAATAATATCAACACGGCTGTTCCCGAACAAGTTGATATTCTTTTTCTTCTCTTCCCTTTCTCTCATTACTAATATTAATACACATGTGATTATATATATATATATATATATATATATATATATATATATCCTAGGCTTAAAATATAGAAAGAATTATCTGCCTAGAGATTGTTGATTCAAGACTGCGAGTCTTCGATTGTAAAATGACTTTTAATAATAACAGCCATTTTTCTGACATGTTCGGTGAAGGATTCGCCTTCGAAGCATGCGTTCTTAACTTCAAGAGACATGCCCTCCCAAGCTATCTTTACCACTCCTGCAATGTTCATCTCTAGGATTTTTATAAATCCTTCCTTGTTAAAAGGGGGTGAGCATATCAAAATGAACCCAGTGAGAAACAATGCAATTATCCAACGTGTTAAACATGCTAATGCATATCATATTATCATAGATACATAAATGTTCATGACCATAAAGACTTGATAACCGTGAGGGCAGAGACTTGGCCCCGACTTTATAACCATAAGGGTAGAGACGTGACCATGACTTTATAACCGTGAGATCATAGCATAGCATAAATCATGAATTATCAATGAAACATGAAGCATTAACATAATTAACATGCATGGATAATAAAATCACAAGCATAAATTCCCCACCTTAAACTTATGAAAAATTTGGACGAAACTCGAAAGCAGCTCTTAAAAAAAATTCTAAATCGTTTAATCTCAGTTTGATATCTATGGTAATGAATAAGCACTCCTATTTATACACTGCAAAACGTGTGATTTGAATAATTAGGAGTATTAATGAAGTCTATCATTAAGATAAATGCATGGAATAAATAAATCTAAAAATAAAATAAGTGATAAAGTTCAATTAAATTGAAACAAATTGATGCTCTCATGTTATTCCTTTCACGTGATATTACAAATTATAATGAATTAAATTATTTTAATGAAACTCTCAATTTGTACTAGAAGTCTAGAAGGATCAATAACAGAAGCATTGCATAGAATCAATACTCCACATATCATCCATAACAAGTTCTAAAAGAACTTCCCTTTTGTTGTATTGTTGAGAAATTGGAGCCCAAGCACAAATATCAAAATGCTACTTAATAAGTAGTTTCAAATAAACAGTTGTAGCAAGAGTTGTCTTACCAATCCCGTCCATCCCTATGATTGGGACGACTTGACGATCAGAGCACACCATGCTACTCCTCTGCCTAGTCGAAGAAGAGCTCAAAGAACACATATAATAATAATATATTTATTAAATGAAGCAAAATATATGGCTGAGAATTGTTTGCAGAAAAGTTAACTTTCTGAACCTAATTAAAACACTTAGCTATGTTATCTCTATTTATATTCTGAGAAAACTCTCATCGGCATACAATCAGAAAGGAAGAAACATCGCAGAAAACGAAAGGATAGGAAAGGAAAGGAAAAGAGAGGCAAGGGAGGTTATGAAATTTCTTGGGAATGTTTGTGAAGATTTTGGTCTATTATGATATGAGCTTGTTATAGTAATGCTAATCTTAACAAGATTATATAGAAGGCATGAGCATATGGTGATATACATTTAATAATATAAAGAATTTTGTGAAAAATGTAAAAACAAAAAATACTGCACACTGATAAAACTATAGATCAAGAAAAGTCGAGTTCCGGTGAAGAAACAAGAGCCAGTTTAAGTGAAGTGTATTGTACAGAGGAAGTGAGTTGCATCAACTTGTATCAAGATCTACATCAAGTGATTGAAGAAATGGAGTTGATCAAGAGAGTGGCGATGAAGATCCATTTAGAGAAGGCAGAGGTCCATTGATCAAAATTATGATTAGCATAATTTTGTTATTAAAAGTTTTTTTTATATGGGCAATTTAGTTTTTATTTTATTATTATTAAGTATATTACTTTACGCATATTTCAATTGTAGGCCTTAAACCTAATTTTTTCCAGTTAAAGTTGGTGTATAACAAGTTATTTTTCATGAAAAGTCTGCTTAATAATATATATATATATATATATATATATTTTTTTTTTTGTTTAAATTCTTATTAGCTAAAACGTTTATGTTGATGAGGATATTTCAAATAGATATGTAACATATTAAGTTTCTTGAGAATATATCAAAATCCTCTAGAGTTTATCACTTCTTTTATTATCAAAATATTTTTCTATCAAACATCGAGAGTTTTAAATTTCTATAAGAACTTTTAATTATTATCAAGTTAAAAAAAAGGATGATAAAAATGTTTTTCGTCCATACTTCTAACATAATTAGGAGATCTTGGAAAATATATTAAAATAATCAAGTCCCTAGAATTTTATCTTTTATTTAACCAAAGTTTATCTCTTTAAACCATGACTTTTCTTTAAAGATAAAATCTCGTATATTTTGATATACTTCTAGGCATCAAGCGAATGGATTTACATGGAAATAACATAATGTTTTGATTTAATATAACTTTTATCAATTCTTAGTGATAGACTTCACTAATGTTTATATTTATCCAAATCACACGTTTTTGCATGTATAAAGAGGGGATTAATGTCCCATACTTGAGCACTTAGAAACTCTTGCTTTCGGTCAATAAAACGAGTAGATTTTAGGTGTGGTTTTTCAGGTTCTCGTTAAGCTGTTGTTATCAAGTTTTTTTTAAGACAGGGTTAAGGTGGGGAAATTTAAGCTTGTTGAATTAATTATCTATGTATATTTTTAATGTGTTTATATCTCATGTTTGATTAATGTATGTTCATGTTCAAGTTAAAGGGATACAATCCTATATGTCAAGTTAAAGGGATACAGCCCTATATGTTCAAGTGAAAAGGATACAGCCCTATATGTCAAGTTAAAGGGATACAACCCTATATGTTCAAGTTACTAGTCTATTACTAATACGAAAATAAAGCTCCCCCTCCACGGTGCTCTGTTCATATTTTTCTTTATTCTGGTAATTTGTCTAATTGTAATTCATATATATTCTAATTTTATTATTATTAATTAAAATTTTATTAATTTCATATTCTTCAAATATCACATGTTTATCTATTAATCACATCTCATATTTATCTTGCCCTCTATTTAATTAATTTCTTCTATTATGCATATTAAAATAATAATAATTTCGAAATGCATTCTTATAAATTATTATTTTATACCTTCTTAATTCATATATATTAATATATAGAAAAACCCTACCTCCTGTAAAGGAGGAAGTAACTTGTTTTTCCGAGTTAGGTTTTGGCATCATCAAAAATGGGGAAATTGTTGGGAAAATAATAAAAGTTTTGATTTGATACCAAAACCCAACTGACTCCAACCGAGTAGATGATTGCACAACATCCTAAGTGTTCTTCCAGCTCTCCTGTTTGAGCTTATAGAGTTTCTAGACTAACAAGTATAATCTCAGAAGACAACTGAAGACCCAGCCTGTTGGGAAAATTATAAGGTTTCGATTTGATACCAAAACCCAACTGATTCTCCAACCGAATAGATGATCGCGCCAACCTAAATAGTGTTTTCCAGCTCGCCTGTTTGAGCCTTAGATGTTCTAGGATTACAGGTTAAGGAAGCGGAAGACAGCAATCGACCCGTGTCTACGGCAGAGTCGACCTAGCGGAAGACGGCGGTCGACCGAGTTTGTGTTCACGAATGAGTCGGCTAGCAAAAGACAACGAGCGTCAACCTTCACTGAGTGATCCAAAGAGCTCGATCAAGCCGAAGAGAATTCGGCCGAGTTCAAAACACGGTGGTCCAAATTGTACGAACAAAGGAACTATCTGCGAAGACTCACGACGAGACGAATTCCGGCTACGAATTCAAAAGCCGGCTAAAGGCGTAAGATCCGGAATCGAGGAAGTCAACCTACCTCGACCAATGAGGGATTGCCGGATCGCATCCTAGACTTCGAACCTAGGATGTGACACAAATGAAGACAGTGCAGATACGTCCAACGGCAGATCTTGTATTTAAGAAGAGTAGGTAAGATTCAAACGGCTCCTCCAACGGCTAGTCTTGAATCTCTACCTATATAAACCCGTCTTCAACCTCAGGATCAGACGAAAAACTCTCTACAAGCTTTCATTATCCGAATTCATTATTCTTTCAAAAGCTCCCAAGCGCTTCTACATAGATCAAAGAACACTTTATCTTAAAGTGTTTCTAGTTAAGAACCGCTTAGTTTTTCGTCTGTTCCCTAGGCCAAACTCATTGTATATCTTAAGCCTAGATTTCGAACGAGTTCATCATTCTCTGAAGTTCTTAATTGTAAGAACTCGTTCACAGTTGGAACCCCATACCCAAACCCAAACCCAGAAAGGTTAGGTAAAGGTACGCTTGCTCGAAGCGCGTAATTCGAGTGGTTAGGTTCTTCAGTACCCGTAAACTGAAGGTGTATAGGCTTGACGAGCTGCCCGCAACCGTTGGAACACAGCTCGGGTTAGAGTTGTGAAGTTGCTTGGTACTTGGAAACCAAGTGGTAGTGGATTACCAGTGAACCTGGTCGTGAACGTAGGAGGTGTTACTCCGAACCACGTAAAAACTCGCGTGCTTCTATATCTCTCTCTTTACTTTTGCTTTATATTCAGCTGTGTTCTAACGCCTTCATATCATTGCATACTTGTTCAAAACTGCACACACAGCTGCTCTCCAAAGACAGCTGTGTCTCTCGAAAAGTTGCACAACCTGACTAAGCTGAAAACGATAAGTTAATATTTTCAAACTGAGTTTTTATAAAGAATCGAGCTAAGTTTTCAAACCACCACTTTCCGCACCGCCAGCTGAGTTGTTTACCCAGCTGACCCTCCCCAGCTGGATCAATAACTGAGCTCTCACTCAACTCCGTTTTAACTTGATAAAAGTTTCGAAAAATCTACTTGGTGTATTCACCCTCCCCCCCTCTACACCAAGTACCCAGCTCAGGGACCATCAATTGGTATCAGAGCAGTGGTTCAAAAGACCACCGTTTCTGTATCAAGAGATCTCTCTTGACGCTCTGAGTCAGTGGTCAACTGAACAGATCCGTTTCTCAGAAAAACTCATCTTATTACATACTGCACATGTCTATGGATTCTTATCTTAACGGGAATCTCCCCACCTTCTCGGTAGACGACTATGCAACTACGGAAATTCGGATTGAAAAGCTTCCTTTGCGCACATCACGACATGATGTGGGACGTCATTTCGGACGGACCCATCCTTATATACAAACAAGGAACCGAACTCGTACTGCTCATGATGGAGGCCAACCGGAATCACCGGCCAATTCTCAAGCCAAAGAAGGAATATTCTTCCGAAGAGCGAAAGCAAGCGGTCCGGACAGCCTTCGCAAGGAACACCATCTCTTCAACCGCCTCAAACGCCTACCCGAGTAAAATCATCAAGTGCGAGACAGCCAAAGAGATGTGGGAAACACTCGCCAAGCTATGTGAAGGATCGAAGAGATCAAAGAAAACAAATTCACAATAGCGTGCCAAAAATTCGACAACTTCAAGCGGCTAGTTAACGAGTCCATCGAAGCGATGGAGCTAAGGTTCTCAAACATAGTCATTGAGATAGAGACAATCGGAACCTGGGAAGTATACCCGGCGTGGAAAAGAATCTAAAGGTTCTTTCGGCTCTTTCACCGAATGGAACACTTACAAGGTAGTTCACCAAAGTCGAAGTGACTTGGGTGATCTATCTACGTAAAGCGTTGTTCTCACTCTTAAAAGCCAACGAGTACAACTTGAAGATCACTCAAGAAGAATCTTCAAGGCACAGAATGACGGAGAACTCACCCTACCTCCAAAAGAAATAGCTTTCGAGCCAACTGCGAAAAGTCTGCTCATGTCAAGTCAGCTGAGTCCTCCAAGATGAAGAAGGACAAAAAGGATATGAGCAAAGAGGAGCTACTCGAAGAAATTGCCATGATGGTGAAAAGTTATAACAGACTCAACACCAGCAAGGGCAAATACAAGAAGTTCTTCAGGAATTACAGAGATAAGTACGCAGCAGCTGATGAGAAGTCAGCTGACAAACGAACTGAAGAAGGTTGCTTCAACTGCAAGGAACCAGGACACTACCGACAAGATTGTCCAAAGTTGTCCAAGAAAGATAAAGACCAATTAAAAGCTAAGGCAGCTGACCGAAGGAGAGCTTATATCGCTGATGAATAATCAGAGTGCAATAAAATGGATGACATGCCATTTTCAGACTCGGAAGAAGAAACCCTGATGGCCAATCATGAACCTAATTGGGATACTTGCTTTATGGGACAAACAGACGGCATCGATGAAGATGAGGTAACTTCTCAAACTCTAAATCTATCTAACACCTCACCATCACACGAACACTCTACACAGGACTCAGAATCTGGACTACCTGATTGGAGTTTAGTAGAGAAAGTAATGAACGATTCCAAGGAGCTTCAAGAGATCCTTGACGTCATTATGTGTGAGAATGCCGAGCTGAAGGCGGAACTGGAAAAGACAAAAGTATCAGACACAGCTGATACAACTCAGCTCCAACAGGAAGTCGTTTCACTAAATGACAAAATAGTGAAACAAGATCAGCTGATGAAAAAAGTCAACACTGAGAAGAAACAGCTGATAGAAGATGTGGAAAAGGTCACAGCTGAATCGGAAAGGAAGTCAGCTGAGATCATTGAGCTGAAAATCACCGAAGAGGTACTATCTAAGAAGATAGTAGCTCTCATCAATGCCACGTCAACAATGGACGAGATCATTAGTGCTCAGCGTCCAGCAGCACTCAAAGCGGGACTGGGATACAACGAATCAAAGGATGCCTCAAACATTGCCTCCACAAGTGGAACAAAGGTTATGTTTGTACGAGCAAATGAACCTTCAACCCCAAAGAAATTTCAAAGATCAACAATTGAGGACACAAGAAAAGGCTGTGGGAAGAATGTAAATGTGAAAACATTCTCAAGCTCCGTTGAGGACACAGAGACGTCAAAAAGAACAAAGTGAAACAAGCCTCAAACTCCGTCGAGAACACAGCGGACATCAAGTAGGTCACCGTGCGACAACCTCAAGCTCAGGCTCGGACAAAGAACGTGCTCAACCTCAACGAAGACCACAAGCCGGATTTTACAGATACTACCCACAAGACTAAAGACGTTGATCGATATCAACCAAGATATCGAGATACCTACCGGATACCACTCATACGAGTATCACCGGATAATCATTTCCAACCACAAAGATCGAGACAAAGCAGAGACAAAGGAACGTCTCGCCTAGGCACACACTGAAATCAAACAAAATACAGACAACAAAACAAGAAGACACGAAGATCAAGACCTCGCCAAAGAACAAAAGAAGAACACAATGAATGTGTATATCGACTCGGTAGGGAGAATTATCAGATCTAATGACCCAATTCGAGTCATCAAGCGTATCTCGGGTCGTCAAAGGATCTATGTCTAACCCACAAGGACCCAATTAAAACCGGGTACCCGAATTTTAACTTTTTGTTTAGGTTGCAAGGAATCGACGCATCTCCGAGTGAGTCGATGAGAACGCTTTGGTACTTGGACAAGGATGTTCCAAGCACATGACGCACCTAAAGCATCTACTCCAGGAGTATATTGAGCGTACAGTCCACAAGTAACATTTGGTGACAACTCCAAAGGCCTAACCAAAGGTTATGGTACATTTAAAACTAGAAATGTTATAATCCCAATTGTTTCTTATGTACAAGGATTGCAACATAACTTGCTTTCCATTAGCCAATTGCGACAACGGTTTTTCTCGTCAAGTTTGATGCACAGGATGCACAAGGAAGCACAGTGGAAACCAAGCGTATACTCCTAAGAGGAAAAGAGAAGGAAATATGTACTTCATTGATCGGAACAAAGAACCTCCGAGACTTGTCTTGTATCAAAAAGCAATGAAGTCGGTGGCACGTCAGCACGGCCGAATCATCTCAACTTCAAGACAATCAACAAACCGGCTAGGAACCAAATTTCGCTAATGGAATTCCGTATCAAGTATATGACAAAAGTCATATGTGCGTGCGTGTCAACAAGGAAAACAAACAAGAATTTCATTCTCTCTCAAGCCGGCTACTAACTCGATCGAGTTCTTCAACTTCTTCACATGGATCTTTTTGGTCCAAGCTTACTCCAAAGCAAGCTTCAATGGCGTAAAATATACTCTGGTCGTTGTGAATGATTTCTCAAGATTCACATGGGTATCTTTCTTGTACCAGAAGAGCGAAACGAGAACTAAGCTGCCTATCCCGCCGGAAAGATTATCAACACGTATGAGTGCAAGATAATGGCAATAAGATCGTATCGTGGAACGGAGTTTCTAAATGAAACTATTTATGATTTTTGCGAGAAGAACGGAGTTCAACACCAAACATCTCGCAGCCTCGCACACCTCGGAGAATGGTGTAGCGAACGAAGAAACAGAACTCTCAAGGAAGCCTACCTCAATGCTAGCTAGCTGCGCCATTCCAAAGAAGTTCGGGCCGAAGCAATCAACACAACCTTGCTTCACTCGAATCGCTCCCTACTCACATCAAGACAAGGAAAGACACCGTATGAGCTATGGAACAACGAATACCATACATTGGATATTTCAAGGTATTCGGATCCAAATGTCACATTCTCAATAATGGGAAGACACGGCTCAAGACGTTCGACGAAAAGATGCACCGAGGAGTATTCCTTGGTTACTCCGCCGTGAGTAAAGCATACGAGTCTTCAACGAAGAACTCAAATAGTCGAAGTAACTCCACATGTTACCTTTGACGAATCCTCCTTCGAATATAGAGATTCTATCAAACGAAGAAGCGAAGGAGAATCTTCAAGATTGATTCAACAAGGGCTCAAGAGAATAGAATCAGAATGCGGCCGAACCATTAATTTGAGACAATGAGCCAGAGGAGGAAATTCAAATCAACCAAGAAGCTCCACCACTGAAATCAAGAAGAAGCTTCAACGCCAAATCGTTTAACATCATCACCGGAAATCCAAACACAAATGAGTCCCTACTCCATCTCCACCGAGCCTCTACGGACATCTCCTCAAAATTCAAATCAAAGAGAGCCAAACTCTCAAGATTTAACTCCGAACAACTCCAAGATGACGAAATTTAGCCACTTCAAGCATCAATCAACGGAAGAAGAAATTCGTAAGAGGAGAAGATGGATTGAAGATCATCCATCATCGGCAATCATTGGAGAACCATCCGACCAAGTCAAAACCGAAGCTCACCTGTTCAAGCTTCATCGGATCATCAAGAGCGGGCTGACACAGCTCAACTCTCGCAGAGCTAGAACCGACGGTCTATGATGAAGACACGGCTCTAATGGCGTGTTACGTAGCTCAAGTGCGAGCCTCAATCAATTCTCGAAGCTTTGAAGAGTGTGCCTTGGACAAATGCCATGCAAGAAGAGCCGAACGAATTCCTCGTAAATTGTGTACGGGAATTAGTCGACGTACCTCAAGAAGTCAAAGTCATAGGACTCAAATGGATATTCAAGAACAAGTTGGATACCCCAGGAGTCGTCATCGAAACAAAGCTCGACTCGTTGCCAAGGGCTACACTCGACAGAAGGAATTGACTTCGAAGAATCTTTTGCTCCAAAGAAGCACGATTGGAAGCAATCGCACTATTTCTCGCCTTTGCAAGACATCACAAATTCAAGGTCTATCAAATGGATGTGAAGTGTGCATTCCTAAATGGAGAAATCAAAGAAGATGTCTACGTTGAACAACCCCAGTGGATTCGAAGTAGAAGGAAATAAAGTCTACAAACTAAAGAGGGCTCTTTATGGATTAAAGCAAGCACTCGAGCTTGGTATGACACTCTGTCAAATTTTCTCATATCCAAAGGATTCAAGAAGGGCTCAAGAGATTTAACTCTCTTCACCATCAAGTCAGAGAAGATATCCCGGTTGTTCAAATCTACGTAGACGACATCATCTTTGGATCAAGATCAAGATTCTTATGCCAAAGATTTGGAGAGATGATGTCGAGAAGTTCCAAATGTCCATGATGGGAGAAATGAGTTTCTTCCTAGGACTTCAAGTCAAGCAATCTTCGAAGGGATCTTCATAAATCAATCCAAATACGTGAAAGATTTGATCGCCAAGTAATGGAGTTCAATCAAGCGAACCGTAAAGATTCCAATGAACACCAACCGGAAGATTGAACCAGAACTCGAAGGGAAGTCGCTTGATTCCAAAGAAATACAGAGGGATAATAGGATCCCCGCCGTATCTAACAAAGAAGTCGTCCAGACATCTCTTTCGCAATGGTGTGTGTGGATTTCAAGTTGATCCAAAGGAAGCACACATGCAAGCAGCCAAGAACATTCTCAAATACCTCAAAGGAACTCGAATGTTTGTGGTACCCAACAAGACAATCTACACTGATCGGATACTCGCATTCGTACTTCGCCGGAGATCGATTGGACGTAAAATCAACTTCGGAACTTGTCGGTTCTTAGGAAGCAAGTTGATCTCATGGTTTTCAAAGAAACAAACGTGCGTCGCAACTTCCACTTTGTGAATATATGGCCGCCGGAAGCCGCCGCTCGCAAATTCTCGTCGAAACATCACCGGATGACTATGAAGTAAAAACTAGACAGGTTCCAATTTTCTGTGATAGCTCAAGTGCAATTGCCATTTCAGAGAATCCAGTACTTCACACAAGATGCAAGCATGTAGACGTACGACATCATTTCATCAGAGATCACGTAGAAAAGAAGGATGTGATTGTTGAGAAAATTCACGTACATACAAATGGGCCGATATTCTCACAAAACCGCCGATAGAAGCAAGATTCAAAATGCTGTGCGGATTACTTGGACTTCTCAACCCGGACGATGCTTCACCCAAATTGAATGGAAGAGACCTGAACGGAAGCTGACACTACCGAAAAGCAGATTCACCGAATGAAAGCATCAAGCCGAATACAAGCAAATAACCGAAAATCAGAATCAATGTCACTGATATCAGCTGAGAAAGAATTCAGCTAAACCAGATGCTGAAAGGAAAGGATTATTCAGCTGAGGGGGAACCAGCTGGAACCACGATGACCCAGCACACCCACTTAACCGAGGTATCAGCTGACTACAATGATCAGCTGAGAGGTTTGAAATAACTTTAATTACACCTACTCAATCTGTTTTCTGTCAATTCACATCTTGTCATTTCTAATCAATATTAATTAAAAGTCTACAAAGAATTGAATAATGGGAGTTTCGAGGCAAAAGTCAAAGCGCCTCAACCGTTCTCTCTCGCACATTAAATTGACATGACGCGAGAATCACTCCCAGTCGTAGATCTTATTATTAACAGACAAATCTTGATCGTCCATTCTTCAAGAAATCTCTTTAAATATGCTAGAAGATATACGCATCAAACGTAGAAAGTTTTTTTCCATTCTTTCTTATTTCCATCAATTGGTATTGTTTGTTTCTACTAACAAAAGATGCAGAAAAAGAACATGGAATCCAGAAAGATGTCTCCCGAAGCCAATCAAACCTGAAGAATCTGTCAAAGCTTCAAGATAAGAGTTGCTTAACTCTCGAAACCTCAAAGAAGACGGAAGTCCGGAAGAAGGTGAAGCCCATCGACGAGAACACTGGCCAGTAGATGAGAGCCGCAAAGCTTCGAAACGTCATCCACCAGGAAGGTGCAGAAAACTTTCTGGGAATGACAAAGGAAAAAGACCTCCTCAACCCCACTGTTTCTCTCAACATAAAGGAGAGAACGGGACACACAACTCCCTGGGATGCAAAAATCAACGTCAACAGACCTGGACCAGATGTTGATGAAACCGGAGTATTAAGGAGCAGTCATTTCAAAGCTCCTGCTCCGCCACGAGGCACGAGAAAAAGATGCAGAAACAAAGCAAAGATGCATCTAACTCCGTCCCACTTGGGAATCGGAGACAACTTGAGGAGACAAAATATATTTAAAGCACCTTGTCTTCAAACCGAAGACTCAAGTCAAAGGTGCTCGATCGACGGAAAGAGAAGCCGAGTGACATTATGAGAGAATTCGTAATCACTCTCCGAGGAGCGAGAAGGCCCACAAGCGGTCGTTCGCTTACGGTGGAAGAGAAGTTCACGTCCCCGCTTGAACATAATCATCACCAACACCGCAACGGAGTATTCCGGTCGAACAACCAAGCTTAAACCCCAAGACGGATGGGATACTTCAACCGCCTTCTCTTCGCTTCTTCACTCCACGGGGACACCTTCTTCGAGATCTTTCAATAAAAGATGCTCAAGTCCCCGCACCAAGCTCAAATGAGAAACTTCACCCGGCCTAACGATCACCGCGGTGGATGATGATGATATGAGCCGAATACAAATCCTCCGTGCGTATCGACTTTCTCATTCAATCTAAGAAGTACGAAGAAGCAAAAGTTGCAAGGAATGAAGATTGTGCCCGACTCGAAGATGATGTCTCCCGTGCCAACTCATCCTTCCAAGCACTCGACTGGACCGCCCGACCGAATGTGCCAAGGACGCCGTGTCCGCAATCACACTCGAGGCTAATGCAACCGAAGAAGAGCCGCCTAATACAACACCGAGCCACTAAGACTCTAAACCTCGCCGCTCGTAGCCGAAAACCACGTTCGCCAAACTAAAACATCGCAACAGCCGATGGTGAATATCTCCCACCCTGTTTTGATCATGCCAAAACGGGGGAAGTAAGGGAGAAGAGAGACAAGTCAATGAAGAGGCACACTGTTGAGCTAGAGGAACCAGCTGAATCAGAATCAGCTGAAGAAGAGGAGTCAAAAGAAAGAAGCAACGGATGCGAGAAGAAGACCTAATTGACCGAAGATCGAAGATTTTTTTCTTCTTTCTTTTCTGTGTTATAATGTATTTTCTTACATTAATAAAACACAAGTTTCTCTCGCATCATAAGTTGTCTCGCTTAGGTTTTGGCATCATCAAAAAGGGGAAATTGTTGGGAAAATTATAAGGTTTCGATTTGATACCAAAACCCAACTGATTCTCCAACCGAATAGATGATCGCGCCAACCTAAATAGTGTTTTCCAGCTCGCCTGTTTGAGCCTTAGATGTTCTAGGATTACAGGTTAAGGAAGCGGAAGACAAGACAATCGACCCAGTGTGTCTACGGCAGAGTCACTAGCGGAAGAAGACGGTCGACCCAGTGTTCACATTTGAGTCGCCTAGCAAAAGACAAGACGAGCGTCAACCTTCACTGAAAGTGATCCAAACAGAGCTCGATCAAGCTGAAGAGAATTCGAGCCGAGTTCAAAACACACTGGTCCAACAGACAGAACAAATGAACTATCTCTCGAAGACTCCGACGAGACGATCAAGCTCGAATTCAAAAGCCGGCTCTAAAGGCGAGAAGATCCGGAATCGAAGGGAAGTCAACCTACCTCGACCAATGAGGGATTGCCAGATCAGCATCCTAGACTTCAGAACCTAGGATGTGACACAAATGAAGACAGGTGCAGATACGCCCAACGGCAGATCTTGTATTTAAGAAGAGTAGGTAAGATTCAAACGGCTCCTCCAACGGCTAGTCTTGAATCTCTACCTATATAAACCCGTCTTCAACCTCAGGATCAGAGACGAAAAACTCTCTACAAGCTTTCATTATCTGAATTCATTATTCTTTCAAAAGCTCCCAAGCAGTTCTACATAGATCAAAGAACACTTTATCTTAAAGTGTTTCTAGTTAAGAAACTGCTTAGTTTTTCGTCTGTTCCCTAGGCCAAACTCATTGTATATCTTAAGCCTAGATTTCGAACGAGTTCATCATTCTCTGAAGTTCTTAATTGTAAGAACTCGTTCACAGTTGGAACCCCATACCCAAACCCAAACCCAGAAAGGTTAGGTAAAGGTACGCTTGCTCGAAGCGCGTAATTCGAGTGGTTAGGTTCTTCAGTACCCGTAAACTGAAGGTGTATAGGCTTGACAGTGCCCGCAAACTGTTGGAACACAGCTCGGGTTAGAGTTGTGAAGTTGCTTGGTACTTGGAAACCAAGTGGTAGTGGATTACCAGTGAACCTGGTCGTGAACGTAGGAGGTGTTACTCCGAACCACGTAAAAACTCGCGTGCTTCTATCTCTCTCTCTTTACTTTTGCTTTATATTCAGCTGTGTTCTAACGCCTTCATATCATTGCATACTTGTTCAAAACTGCACACACAGCTGCTCTCCAAAGACAGCTGTGTCTCTCGAAAAGTTGCACAACCTGACTAAGCTGAAAACGATAAGTTAATATTTTCAAACTGAGTTTTTATAAGTAACTGAGCTAAGTTTTCAAACCACCACTTTCCGCACCGCCAGCTGAGTTGTTTACCCAGCTGACCCTCCCCAGCTGGATCAATAACTGAGCTCTCACTCAACTCCGTTTTAACTTGATAAAAGTTTCGAAAAATCTACTTGGTGTATTCACCCCCCCCCCCTCTACACCAAGTACCCAGCTCAGGGACCATCAATCCGAATGAAGCTCAGCTGGAGTCCAACACAGCTGAACACAGACTCACACAACAGAGAGAAGTCACAGAAGAAAAATCCAACCGATCAATCAGAAGACTCAGCAGGCCAAGCCAAGCGACTGATTCAATGATGTCTAGAAGAAAGAAGATCAAGTTCATCTAAAGACAGCTGCGGAAAAGAAGTAGCTTAAGTGACAACTCAACTCAGTGACAAAATCTAGCTCAGAAACATCAACCCAGCTTAAGAGTCACAGATCCAGTTCGATGTCGGAAACCCAGCTCAGTGTCTATGACACAGCTCAGGTTGAAGACACTACTCAGGTCTAAGTCACAGCTCTGGTTAAATCAACTGAGCTCGAGACACAACTTAGATACATCTTACTTCAGCAGAAGTCAAATGACAACTTGAAATAAAGTTCTGACAGGAATCGTTGATTAGTCAACTGCTAGGCACCTAGATGTCAAGTCTAGGACTGCTCTCCGTAGGGATTCAGAACGGCTCTTTCCAACGACTAGTTCTAAACCTTCCCTATAAATATAAGTCTTCCTCATACTTAAAAAGAGTGTGTGCAGAGATGAAAAGAAAGAGAGAAAATCAAGAGAAGTAAGAGCTATACAAAAGAAGAATTCTATTAGAAATCTCTCTAAAGGATTAAAAGAAAATAACCCTGAACTTTTCAATGTTCACATTAGCTCAGGTTACATATCTTTTCTTCCATTAGATTCTACGCAGATAATTCTTTCTATATTTTAAGCTTAGGATATATATATATATATATTTATTATTTATTTCTTATCTAAGAAAGTGTTCTTATTTAATATATATATATTTTTTATCTGCAAGAGGTATTTCACTTTTTTCCTTTCCTATCCTTTCGTTTTCTGCGATGTTTCTTCCTTTCTGATTGTGTGCCGATGAGAGTTTTCTCAGAATATAAATAGAGATAACATAGCTACGTGTTTTAATTAGGCCAAAATACATACAAATTCCTGACATTTTCTCAAATTCTGGTTTAATTCCAAACCTTTTAATTTTTTTAAAATAAATCTCCACCTTTCAATTTTGCTTAATGTTCTCCCGACGACGAATTTGGGTGAAATTCAAAGTGACGTGGCGTTCAAAACGACGTCGTTTTGATTTTAAGAATTAAAAAATAAAACAAATTAAATTACATATCAACAATTAATGCCACATCATCATCTTCTTCCCCTTTGTCTCTCTCTCTCTCCATGCCGACTTTCAAGCTCTCTCTCTTTTCCATCTCTCCTGTCGGCCCTCCATCAACAATTAATGCCACCGCTGCTCTAGATCCAACCGTCGTCGTGACCTCCACCCAGCATCACCGCCGGCCTTCTCTCTCACCATCGCTCCAGACCCACCACCACTACCGCATCCCATCCACAGCCACGCCCGTCATATATGCATTCACGTTGATGAAATACTTGTGTATCCCAAAAATAGCTCAATCAATGCAAAAGATTGTGGGAAGAAGAAAAATAAAAGATGCAAAACACTAATATACAAACAAATTAAGAACATATTTCCATACATCACGGCGGCGGAGGTCGTGGAGGCATGCCACCGCCCAATCAGCTAGGGCGCAACAGCCGTTGAATTCGGGGTCGGGCGTTGGAGGGATCCGCGATAATCTCGATTCGAAGCAGGCGGAGAACAGCAGCAACTTCCCCGATGCCAATTCACAGACTCCGGCGGCGACGGCCCACCTCACAAAATCCGATCTCGACAGGCTCACAGGGAAATTATCTCTGTTCTCTACCTCCAAAAAACTGCATCTGAAAATTTGGGTCTACTCCGATCGCCACGGCGCCACGTGCGGAGTTAGCTTCAAGCGGTTGCTAGGAAAAATCTTTTGTACCGCTAGATCTGGGGGCGGTGGCGGTGATGGAGTGTCGACTGTGTTACAGAGAGAGAGGGATTAGAGAGAGAAAAAGGTGTTAGAGATGATGAGGTGGCAATAATTATAGATGTGTCATTTAATTAATTTTTTTTAATTTAAAATCAAAACGACGTCGTTTTATTCAAAACGATATCGTTTTGAACTCTACGTCACTTTGAATTTCACCCAAATTCGTCGTCGGGAGAACATTAAGCAAAATTGAAAGGTGGAGATTTATTTTGCAAAAATTAAAAGGTTTGGAATTAAACCAGAATTTGAGAAAAAAGGTGAGGAATTTGTATGCATTTTGGCCTTTTAATTAACCTTACCCTTAGAATATCTACTAAGTTGAGAAAGTTAACTTTTCTGCAAACAATTCTCAGTCATATATTTTGTTTCATTTAATAAATATATTATTGTTGGTCCCAAGACGGATACCTTGGTGTAGAGGGGCGGTGAATACACCAAGGTTTAAAAACTTTTCCAAGTTAAAACTCTTTTGAGAAAGCCTGCTGTGTTCGATTCAGCTGGATGACAGCTTGAGTGACACAGCTGGCTTTGAGAGTGTATGTGCGGAAGTTGGTGGGTTTGGAAAGTCCGTCTGTTGCTTCAAATTATATTGCAAAGCTCTGTTTCACTTTTCGGTTAATCAGTTTATACAGCTTGAAATGTATGCTCATGAGGGGGGTTAGTAACATGCATAAAACAAAGCGATAAAGAACAAAGCAATTTTAACATGGTTCGGAGTAACACCTCCTACGTCCACGACCAGGTTCACTGTTAATTCACTACCACTTGGTTTCCAAGTACCAAGCAACTTCACAACTCTAACCCGAGATGTGTTCCAACAGTTTGCGGGCACTGTCAAGCCTACACCTTCAGTTTTTGGATACTGAAGAACCTAACCACTCGTATTACACGCTTCGAGCAAGCGTACCTTTTACCTAACCTTTCTGGGTTTGGGTTTGGGTTTGGGTATGGGTTTTCCAACTATGAACGAGTTCTTACAATGAAGAACAAGGAGTAAGATGAACTCGTTCAAACTAGGCTTAAGATATTTATTCTGATCTATTCTGCCTAAGACTGAATGTGTGAACAACTAAGAACACAGCTGACTGGCTGGGTGTTCTTGAAAGATATGGCTTTGAAGTTTGTTGTTCATCTTTTTGTTTTGCTCTTTTATTTCTTCAGTCGTCTTGCCAGTTCCCCTCTTCTTCAATGGTGGAGGAGGGATATATATAGGTGGAGATTCAAACTAGCCGTTGGAAGAGAGCCGTTTGAATCTTACCTATTCTCATTGACTTCTGGCCTTTAACCTACGAAGTAGGTCTGCATCTGCAGAGGCTAGTTCTTCTCTGAATTGATTGCGTCAGATAAGATCTTCTGACATCGGGATCTTGTCTTGGAGAAGGTCTTCGTCTTCGAGCTGCTAAGCGTCTCTGCTGTGTCTTCAGCGGCTTGGACTCTGCTGCGTCATGACTCTGAGCTGTGTTTTAGACCTGTGCTGTATTATTAACCTGAGCTGTGGCTTCAACCTGAGCTGTGTCAATAACCTGAGCTGTGTTTTAGACCTGAGCTGTGTCATCGACACTAAGCTGGGTCTTTTATACTGAGTTAGGTGTTTGACACTGAGCTGGGTTTCCGTCACTGAGCTGGGTTTTGATACTGCTGGGTCTTTGACTCTGCTTGGTCTGCTCTGCTGATTACCTCAGCTGGGTCCAACTTAGCTGTGTCTTCTGCCATGTCTTTTGCAGTTTTCAACTGCTACCTGTAAACTAAGTAACTCTATAAGCTCAAACAGGTGAGTTAAAAAATGCTTAGGCTTGAGCAATCATCTACTCGGTTGGGGTCAGCTGGGTTTTGGTATCAAATCAAAACTCTATTAATTTTCCCAACAATTTTTCCCTTTTTGATGATGCCAAAACCTAACTGAGAAAAACAATTTACTTCCCCCTTAACAAAAAACGGGTTTTCAAAAGTTTAACCATTCACAGCAGGAAAATCAAATTCAGAGTTCAGTGCCTGGACAAAGAGTTATTGTCATCAGGGTGAGCTTGAGATAAAAGCTAGCTTTTCATTAATAAAGGATGTTTTACAATTTTACAATTACAGAAATTCAAAATTCCCAGATGGCTGGGTCATCAACTGAGCTGCTTCCTTTGCTGCTGATTCTTCAGTCTCTCTTCTTCAAGCTGTTCATCCGTTCTCAACCTGTACCGGTTGAAGATCATCCGTTCCAGCTTCCTATATTCTTCTTCTTTACTTACCTTGGAAATTTTTCTCCTGATTGCCCATTTATTCACTTCTGCGATTATTTGTGATTTGTCAGAAAAATCGGTTCCAGGTATCAGTGGAGGCTGGAGATGATACAGCTGGGGAGCAGAGAATTGGATCTTTGCGGTCTCTGCAGCATTGAAGAATGCTTTCGCAGTAATCCTATCTTGATGAAAGAGCTCATTTAGATGCATCTTGAAAGCAACATCTGGAGGCGTATTTGGGTAGGCTCCCAGATAGTAGTAATCTTCAATGAACTCGAATTTTGTATGTTCCCAGTCGTCGTTTAATTCTTCTGGGATCCATTCATCTATTCTTCTCCAGTTCATTGGCATTTGAGTCTTTTTCTTTGATGCTCTGATGTTTGCTCTTTTCTTCTTCTGCTTCTTTTCTTCAGCATCGAGCAAGCTTTCCTTCTTCTTCTGCTGCTCTTGAAAGTTCTTCATCTCTTGCTTTTGTTTATTTACAAAGTTGCAGAGCCATTGAGTATCATTCATTTCTTCTGGCTTGGCTCCGCTAGCTTTGGCAAGAGGGATGATCATTTTTCTCCATTTTCCTCTCCGTCCAGCTGGTTCTTCTGCTTCCAGCTCAGCAACAACTTCATCAATCTCCGACTGCAGCACTTGGATTTCATCTTCATCTACAGCTTTTCCTCTGCCTACCCTTGATGTTTTTCTTTTGTCATTTCCTTCCTCTTTTCTTTCCCCCTTTTTGGCATTATCAACAAGGGTGGAGGATAGGTTGACGAATGTCTCATTTAGCTGGGCCAGGGCTTTGTCAACTTCAGCAAGCTTGGTTGTGTTGTCTGCTGTGACTAGATTGAGCTGTGTTGAGCAGTTACTTCCAGCTTTGAACTGAGTGTCCAGCTCCTTGTAGAGGTTGAACAGTGTTTGTATGTCAGTTCTGTTGGAGAGCGTTTGTTTTTGAAGAGCTGCCATCTGGTTGGATAGGTCGCTGAAGTTGTTTTCCAGTGGAGCTTGAAGTTCTGAAATGATCTCAGGGACTCTCTTTTCTAGATGAGTTGTCTGATCAATGCGTTGAGAAGCGAGAGATTGTTTGAGATCTTGACTAGTGCTTTCCTATAGATTCTGGGCAAATCTGTGAACTTCATCAATGGACTGTCCGTTACAATGGACTTGCCATTCTACAGCTGTGATGCGCAGAAGAGTGTCAACATTTGATTTGAGTCTATCCTGGTATAGGATTTCCTCAAGTTGTTTGGTTATTTCTTCCTTCATTGCATCAGAAAGCACGACATCGGAATCCGTTTGAGTCCCGGATTCGACTTGGCTGGGTTTGACTGCCTCGATCTCGACTCAAAGGAGCGAGTGTCATTGGCAATTGGACTAGGTGGGGCAGTTTCTGCAGGCTTAACTGTTGCAGAAGTTGGCTCGTTTTCAATCACCATTGCCTCAGTTGTGTCGGCATGTACAGCTTCCTTGGCAGTCTCAACTGGAACAATCCAGCTGAGTGTGTGGAGGTAGGAGTTGGCTCTCGCGATTACCTCCTCAGATGGAGGTACTTCATCTTGCTTAGTCTTCTGGATAAGATTTTGAATCAGTTCGTCTTGATGCATGAATGCATCCTGAAGACTTCCAAATTCAAAGATCTCTTGCAGAGCTGCTTCTTCGGCTTTGAGCTTAGCGAAAGAGTAGAACTCCACCAGTTCCTCATTTGCGTACCAAGTAGTCATCTTGGTAGCAAGGTAAAATTTGAAGTCGCTGACGGCGACTAGTGCGGCGGGGAGTGAAACTAGAGATGGGTATTGTTGCAGTGCGCTTTTTAATCCTTGAAGTCTGAGGTTATCGAACCTCATGATAGTAGCAGCACGTGCAACGGTTCTGGGACTGAGGATTTCAACTTCCTCAGAAGAAGTGGGGCTTGAAGGTTCAGCTTGGTTTTCATTATCCAGCTGCGAATGATCGTCAGCTGGACAGGGCTCTTTAGGTGAGCTGGGAAAAGAAGAGAGTTCAGCTTGGGAGTCAGCTAGTTGTGAAGAAGTTTCAGCCAACTGAATATCTGTCTGTTCTCTTATAGGAGATGGTTCTTTGGGAGGAGAGCTGGGTGCTGAAAATTGGGTGTGAGGGAGCAGGGAAGTTTCAGGTACTGAAGAATTGAAAGGGGAAACTGAGAAGTGTACCTGAGGGATTCCAGCTGATGTAAAATCAATTGGAGATGGTTGTAAGGATGTTTGAAGAATTTGGCGAAGAGGAATAGCATCTTCTGGGTCTGGGTCAGGAACCACTATCTGTGGTTCTTCAGCTTCTCGTGATGTAATCACGAGCTCCCTTTCATTGTCTGAGCTGGAGGAGGATCCTTGAGCTGTCTCCTCAGTGACTGGTATCCACTCAGTTTTTTTCTTTTGAACAGGGGAGGCTGTAGGAGTGGATTCCGATCCAGTTAGCTCAACAACTGGTTTCTCTTCTGTCTTCTTAGCTGGTTTGTTGGCTACCTTGAATTTCAGCTTCTTCTTGGCAGGTGGAGATCCGCTGGCTGTGTCTCCTCTGATTGCTTCCTTTTTCTTGCTTGAGAGGGAGAGACAGTCTGATGCTTTGCCTCTTGCACCCTCTTCTTTCCTTCAGGGGCTGCCTTCTTCAACAAATCAGTGAGCTGACTTGGCTTCTCGAACAGTATTCTGGACACAGAAAATTCTTTTGCGTCATGCCACTTGATTTGCCTTCCGGTAGAGTAGCTTTCTATTATGCACGCTACTTTGGTGCATTGATAGATTGTCTCCCTACAGCTGTACCGGATGAAGCTGTCATTTTCAAAATGAATCTTTTTAGATTCTTTTTCCAATTTTCCCATGAAGTATGAGAACCAATCCACAGGGTCATTTCTGAGGATGGCTATCATCAGTTTCAGCTTGGGTATGCTGTTCTCTCATTGAGATCCAGCGATACCGAGGATGCACTTCTGGGTGACATCCAGAAGTAATCTGTACTTGGGCTTGAGCAGGAGCTTGGACATGCTCGCTCTGTATGGTTCTTGCTTGAATAGCATCTTATCCAGTTCGATCTGGATTTCTTCTCTGGTGTAATTATCTGGGGAGCGGTCCCCAAGAGTCTTCAGGCCGAACAGCTTGTTCAACATCCGGTTGATGTTGATGTCAACGTCCCACGGTGTTGTTTGTCCAGTCTTTTTCTTGATTTGTAGAGAGACGTTGGAACGGAG
Source organism: Agastache rugosa (assembly GCA_031470985.1). Classification (NCBI taxonomy): domain Eukaryota; kingdom Viridiplantae; phylum Streptophyta; class Magnoliopsida; order Lamiales; family Lamiaceae; genus Agastache; species Agastache rugosa. The sequence goes on along the minus strand of CM062601.1, from coordinate 57,456,254 downwards.
TCGGTCATCACGGTTAGAAATCTCTAAGAAGAACTCTGCCACTTCCCGGCGAAAGATGTTCTTCGGTCTTGCAGTCGCCCACTGCAAAAGTCCGGCATTTTCGATGAGATCCAGAACTTCCTGGAACTCTGAGTTCTGGTAGTTCTTGAGAGTTAGGCAACTCTCAAAATGTAGTTTTGACATCAAGTTCTCAGTCTGGCTTGCTCCTAGTGTCGTCTTCTTTGGTGCCATGATTTTCTTCTGTTGCAAGAGGTTTAGAGATACGAAGATGCTTGGGAGCGTATTAGCAAAAAGATAATTAAGAGTCTGAGATATGAATTTCAGATAAGTATAAGCGATATGAAATATGGCAAAGATATGCACGAATTTTTGATGTATATATAAATTGCCCATTTTGATTAATGGTTGAGATCTTGGCAATTGTATTGAAGATCTGCGGCTGAGAGAGATTTGCGCAACACGTCTCATGACGTGTGAATATTGAGTGTAGGTCACGCGCGCGTGAGGTAGTCGAAACGTTCTGACTTCTGACTCAGTTCTCTCGAGCTACAGTATTCTGCATGCTTTTCATTAAATGCGATGGGATGGATAGCTTGCAGAATAATCCATTTAAGGAATGTTTGGATGTTTGAATTAAATTCAAATAATTTTATCCTTACATAGCATATTTCAAAAATAAAAACAAATCTGCAAACCCGTCAGCTGATCATTGTAGTCAGCTGATACCACGTCTGTGTTTTCTTTATGTTGTATGAGTTTTTCTTCAGTTAAAATATCCAGCTGATCTTGATTTCCCCTCAGCTAGTTGATTCTTCATCCGGAATGATCAGTCCAAGCAATTCACACATACTCTTGATTTGGATTTCTGCATTCTGAGCTTCTGTGAATTTTTCCAACAATGAAGTCCTTCAGATGATGTGAAGCCTCTTGGATGATGTCAGCTGGTTTAGCAAATCATCTTGATTGCTCTGCTGGATCAGGTTTCCCTCCAGTTGGTGACTCCAGCTGAGTCTATTTTGGTGAGTGCATCCTGCTGGGTATTCTACTTGCTTTCGCTGATTCTTTTTCAGCTATGTAGAGTTCCCCCTTGATTTGATAGTAGGTGGCTTTTTCTTCAGCTGCATCCTACTTCCTTTTAACGAGCGGACTTTCTCACCATTGGCTCATTTCTTTTCTCGAGACCATTGTGCTCAAATGTATGACTGGCTGCATCTTCAGTTATGCATCCAGTTGTCTTTACTTCACAGCTGGTCCCAGTCAGCTAGCTGGATTTCTTCATTTTCTTTGCTCATTGTTCAGCGCTCCTTGTTTCCCGGTTGAGCTGATTTATCTTCTTTCTTGTGACCCCCAGATCAATTTTGTTGATTGCAGTTCTTGGACATTCTTCTAAGCATTCATCAGATATTGTGATGACTTTGGTGGTTGTCTCTCATGGTGTCATATATTCTGAGTATGAGATGTTCCAACTCGTCAATCAGTCATTCTGTTCTTCTCATCTCCTGGTGGTTTGAGACGATTGCATCACAGTCCATCCGGGTTGCTGCTGAGTGAAATTCCTCTCTCCAGTGCTCCAAGATACTTTGATATCTTGTTCTTCGTACCCCAAGTCATGGAGATAATTCCTATAACATTCACATCTCGGACAAATGTCTGGATTCATGATTTCTCAAGTGCTCCTTTATCGAGAGATTCCTGCACAAGGGAGATTTCAAGATAGTATGCAATATAATGATTTTAAAAAGATTTTGAAACTTTGAAGGATCTGTTCAGGTGACCACTATCAGCACTGAAATGCTGACTTGACACAGATACAGTGATCTTTTGAACCACTGCTCTGATACCAATTATTGGTCCCAAGACGGATACCTTGGTGTAGAGGGGAGTGAATACACCAAGGTTTAAAAACTTTTCCAAGTTAAAACTCTTTTGAGAGAGCCTGCTGTGTTCGACTCAGCTGGATGACAGCTTGAGTGACACAGCTGGCTGTGAGAGTGTGTGTGCGGAAGTTGGTGGGTTTGGAAAGTCTGTCTGTTGCTTCAAATTATATTGCAAAGCTCTGTTTCACTTTTCGGTTAATCAGTTTATGCAGCTTGAAATGTATGCTCATGAGGGGGGTTAGTAACATGCATAAAACAAAGCGATAAAGAACAAAGCAATTTTAACGTGGTTCGGATTAACACCTCCTACGTCCACGACCAGGTTCACTGGTAATTCACTACCACTTGGTTTCCAAGTACCAAGCAACTTCACAACTCTAACCCGAGCTGTGTTCCAACAGTTTGCGGGCACTGTCAAGCTTACACCTTCAGTTTCCGGGTACTGAAGAACCTAACCACTCGAATTACACGTTTTGAGCAAGCGTACCTTTTACCTAACCTTTCTGGGTTTGGGTTTGGGTATGGGTTTTCCAACTATGAACGAGTTCTTACAATGAAGAACAAGGAGTAAGATGAACTCGTTCAAACTAGGCTTAAGATATTTATTCTGGTCTATTCTGCCTAAGACTGAATGTGAGAGTGTATGTGCGGAAGTTGGTGGGTTTGGAAAGTCCGTCTGTTGCTTCAAATTATATTGCAAAGCTCTGTTTCACTTTTCGGTTAATCAGTTTATGCAGCTTGAAATGATGCTCATGAGGGAGGTTAGTAACATGCATAAAACAAAGCGATAAAGAACAAAGCAATTTTAACGTGGTTCGGAGTAACACCTCCTACGTCCACGACCAGGTTCACTGGTAATTCACTACCACTTGGTTTTCAAGTACCAAGCAACTTCACAACTCTAACCCGAGCTGTGTTCCAACAGTTTGCGGGCACTGTCAAGCCTACATCTTCAGTTTCCGGGTACTGAAGAACCTAACCACTCGAATTGCACGCTTCGAGCAAGCGTACCTTTTACTTAACCTTTCTGGGTCTGGGTTTGGGTTTGGGTTTGGGTATGGGTTTTCCAACTATGAACGAGTTCTTACAATGAAGAACAAGGAGTAAGATGAACTCGTTCAAACTAGGCTTAAGATATTTATTCTGATCTATTCTGCCTAAGACTGAATGTGTGAACAACTAAGAACACATCTGACTGGCTGGGTGTTCTTGAAAGATATGGCTTTGAAGTTTGTTGTTCATCTTTTTGTTTTGCTCTTTTATTTTTTCAGTCGTCTTGTCAGTTCCACTCTTCTTCAATGGTGGAGGAAGGATATATATAGGTGGAGATTCAAACTAGCCGTTGGAAGAGAGCCGTTTGAATCTTACCTACTCTCATTGACTTCTGGCCTTTAACCTACGAAGTAGGTCTGCATCTGCAGAGGCTAGTTCTTCTCTGAATTGACTGCGTCAGATAAGATCTTCTGACATCGGGATCTTGTCTTGGAGAAGGTCTTCATCTTCGAGCTGCTAAGCGTCTCTGCTGTGTCTTCAGCGGCTTGGACTCTGCTGCGTCATGACTCTGAGCTGTGTCTTAGACCTGTGCTGTATCATTAACCTGAGTTGTGGCTTCAACGTGAGCTGTGTTAATAACCTGAGCTGTGTTTTAGAACTGAGATGTGTCATCGACACTAAGCTAGGTCTTTTATACTGAGCTGGGTCTTTGACACTGAGCTGGGTTTCCGTCACTGAGCTGGGTTTTAATACTGTTGGGTCTTTGACTCTGCTTGGTCTGCTCTGTTGATTACCTCAGCTGGGTCCAGCTTAGCTATGTCTTCTGCCATGTCTTCTGCAGTTTTCAACTGCTACCTGTAAACTAAGAAACTCTATAAGCTCAAACAGGTGAGCTGAAAAACGCTTAGGCTTGAGCAATCATATTCTCGGTTGGGGTCAGCTGGGTTTTGGTATCAAATCAAAACTCTATTAATTTTCCCAACAATTATTATTATATGTGTGAATAGAGCTAATAAAGAAATATCAGAATTGTATGTTTTAATAATTGATAATTAAACTTTTGTGTAAAGATGTATATCGATATATGTATATAAGTATATATGTGCGTATTTTGTGTGTCAGTTAATGTGTTCGATGCATTTTATAGTCTTGAGACTCATAGGTTAAAAGTTGTCAAAATGATTTCTCTCTTTTAATAGATAATAAGTTCTTTTAATATATATATATATATATATATATATGTTTATTAATTATTATAATAGTATAAATTATACGTAATTAAGTTGATACTTTTGTGTGCATATATATATATATGAATGGAGAATAATATTTTTTTTTCTAAGTTTGTTAATTCATATTAATCTTATAGTTTGATTTATTTTACTTTAAAGCATGCATTTTGACATTCCATAATCATTTTAGGATCAGCGCGCAAGACTTAACTAATTAATTTACAAGTTTTTCAAAGTCAAGTCAAGAAGTTAAGGTGGGGTTTAAAGTTGCATTTTAATATTTATCTTTATTATATATTTTGCACAATTTATACGTGTGATATGCAGGCAGAGCCTTCAGGCTAATTCAGTAAAAGAAGTTAGCCTTTGGGCTATTTGAGACTAAGCAGTTATAGCCTCTGGGCTACGAGACAGTAAAGTTAAAGCCTTCGGGCTAGCAGTTAAGCCTTCGGGCTACCAGACAGTTAAACATTGCTTCCGGGCGATGTGATTAAAGTTAAAGCCATAACTTTAAAAGAATTAACTAAATTCTTCGAACGATGCCCTAATCATTCTCGGCATCCACGACAACTTCGGCTCCAAATTCTGACAATACTGACAATCTAAAAAGGGTGAACATATCGAAATATACTCAGTAAGAAAACATGCAATTATCCAACGTGTTAAACATGCTAATACATATCATATTATCATAGATACATAAAAGTTCATGACCATAAAGACTTGATAACCGTGAGGGCAGAGACGTGGCCCCAACTTTATAACCATGAGGGTAGAGACGTGACCCTGACTTTATAACTGTGAGATCATAGCATAGCATATATCATGAAACATGAAACATTAACAAAATTAACATGCATGGATAATAAAACCACGAACATAGATTCCCCACTATTATATATATATATATAAAGAAGAAAATAGAAAACTTGAAAGCATCATTCAGTATGTTGATGGTGATGTTGAAATCAAGTTTGAATCTAGAAAATTTCGTCTAAAATTAGATGAAAACTCTTCTAGAGCTTATATATATATATATATATAATAAAATCATAAATTAATAGAATTTGATTGTTTAATAATTTCTCAAGTCTACAAGATGTTACTTTTCTTTAACTCCTTTTTTCTTTTAGAACAAGATATTATATAAAGATTAAAACTCTGATATTCATATATATATATATAGGATCAAATTATTTAATATATTTCTAGGATTCCTAATGTACATGAACATGCATGGACGAAAAATAATAAGATAAAACCTTCGTAATTATTTTAATATATTAAGAAATCCTAATCGCTTCATAAGTTCAATTGAATCGAAAATTCTTTACTCCCCTTTTTCATATACTTGTGGAACAAGAAAATAAATAAAATAAAATAAATACAAGTTCTAAAATCAAATTGAAAAATAGCTTGGCTAAATATTTTTTTATATATCTTATTTTAATATACTAAGTAGAGAACTTATTTCCTTTTATTTTACAAACAAAAAAAGAAAAATTAATGTTCTTTTTATATCATAAAAACTCCCTGCTAAAAGAAACTGATTTGGCTGAAGAACTCTTTTGACTAAAAATTCTTTAAATTTACAAAATAATGATACTTATAATAATAGAAATAAAAATTCATTATGCATACAAAATCGGGATGTTACAATCTCCCCTACTATTCATGCTTGTTAAAGAATAAGGTTATATATACATATATATATATATATATATATATATATATATATATTTTATTTTTGCATGCATGGTTTATTAAGTAAGAAATTGCCTTTGTCATCTTCTGTGAAATTTTCTTTAACTAATATATTTAGTTATATATATATATATATATATATATATATATATAAAAATATTAGTTGTATTTAATTAATTCAACTTGATTTGAGTGAAAAATAATAATCTATGTGGTTCCATGTATTAATATAATATTTTACTTCTTGTAGTTTTACGAAAAATAATTTTTTAAATGGAAATATTTTTAAAAAATAATAAAAGCCTCATTTTGAAGATATTGAAAAATTATCTCTTTGTCTTGTATCGAAGAAAATGAAAATGAAATATTGATACTACGTGCAACGCACGTACGTCCCTGCTAGTAAAAAGAATGACTCTTAATATCCACATAAAAAAATATATAATAATTTTTTTTGTGAAAATTGACCGCCATTGTGGATGATTACTTCTAGCGAGCTATGTTATTTATTATATTTGATTTTTGTGTGTTTTACGTTGCATGTGTACCCAAATCTATTTTTATAATGCATTTAATTATTGCTAATATAATGAATTTATGAAAATATAAATAGCATTGTTTAGTTATAAACGAAAAGAAATTTTAAAAAACTATTGTTCTTAACGAAAAATTCTATTTAAAAAAGAAACACGAATAAAAAATCTAGGTACTGAATCTTTGTTCATTTTATATTTTTTCTTGTTTAATCTTCGATGACTGGAAAGTTTTTTTTTTTTTTTGTTCCTTTGACTTGCTGAGATAATTTTGGCTAACGGCTGTTGATCATCATCATTTGAAATTACAATCTTCAATCTTTTCCTTGTGATTTTTTTTTCCTTCTCTTGTACTTCAGTAGGCTGCAACTCTGTAGTTGATTTTTTCTTCTGTCCCACTCTCTAGGTCCCTGAGTTAGGAAGAACCAACAAAGAATTCAACATCATGAACAAAGGAGAAGTCGCCATGACTAAACGAAGCATTAATCAGCTGGAACACAGCAAGGAAAGGTACAAGAATATCATGAAGATTCATCTCGACAAGCAACTTTGCCCAAAAGAAAAACCCAGATGAATCAACCTCCTGAAGAAGGATAAAAGCCGATGAAGAAATTGAAGAAACCCGGCTAGCTAACTGGGACCAGCTGTGAAAAGAAAGACAGCTGGATACAAAGATGGAACTTAACCAGTCATACAACTGAGTACAAGAAAATAACTGAGAAGCAACAATCAAATTAGCTGGATATGGGACATATGTCAACATGCTGAGATCTCATCAAATAAATGAGGCAGTGTTGAGAAAAATCCGTTCGAATGATGCAGCTGAAGAAAAGGCCACCTACTGTCAAATCAAGGGGGAACCTCCGCATAACTGAAAATAGTCAGCTAAATCAAAACAATCAGGATAGACTCAGCTGAAATCACCCAGCTGACGACGTGAAAGCACCTAAGATATTTCTCAACATCCGGACATCATTGTTGGGAAAATCCTTAGTACAACATGCTGAAATCTACTTCAAGGTGTGAATTACCTGCTTAACCCCGGAAGAAGAATCATCCAGCTGAGGGGGAACAAACTCAGCTGGACCTCAAAACTGAAGAAATCCTCAGCTAAAGGGAAACTGAAGCCAAGCCTACCACTTCACCAACTCAGCAGGAGAACTCAGAAATCATGAAAACTATCAATCGTTGTACTTGAAAAGTTTGCGACAACTTTCATTTATTTCTCTAAGGAATATACTATTTTTGTTCATATTATTTGAATTCTTAAATACCAGCGGACACATATTCCTTAGATAAATTGGTTGATAAGTTTCCTATCCCATCGCATTAAATGCAAAGCATGCAGAGCACTGTAGCACGGCAAGATCGAGGCAGAAGTTCAGACGTTTAAACTGCCTCACGCGCGATTGTAATGCACTCGCTGTACGCACGTCAGCAGACGCGATGAGAAAATCACTCCTAGCCATTGATCTAAATATCAACTAACTCAATCTCAACCATTCATCAATCATGGTAGTTGATATATATGGAAAAGATACGCTAAAATTATTTCATCACTCATATATATCCTTGCGAATCCCAAACTTTCAAAATCTCTGGTTTATCTTCTTCTTCCTCAAAACTCTTCAAATCTCTCTCAAACCGCTCAAGAAGATCAGAAATGGCTCCCATGAAATCAACCGGAGAAGTTAATCAGTTCGAGGCTCTCTTGAACATGATATCTTTCGAAAATGCTCTCTCCACCGCCAACCTGCAAATCACTGAACTCAAAGAAATTGTGGAAATTGTTACAAAATTTGGATTGCTGAAATGGGAAACTGCTACGCCCAAATTCCTGTTAAGTCAAGAAGCCGCTCTCTTCTACCTCAACATCAGAAAAGAAGATCATCTATTTCACTCGAAACTTGATGTAATCGATGAACAAGACGGGAAGGATGATGAAGCGGAAATCAACATCAAGCTGGACAGGCAACTGCAGATGGTGTTTGAACTGCCTGATGATGGAAAATTCACTCCAGACAACCTCACTAGAGAGAAAATTGACGAAATTCTCAGCAAAGAATTGCTGATCACTCCAAAACCTTACAGAGCCAGCATGTCGAAACTGCTGCTCAAACCAAAGTACAGGTTACTGCTTGACATAACCCAGAAGTGTATACTAGGGATAGCTGGATCTCAATGAGAGATCAGCATTCTAAACTCAAGCCGATGATAGCCATGATCAAAGGCGAAAAAGTTAACTGGTTCGAATTTCTGCTGAATCGAATCATTAAGGAGTCAAAGAAGATCAAGTTCGACTCCACATCTCCACCGCAGAACATTACAGCTACTCAGAGCCCCACTACCTCTGCTGTAAGATTTCATATCTGATAGAGCAGACTGTGAAGAACTACTCAGTCAAGTGGCAAGATCCAGAGCCATTCCCTGAATCCAAAATTATTTTCCACAAAGTTGGTTAGATCAACAAACTGCTGAAGAAATAGCCAACTGTAAGGAAAGGAAAGAAGAAACAGCTGGAAGAAGTAGACCCAGCTGAGAAACAACATAAGAAAAGAAAGCAAACTAAGTCAAAGCCAGCTCAGGAACTAGCTGTGAAAAGAAGAAGACCAGCTGATTCCAAGCTAGCTCAGAAGGCAGCACTGAAGAAAAGGAAACCAGCTGCCTCCCCACCAGCTGAAACAAAGTCATCCTCTGAGGCTACTCCAGAAGCCTCACCAAGCAGGATTACTACTCAGTCGAGTCAAGCAATAACAATCATTCCTCCACAGCCCGAACCTGCTCTCAATCAGTACGGAACAAACATCCAAGCCGAACTAGGTTTGGAAAATGATTCGTCTTCTAGCACAGATAACGAATTCATAGTCACCAAGAGGAAAATAACTTTCCCACCTTCTCATTCTCAGATCATTAGGGGTGAGCATTCAGATTACGGATCGGATTTTCACTCGATCCGATCCGATCCGAAAAATCCGAAATTCTCCAAAAAAAATCCAAAAAATCCATAAATTCGAAATTAATATAATTATTGATTTATTTTCATCCGATTCAGTAATTGGTAGAAAATATTCAAAAATAATGGACTAGCACCAACAGACTAACAGTGATCTATATCAATGGTTATAAATATCTACTTCTAATAAAATATAATTACTTCCTCAATTATTCATTCAATAAAAAAGTAAGATAATCGGGAAACTTTTCATTCTCAAAGCAAATGAAATTACATAAATAACTTAAAAAATTAAACCAATAAATATCATCAAGTAAATATCAAATATTTTTAGGGTTTTTAGAATTTAGACAAATATTTTCAATTATTAATAATAAAATTATATATATATATATTATATGAAAATTCGGATTTCGGATTTGTTCGGTTTTTTTAAAGTTCTGATTCGATCCGATCCGAAAATCCAAAATTTTGTGATAATGAAATCCGAAAAAATCCGAACCGAATTTCATATTTCGGTTTGGTTCGGTTCGGATTTTCGAATTTCAGTTATTTTGCTCACCCCTACAGATCATCACCAAAGTCATTGGTGATATTCAAGTTAGCCAAAGATCTCCCCAACCCTCGCCTCCTCCCAGCTCTCCGTCCAAACAATCTTCATCACACCCCAGTTCCTCACCCAAAGAAGCTTCTCATCCAAAGAATCAAACTTCTCCTCAGTTGATTGAAGATCTTTCACTGTCAATTGATAACCAAGCTGAACCCACTATCACCCCAATCAGCTCACACCCCTCACCTAAAACTCAACATTCTCCACAGCTGGCTGAAGCTCCTCCACAGCCTGTTGTAGACCAATCTGATCCAACCCACCAAAGTCCAATCACTTCAGAGGAAAACACCTCCTATGATTCTCCTTCATTCTCCTCCAGCGGCTCAACCTTTGTAGCCTCCATGTTTGAGGATATGCGAGTTCAAGGAATCAAAGATGTCCTTACTCAATATCCAATTTTGGCGCACCTACCCATTGCCCTTGTCAGAGTTGCAGATCTCAAGTTTTACTTGGTAACCAAGACGAATACTTGGTACCAGAATGAGCAACTCATTGAGAACTTCACTCTAGACAGACCGAAGTCAAATGAAGCAGTCCTCCAGAGCACGTTTGGCTTTGGAACATTGGAGGATGCTTATTTGAATCAAGACGCGCTCATCAAAGGGCTAATCGAAGTATCCCAAACTTATCTCAAGTCTCACTCAGCTGATGTCTGGGAAACCGCCCAACTACTCCTTTCAGCAGCAGACTGGAAAACATCGTCTGAAGAAAAAAATGATGCTGAAAAGGAAAAAGCGTCTACCGAGGAAGATGTGCCTGCCAACACAGCTGATGCAATGGCAACTGACCAAGAACCAACTGCTAAACCAACTGGACTTCAACTTGAAGTTCTTCAAAATTCAAATGCCAATGACACTCGCACACTGGTCGAGTTTGAGGCATCAAAATCCAGTCAGATCGAATCCGGGATACAAACGGATTCCGATCTAGTGCTCTCAGAATCTTTCAAGAAAGAAATCGCCAAACAATTGGAAGAAGCCTTTCGCCAAGAACGTTTAAAATTTCAAGGCGATATAGTTGATCGACTGACAGAAATTAAAAGTCAGATTCAAACTTAACAAAAGTCGATCGATGAGGCTCGCCTGCACATCCAAACCCTCCAAGAAAGCATGCTCAAGATTCTCAAACTCTGTCAAAAAAATCAGGATACCGAATGGTCCAACCAACTCTAAAAGAGAGTTCCTGAGATTGTGAATGAAATTCAAGCTCCCCTGGTTAACAGCTTGAAAACTCTATCCAATCAGCACGACCTGATCCAGTCGATTCTCTCAAACAGCACTAAAATTGTCCACATCTCCAATCAATTCGAAGAATTGAATGCTCAATTCCAAGCTGGAAGCTGCAGCACTGCTGAACTCAATCTAGTCACAACAGACAACACATCTAAGCTAGGATTGCTGAAGCTGATAAGGCCCTCGCCCAGCTGAATGAAACGGTTTGCAACCTATCCGCCCTTATTGATGATACCAAAAAGGGGAAAGGAAAGCATGAAGGAAAACAGACAGCTGAAAAAAGAATTGATAATGAAGAAGCAACTCAAGAGAAGTTAGCGCAACCTATCCAGTCTAAAATTGATGAATTTGCGAAAGAACTGGATGAACAAGAACCAACAGCGGCAGCAGCAACCAAGGAAACTTGGATAGAAAGAATGAAAGCTCTCGAAAAAGCTTCGGGATTCAAGCCAGAAGAGTATAATGACTACAACTGGCTCTGCAACTTTCACACGGAGCAGATACAAGAGATAAAGAAACTGGATAAAATAGCCAAGGTAAAAGCTGAATTGCTAAAACCAGAAGAAAAGAGAGAGAAAACAAGAAGACATCAATTTAGGCAAACCAGAAAGAAACAGGGTCAAGCCGGACCAAGTCGCCCTCCTAGAAAATCCAACAAAGAAATCCCAGAAGCAGTCAGAGATTGGGAACGAACCAAGGAAGATTTCATCAAGGAATTCTACTACTTGGGACAATACAAAGGCATGGATCCGCACTCTGCATTCTCTCAGTTCATGCTTGAACTCCATGAGGATGACCCGATGATGGCAAGGTCGCTTGCTTTAGCGGAGCAAAGGAAGGAAATTAAAATTTTAACGCTCGAAATCAAGCAGCTCAAACCTCCCTACATTCAAGGAACGAACTGACCGGACAAGGCCAGAATCATCAAAGAAGTACATCACTGGGCCGAAGAAAGAAAGTTGTCCAAGTCGAAAAATCAAGCTGAATGGAAGGAGTTAGAAGAACTTATCTTCAATAGGTATGGTATCAAGACTGATCACCAGAGTGAAGAACAGAGAAAGAAGCTGAACCAGATTGAAGAAAAGAAAAAGAAGCAGAACTGAAGACCCAACTATCTCGGAAGTTATTTTATTTTATGAACTTTTGTAATGAAAATTTGTAAAGTTTTTTTTTAATGAAAACTTCATTTCTTTCAAATCAACCTGATGACAATATCTCTTTGTCCAGGCTCTGAATTTATTTATCTGTTGTGAATGATTAAACTCTAAAAATCCTGCCTCCTGTGAATGGGGAAGTAAATTGTTTTTCCCAGGTAGGTTTTGGCATCATCAAAAAGGGGGAAATTGTTGGGAAAATAATAAACGTTTTGATTTGATACCAAACCCAACTGACTCCAACCGAGTAGATGATTGCGCAACATCCTAAGTGTTCTTCCAGCTCTCATGTTTGAACTTATAGAGTTTCTAGACTAACAAGTATAATCTCAGAAGACAACTGAAGACCCAGCCGAATGAAGCTCAGCTAGAGTCCAACACAGCTGAACACAGACTCACACAGTAGAGAGAAGTCACAGAAGAAAAACCCAACCGATCAATCAGAAGACTCAACAGGCCAAGCCAAGCGACTGATACAATGATGTCTTGAAGAAAGAAGATCAAGTTCATCTAAAGACAGTTGCGGAAAAGAAGTAGCATAAGTGACAACTCAACTCAGTGACAAAACCTAGCTCAGAAACATCAACCCAGCTTAAGAGTCACATACCCAGTTCGATGTCGGAAACCCAGCTCAGTGTCAATGACATAGCTCAGGTTGAAGACACAACTCAGGCCTAAGACATAGCTCAGGTTGAGATCACAACTCAGGTTGAATCAGCTGAGCTCGAGACACAACTTAGATACATCTTACTTCAGCAGAAGTCAAATGACAACTTGAAATAAAGTTCGGACAGGAATCGTTGATTAGTCAACTGCTAGGCACCTAGATGTCAAGTCTAGGACTGCTCTCCGTAGGGATTCAGAACGGCTCTTTCCAAAGGCTAGTTCTAAACCTTCCCTATAAATATGAGTCTTCCTCATACTTAAAAAGAGTGTGTGCAGAGATGAAAAGAAAGAGAGAAAATCAAGAGAAGAAAGAGCTATACAAAAGAAGAATTCTATTAGAAATCTCTCTGAAGTATTAAAAGAAAATAAGCCTGAACTTTTCAATGTTCACATTAGCTCAGGTTACATATCTTTTCTCCCATTAGATTCTAGGCAGATAATTCTTTCTATATTTTAACCTAGTTTGATCGAGTTCATTTAACTAAATGTTCTTCATAGTAAGAACTCGTTCATAGTTGGAAACCTCAAACCAAACCCCCCTTTACCCAGAAAATGTTAGGTTAAGGTTAGGTTCTTCAGTACCCGTAAACTGAAGGTAGGCTTTAGTTGTGCCCGTAAACAGTCTGATTTTTTGATACAGTACGCATAAACGTGTATCCAGCTCAAAGAACAGAGCTGCAACGCTTGCTGACTATGCGGAAAGTCAGTGGTATCCTTAGTGAATTATCAAAAGTTTCTAGTCATGGATGTAGGAGTCATTCTCTGAACCACGTTAAAAATCGTTGTTCTTTACTGCATTATTCTTGTTTGTATTAACTCTGTCTTTAAGCATATTTCTCAAGGTGCTAACCCTGACTAAGAAGAAAAGAAAAATAAAGTTTTGAAAAATTAAAGTTAAAGACGGATTCTCAAATCTGCTAGCTTCGGCACGTACACAAACTGCTAGTTGTGTTTACCCTGCTGTCTCCTAGCTTGGTCAAATACAGCCAGCTCCCTCAAAGAATTTAATGAAAAAAGTTTCGTTACCTTGGTGTATTCACCCCTCCTCTACACCAAGATATCCGTCTCGGGACCAACAAAGTTGATTCGTTGAAAGTTTTTGTCATGTCACATGGAACTTCTCTAACACATAGACGGCTCCCAAGATCTGGAAAATAAAAAACTCATTTTCTCTCTATTCTTTCTTACTCTTCGTCAGCCCTCCCAAACATTGTGGCAGCAATATGGCCACCTCTAATTTCTAAGTCGGCCAGCAGCCGAGTTGCCCACTGACGACGTCGTCCGTCAACAATGACCGTCTCCAATTTGAAGCGCTCTTCATTAATGGTAGCAGATGGACTTCTCTCTACAAATTAAGGGTGGTATAGAAATCAGATTGTCGAAGCCCAAGCTTCGAATTGGATATGTTGGTCCCAAGATGGATACCTTGGTGTAGAGGGGGGGGTGAATACACCAAGGTTTAAAAACTTTTCCAAGTTAAAACTCTTTTCGTAGAAATTTGTTGTGTTCGATCCAAAGGATGGCAGCTTCATCGACACAGCTGGCTGTGTGTGTGTGCGGAATGTGGTGGATTTGGAAAGTCCGTTTGTTGCTTCAAATATATTGCAAAGCTCTGTTTCACTTTTCAGTTAGTCAGTTTATGCAGATTGAGATGTATGCTCATGAAGGTTAGTAACATGCATAAAACAAAGCGATAAAATAACAAGAGTATTTTTAACGTGGTTCGGAGTAACCCCTCCTACGTCCACGACCAGATTCACTGGTAATTCACTACCACTTGGTTTCCAAGTACCAAGCAACTTCACAACTCTAACCCGAGCTGTGTTCCAACAAGCCATGCGGGCACCGTCAAGCCTACACCTTCGCTTCGGCATACCGAAGAACCTAACCACTCGAATTACACGCTTCGAGCAAGCGTACCTTTACCTAACCTTTCTGGGTTTGGGTTTGGGTATGGTTTTCCAACTATGAACGAGTTCTTACAATGAAGAACAATGAGTATGATGAACTCGTTCAAATTAGGCTTAAGATATTTATTCTGATCTATTCTGCCTATGACTAAATATGTGAACAACTAAGAACACAGCTGACTGGCTGGGTGTTCTAGAAAGATTTGGCTTTGTAGATCGTTGTTCATTTTTCTGTTTTCTTCTATTTCTTCAGTCGTCTTGCCAGCCTCCTTCTTCAATGGTGGAGGAGATATATATATAGGTGGAGATTCAAACTAGCCGTTGGAAGAGAGCCGTTTGAATCTTACCTACTCTTGTTGACTTCTGGCCTTTACCTACGAAGTAGGTCTGCATCTGCAGAAACTAGTTCTTCTCTGATCTGACTGCGTCAGATAAGATCTTCTGACATCGGGATCTTGTCTTGGAGAATGTCTTCGTCTTCGAGCTGCTAAACGTCTCTGCTGTATCTTTAGCGGCTTGGACTCTGCTGTGTCTTGACTTCTGAGCTGTGTTTTAGACCTGTGATGTATCATCAACCTGAGCTGTGTTTTCATCCTGAGCTGTGTCACTGACCTGAGCTGTGTCACTGACCTGAGCTGTGTCATCGACACTAAGCTGGGTCTTTTACACTGAGCTGGGTCTTTGACACTGAGCTGGGCTTCTGTCACTGAGCTGGGTCTTGATACTGCAGGATCTTTGACTCTGCTTGGTCTTGCTCTGCTGAGTCTGCTCTGCTGAGTTCTTAAGCTGTCTGCTTAGCTGTGTCTTCTGTTGTCTTCAGCTGTCTTCAGCGAATCTACCTGTAAACTAAGAAACTCTATAAGCTCAAACAGGTGAGCTGAAAAACGCTTAGGCTTATGCGATCATCTACTCGGTTGGGGTCAGCTGGGTTTTGGTATCCAATCAAAACTCTATTAATTTTCCCAACATGATACATTTACAAGTGTTTTTTATCAAGTTCTTGAAGACTCGTTATTTGGAACAGTGAAAACTTTGTTAGATGAAAGACAATATGCCTACCAATCAAAAAATGAATAAATTCTACCTCACTTTGGATGAAGATGGACTAAAAATAAATCAACAACAAAAAAGAGAATTCCAAAGGGCAATCTGCTACCCCTGTGTGTGTGTGTGTGAATTTGTTAGGGGTGTTTTCCTTTGATATTATTTGTTCGTGTTCTTCATTTATATGCGATTAAACCCAACAAGAGGTGTTTGATAAAATGTGTGACTCAAACTTCTATCTACAATAGAAGTGTTTTCAGTAGGGCTGATTGTGCTTGTATTACTAGTATTTTTAATTAAGCTTATTTGGATTAGGAAGTGATGTCACAATGTTCTAACCAAATCAAACTTAAATGAGATTGCCACGTAGGATAAAATCAATTTGAAAGTTAAATTAAATGTCACAGCCCCAAATCCCGAAGGACGGCTAAGCCGGGGTGCGACTAGGGGTTGGAATTAAGAAGCGGGAAAGAACGGGGATTACTGAATAAATGACGGATAGATCTTGATCAATCAAAGATATAAACTGAAAAATACTTTGATCATTTAAGAGAAAGACAATCTCGAAAGATTGTTCGATATAAAAGCTTAGTACTATTTAGGGTTTTAAGTATATAATACTTAAACCGAAAAGTGTTATAACAAAGAGTGTCTTGCAGCGGAAAAAGACGTAGATTGATTCCACATATGAAGATGTGAAATCAAGGCTTGACTAGCTTTATTTGATTATTTATAACCCCTCAAACTTCCGCCGTCGTCGTCACTCAACCTGCATATTTATAAACATATACAGGGCTAAGTACAAAGTACTTAGTGAACACATGCCAAAACATATCATATCTTTAATAGATTAAATCATGCATCTCCAAAAGTAACACACATGGGTTTTTAAATAAAAACCTGTGTTTACTAAACCATTTTCGTACTTGAGCTCATTACTTATTCATCAAAATCATATCTGAAATACGGCGGGGAAGGTGGCCACCTTCCGCGCATGCAACTCACCGAGGCTGGTCGCTCCTCAACAGAGTCAATACTCACGGCTACCGTGTACACTAATTCTGGAAAGCACACCCTTTCGGGGCTAACTCAGAATCCGATCGAACTAATATGTTGGCGAACCAACTCAGATAGGTATAAGAGAATTTTCATCCAAAAATCCTTTTTAAGCATGATAACCACTTTAAAACAAATACTTTTTAAAACATTTCGAAAACAGAGCAAAACTCACGTTATTTGATATATATAGAAAGCCCACCTTATCGAAATACAGAACTTATCGATCCTTCTTCTGTCCCCCTTCTTCTACTCGCGAAATTTACCTTTAATTGCAAACGATTAAGTTTAGCGAAACGATTAAGTCGAAAATAATAACGACTAACGGACTTGATTAAAAATCAAGTTCTAGGGCTTTGCATTTAACTAAGTCTTAGTTAAAAAGAGTTTAGAGATTCCTCTAGGTCTCTATCTTGATTTTACACGACGCTAAACTTAATTAAAATAAAATATTTAACGAATACATTAAGCTTCATTTAAATGTTCTAATTTTATTGGGCATCGAGAATATTAAACGGGTTTATGAATTAAGGCCATTTTAATACAGGGCGATAACTAAATTCGATATTCAACATCTTCTTGATTAAAATCTGCAATCCATTTTAATTAATTAACTCAGGCCCAAAATTTCGGCCTAATTAAATTAATTAATTTTGGCTCAATGAATTAATTTACAGCCCAAATTCTTATAACCCAAATTGGCCCAAGTTTCTTTTTCTTTTTCTTTTTTTTTAAACCACATATCTCTCTTTCTCTCATAAATCTCACTCTCTCGTTTCTTTCTCTCCACTCTCATCGGTCCTCTCTCTCTTTATACACTCATCGCTCACAAGAGCAGCAGTATCAGCCGTCCTCTTTCTTCTCCAGCGAGGCATCGCCGGTCGCCGCCTTCTCTCCATCGAACGGTGCCATCTCTCAGAATCCCTATTCCCTCATCTTTCTCTCTTCTCGGTTTCGCTTCTCTCTCTATTCGACGGCAGCAGCAGTAGCACGACCGCTGCTTCTTCTCCGGCGAACCTCACCGTTCGCCGCCTCCGTTTCGTCGTCGTCGTCTGGATTTCATCCTTCGCTCAAACCCCCATTAAAAAGTCCCAAATTTTTAACCCTAGATCCCCAACATTCAAAAATTTTATTTTCTCTTTTATCCTCTCAAATCCGTCGTCTCTCACCGACTATTCATCACCTCCTCCGGTTCGGACGACAGCAGTTGTAGCTAAGTCGCCGCCACCGTCGTCAGCAGCACCATCACCGGTGTCCTCCTCCTTCTCCGGCAACGGCAGCGACCAAATAGGCGAGGCCACCACCGCCGCCGCCGTTGCGGTTCGTCTCCTCCACCAAGGTAAGCTCTCAGCCATTCATCCTCTTATTCTTATTTAGATTAAAGAAAAAATCAGTTTCTTAGATGTTGGTTTTAGTCTTAAAATTTTAATTCCTTGCTTCTCATTTTTCTCAATTCCGGCAGGTGTCGTCGTTTCTCCGACTTCGTCAATACCAGCGCTGCCGTCGACTTCTACCAGCATCGCCGCCTCCTTCTTGACCACACGGACAGCAGCCCAGAATCCATCACTGCTGCCTTTACCTTGGCCAAACAGACAGCAGCCCGAAATAACAACCGCCGTCGCCGTCGACGTCCAAAAATATTCCGACTCAGCCCTATAATCGGACTCGACAACATACAAGATAATAGAAGAAAAATAGGGCAGGTTCTAAACAAATTATTCTTGTTCTTAATTTTGAGTTTAAGATGTCATGAACTTATAGAATCTTAATTAGTTGAAGTCTATTTGCTTAAATTGAAAGTAGGAGATACAGAGGTTAAGATTTAATACAGATTATAATTCTTGGTTCGAGTTTTAGTAAACTGTGGACTGAGATTTTCTACTTAGTTTGATGATCATGCTTGTAGTTATTGAAAGATAGAATAGGTTACTGCAATTATATTTTCTTATTTTCTTATTTTCTTATGATTTCAGTTTGGAGCTGCTTATCTGAGAACAAACAGAGCTTCTATTTGCCAGACAAAGTTTGGAAATTTGAGTTGTATATACTTACTGGTTTTAATTGGTGGATTGGTGGTTTGTAAGAAGAAGTTCTGATGATTGTGTTGCTGTACGTGATCTTGACTGTAATTCCCCTGCAGCTTCTTCTTCCTTATTCTTGATTGTATTTTGTTTTTGCGGATGTGAAAAGAAGTAGGGGGGATGTATTTAAGCTCTAGGTTACTTGCAATTACTTCACTAATGATCATAATTTCTGATAGGGGTTGAAAATTTTACAGATTCCCAAAGATTTAATCTTTATCTCAAATTAATTTACAGCAGTTTCTCAGCAATTTCTCCATGCAAGTTAATTTACAGCTAGGAATAGGAAATTACTTTTAGTGATAAATATATTCATTTCCTAAGTTGTATTTATTTGCTTAATTATTGAGTTGAATTGTATTGATTGGGCTTCAGTTTAATTAAGCTTATGGATTACAAATAAAAGGAAAGGGTTTCGGGCCTAATTCACAAAGAATTAACACTTGGCCCATTGTGAAATATATATATGATTATTATGTCTTTAATTACGAAAGACTCGATCGACGATAAATAATTATAATTATAAACGGTTAAAATCACGGTACTAATTTCTTAATTTCCTCAATACTTATAGACTGTTCGAATATAATAAGGTTTTATCAAAATACGAAATTGGAAACGTAATTCGTTTTGATACACGAGAGTTTTAAGAATATTCGGTTAAAACAATTTAAGGCTGCAAAAGCCGTAATTAATTATATAAAATTAATTAAAAGTGAGATTAGAAAAATCGGGGTATTAGATTAAAACCTTAAACGATACTCCACAAAATATAAGTTGAGTAACCATTTTGAAACAAATTAAAGTTTAGTGATCAATTTGATATAAATAACATAGCTTAGTAACCTTTTGATAAATTAACCCACTACTGTGTTTTACGATCTTCACATTTTTTTTAATATTTAACTAGTATTGCCCTTGGTGCGATGCATGAATAAAAGATATATCATAAATTTGAATAATATAAATATTTTATTTAAAGATAAAATGAATAAGTAGATTAAAAATCTAAAGAAAATAAAAAAATAATTCAATAAGAATCAAAATAATAATAATTCAAAACATACATATTCAAAATTATAAAATATTTTTAGATTTATTTAAAAAAATACTCTATTTTAAATTGTCTCAATTATATTTTAATTATATGTTTTATACAAAATAATGTATAGAATTTGTTACCTTCAACTTTATATAATTAACAAAATTGCCATCAAATTTGAATTGCAAATGATTTGTAATTCCACTATTTTTATTTTAATATATATATATATTAATTAAATTCAATTAAAAATTTATTAATTTTTAATTATAAATTATTATTCTCAATTAAAGTAGAAATTCGATTAGAATTTATTGATCAAGACAGTTTATTTCTAACCAATTAGATATATAATTTAATATTTTAAATTATTAAAAAAATATATAAAATGTACTCCCTCCGTCCCCCAGAAGTGTGGTGTGTATTTGATTTGTTGTGAGGTATAAAATATTACTTGAACCACACTAACTTGTGATGGAGGGAGTAATTTTTTCCGTTTGGATCGTGCAGTTTGATCCACCGCACAACACAAGTCCTTCTCCAATCCTAAATGTCTTAGGGGATGGCTGGTATACTGGAATGGAATGAGAATGGAATGATCATTGCTATCTCCATTCCTAATCCCACGGTTGGTGTAATTTTTTCATTAAGGAATGACTAATCCCATGAGTATGGGTTTAGTCATTCCTTCACTCCCCTCTGGTATTAGCTAATCCTCATATTCAGGAATGAACTTTATTATTATTATTATTATTATTATTATTATTATTATTATTATTATTGATATAATAATAATAATTTTTAATATTATAATTAGTAAAATAATTATTATTATTTTAATTATTAATAGTTTCAATATTATTATAATAATTATTATAAAAATAATTATAATAATAACAGTAATATTAAGAAATAAGAAATAATAATAATCATAATAATAATTACTATTAATATTATTATAATAATTTATATTAAAATAATAATATTAAAATAATAATATTAAAATAATAATATATGATCATTATTATTATTATTAGTATTCATAATAAAAATATTTTTATTATTACTATTGTTATTAAGCTTAATAATTATTAATAGTATTAATACTATAATTATTAGTATTAATAATATTATTATTAAGCTAATTATAATAATTAAATTAAAAATAATAATTATTAAAATAATAATATATTATTAGTATTAGTATTAGTATTAGTATTAGTATTAATATTAATATTAATATTATTAAAATTATTAGTATTAGTATTATTATTAATATTATTAAAATTATTAATAATAAACCAGTTATAATAAGTACTCTCTCCGTCCACCAAAATTCGCATCAAGAATTGCGACACGGGTTTTATTATCAATCGTAAGAATAAAATCAGTTAAAGAATGATCATTCCATTCCTTATGTATACTTGCCATAAGAATATTATTCCCTGATTCATTCATTTCCTATATTCATTCCATAACAAAGGTCATTCCATTCCCACTAAATTCCATTCATATCTACCAGCCACCCCCTTAGAAGATGGCTGGTATGCTGGAATGGAATTGGAATGGAATGGTCATTGCTGTCTTCATTCTTAATCCCACGGTTGGTGTAATTTTTTCATTAGGAATGCTCATTCCTTAAGGAATGACTAATCCAATAAGTATGGGTTTAGTCATTCCTTCACTCCCCCTAGTATTAGCTAATCCTCATCTTCACGAAAGAACTTTATTATTATTATTATTATTATTATTATTATTATTATTATTAGTATAATAATTATTATTATTCTAATTATTAATAGTTTCGATATTATTATAATAATAATTATTAAAATAATTATAATAATAACAGTAATATTAAAAAATAAGAAATAATAATCATAATAATAATTACTATTAATATTATTATAATAATTTATATTAAGATAATAATATTAAAATAATAATAAATAATCATTATTATTATTAGTATTCATAATAATAATATTTTTATTATTACTATTGTTATTAAGCTTAATAATTATTAATAGTATTAATATTATAATTATTAGTATTAATAATATATTATTATTAAGCTAATTATAATAATTAAATTAAAAATAATAATTATTAAAATAATATTAAATAATTATTCTTATTATTATTAAGCTAATTATAATAAGCATAATAAAAAACAATAAGACTAAAATAATATATATTATTAGTATTAGTATTAATATTCATATTATTAAAATTATTACTCCCTCCGTCCCAATAGCAAGGTCCCACTTTCCTTTTTTGTCTGTCTCAATAGCAAGGTCTCATTCCAAAAATAGAAATAATTAACTCTTCAAAAGCTGTAGGACCTACCACTTTTTCTCCTTTTACTCTTGTTTCTTAATAATTGTGTCCAAAGTAAGTGAGACCTTGCTATTGGGACGGAGGAAGTAGTATTTAGTATTATTATTAATATTATTAAAATTATTAATAATAAACCAATTATAATAAATATTCCCTCCGTCCACCAAAATTCGCATCAAGAATCGCGACACGGGTTTTATTATCAATCATAAGAATAAAATCAGTTAAAGAATGACCATTTCATTCCTAATGTATACCAGCCATATAAGAATATTATTCCCTGATTCATTCTTTTCCTACCTTCATTCCATTATAAGGGTCATTCCATTCCTACTAAATTTCATTCATGTCTACCGTCCACCCCTTATAGTATTAATTTCGAATTATTCGTGGCATTCGTTGGTTTAAAATAAATCATAAATGTATCTTCTATTGTACCAAGGATTCGCCTCAAATTCTTAACTGATAATAAGAAATAAGTTCAAAGATTTGAGCGAATTGCCGTTCTTTACTGATTTCTTAAAATTGTCCATATTAGCAAATATAAGCCCATGACCTTAGAATTCAACTGCAACCAGGTGATTTTACTAACCTTTTAAAAGAATATAAATATTATCTTTTGTTTTGGAGAAAAAAAAATATTATCTAATAATTTACAGTAGTTTTTAAGAGAGCTACTAAACAATAGTTTTTTTTTTTTTTGAGATGAATACAAATTAAATTATCAATCACAAAATTCATAATATTACAAATAATTCTATATAAACTATAATACTATCACAATTCAAACAAACTAGTATGAACTAGATACAAACCCATCTAAAATGGGGAAGACAACCCACACCTTAATGAGACTACAACCAGCTACTAAACTATAGTTAACAAACTAAGTTTCAATCATTTCGGTATATTTCACATACAAAAATCTTCACCATTTGATTTTGATCGAGTTATCAAGTTCGCATAGTTTGCAACCAATTGCAAAAATCTTGACTAAATTGACAACTTCTAATTTATTACTAGTTACTTAATTCAGAGAATTGTAACGACTTGTCCAAAATTGTAACATAGAATAGAGAACTCCGATTAAAGATTATTGTGTTTGGACTTTGGATGCATTTTGAATAATAATAATAATAAGGTTATTTTTTTGTATATTTCATCAAGGAGACATTTTGTCTTATTGAAGAAAAAATAAAGGATCTGCGGTTGAAAAAAATTACTGTCAAGAAGATTATTTCACGAAGGGTGCAACCCATAACAGACTACATAGTTCAAGAAACAACAGAACACACAACATTAATCCAGTAAATTAAAGCATTGAGTTGAATTCCAAATCCAATCACACAAACTATAGCACGAAAGACTGGGAGAAAGATTTGAGATCCAAAATCCAAACGTAACCTTTATTAACTCGATCAAATCAACAAAACTGGCTGCTACTCGTCCCATCCCTGAAGATCATCCCATTTATGTTATTCCAAATATTCACACTACATAAATTCACAGAGCATTCCATATCTCTACCATTTTCTTATTTCTTACGAATCCCGTGTGATGCTCTAAATGAGAAATTGGATTCACATTACCAACATAATCTCACTATTTTAGTGAGATATTAGCTTAAACAATTAATTTAAAATAAAAAAACTAAATTTAAGGACGACTGCCATAGAATCACCTTTTTCTTAATTGCAGTAATTCCATTTTACTTTTTTTATATGAGAAGCTCGCAACTATTTTTATGCCAACCAAAGAAAATCTCTATTGAGAACTAGTAAGATTTCTAGAAAAGCTTTGACTAGCAACGGTTACTTAATTAGACGTCAGATATATATTAACATGGTATATACGTTAGCCTTTAAATTACTGAGAATTTAAAAAAGGAAATACGAGAAATAAATCATTGAAAAGGAAAGTATTTTCGAGATGTAGTGCGCCGATCCTGCCACATAATATGGCAACCACTACAAATTTATACTTTGTACTAGTTCGGTAGATTTACAAAAATAATAACGACTGTAATTATATTTCCGCGTGGAACGTTGCCGTTTGAAGCAAAGCCGGGTTCCTAACTTAACCCACTCCAAATCCAAATAATTTGAATTCCAAATATTTTACGAGCACTTACTTTGTCCTCGCTCCGCTCCCTCCCCACAGTGGGCCCCGCTCCAGTCCCCTTCAAATTACACCGCTCAACCACAACATATGAACTCACTCGCCCCCACGCGCTTTTCGGAACCCTAATTACCTAATCGCCATACAACTGGCTAGATCCGCCACATGTAGGATCGAGATTCGCTCGTTGTTTCCACGCGATCCTGTTTAAATACGGGCCCCTCCCCTGTCCCGAAACGTAAAACATAAAATTAGCCCCGCTCTGTCTCTCTCCTCTGTTTTGTTCTTTCTTTCTTTTTTTTTTGAACGAGAGAGAGAGAAAAGATACAGTAGATTTATCGTACGCACCCACCCTCCCTCACACTCAACCCTCAAATTCGAGACTCGCCGGCACTCGGCTGAGTGGATAATTTAAGCGCCGGAGATTCCGACGGTGAAATCGCGCCGACGTTGTCGTCTGTCGGTACATTAGCATCACCATATTTAGGGAGAGGTATTTATCGTCGGAAAAAAATAGGAAATGTCGGAAGATGAGAAGTTGTTGAAGGAGGCGAAGAAATTGCCCTGGGAGGATCGGCTGACGCATAAGAACTGGAAAGTGCGGAATGACGGAAATATCGATTTGGCGGCCGTTTGCGACGGCATCACGGATCCCAAGGACCCGCGCCTGCGTGAATTTGGTGAGGATTTGTTTGTTTCTCGAGATAGATCTAGTTTGTTGTGGTTGTTTGATCGGGTATAGTTGATCTATCGAAGGAGACGGCGAATGCGGAAGTGTTAATGTGGGGGGGGGGGGGGATCGTGGTGGTTTTGAATTACTACAGTTTTTCCTTTTTTCCTCATAATCTTGGCGTTTTTGGTTAGGTCCTTTTTTTAGGAAGTCGGTGGCGGATTCCAATGCGCCGGTGCAGGAGAAGGCTCTGGATGCGCTCATTGCGTTTTTGAAAGCTGCAGATGCTGATGTTGGAAGGTAAATTGGTGAAGAGTTGTTTGTCTTGGAATTTATTGTCCAATTCACTGAATTTGTTTGAACAATTTGATACTTCTGGGTGCTCTACCATTGAGATGTTTTTGGTTTTGTTTCAATTGTAGATATGCGAAAGAGGTGTGTGATGCAATTGTGGCAAAATGTCTAACCGGAAGGCCTAAAACGGTGGAGAAGGCACAGATAGCGTTTATGCTTTGGGTAGAGTTGGAGGCCGTTGAAGCTTTCCTGGTACTTATCAAATCAATACACCGTCCATCTTCTGTGACTTAATTTATTCTGCTGTTTTGTAATATAATAGTAATACCAAAGAATAGTATGTTAACTGATCACATTGCATGTCACCGTTTAGATGGGGCAGATGCTAAACTGACAATATTACTATGCAGCAAGCAGTAAGAAGAGGTGGGCTAGGATATGTTGGTAGCTCAAAGATTAGGACACCATTCATCTTTAGGCAGCTAATGTGATAGCTGTTATATAGTCTTTGATGTGAGAAACCACCCCAAGATTTAGGTCTGTCAGCCAGGAAGCTTAATTATTTGCTAGTCTTATAAGACAACTGCAATTTTTCTTTCTTCTTGAAGATGGGTGCTTATTTATAAGCTAAATGTTGTTGGAAGTAGATGGAAAATGAGAAATATTTGACCCCTTTTTTCTGGCTAGACTATGTCTGCTCTGCATGGTTGCTGATAACTTTAACCAATCGTTAGACTTGATTTGCTTAGTATTTTCAAGACAGCCTCCAACACAACTAATACTGTTATTTAGCGAATGCATATTGTATTTAGATGGTGCAATTGTCATTGGGTATTCCTAATTGGTGCAGCAATGTCTGCTTTGTAGGATGCTATGGAGAAAGCAATAAAAAATAAAGTTGCCAAAGCTGTTGTCCCTGCAATTGATGTCATGTTTCAGGCATTAAGGTGGGGGATTAGTTTACTTTCTGTGTCATTTCTCAACTATTTGCTTCTATTCATCCTTTATTACAATGACATTTGCGTGGATACTGAATCAGTGAATTTGGGTCAAAGATAATACCACCAAAAAGAATATTGAAGATGCTTCCCGAACTTTTTGATCATCAAGATCAGAATGTTCGTGCTTCTTCGAAAGGATTGACACTAGAGCTTTGTCGTTGGATAGGAAAGGATCCTGTCAAGTCAATATTATTTGAAAAGATGCGAGATACAATGGTATTTTTATTTCATATTTGTTTTAAATTCGTCTTTCCCATATTTATGCTTTAAATGTCATCATTCTCTCTTGTTTGTTATATTAAGAAAAAAGAGTTGGAGGCTGAGCTTGGTAATGTCACTGGAACTGCAAAACCTACCCGCAAAATCAGGTGATTCTCTCTGTCTCTTAATTCTTTTGAGGTATCGGTACTTTCTCTTTTGCTTTTGTCTTTGATATTTGTTTGTTCTTTTCTTTTAATCATGTAGTGTTCTTACTATATTGATGTAGAGAATCTTCTAATTTTTTCTAAGATAGTTACTCTGCATATTGATGATCACTCCGACAATAGTATTAGAGAACATTTACGTAATCTTTTGTAATTGATATTTGACAGTAATTGTTCTAGTTGTTGGAGCTCTATGTAGGTGCTTCACTATCAATTTTCTAGCCTGACTCTGGTATGCGACATTATTTTCTTCTGGTCTATAGTAGGTGTTACGATTTTTTTATTCTTATTCTGCAACAAGCATGCCTAATTGGTGGCTGCTGACCTCTCTGGTTTTGTATTTTTGTGATGTGAGTAATGAAGCTCTTTCTGTCTGCTTCAAATGCAGCTAGTGTAAAAATGATTTTTCTTATGATTGCATTTTCTATTTTTTAGGTCTGAGCAGGACAAGGAGCCAGAACCAGAAGCTGTTTCTGAGGTTGTTGGTTCTGTCCCCACTGAAGAAAGTGCAGCTGATGGTATGTCACCATAAGTCTTTACTGAAAATCAGTGTTCTTTACTTGCACAGTGTCTCTGACCAATATTCTGACCGTATGTCTGTACTGAAAATCAGTGTTCTTTACTTGCACAGTGTCTCTGACCAATATTGTGGAATCCCCACCTAGCCTAGGATCTAGGTACACCTGGTAGCCTCTGATTTTTCCTGAATCTGTCCGCCTAGGCCCCGCCCAAACTTGATTAGGTGCTAGGCACCTAGGGCCCACTTGAACCCCAATTAGGTGCTAGGAGCCTAGGTCCTTGATTTGCCACCTAGTTCCTTTTACAACGTTTCTTGCCCAACTATCATAAGCTAGAACAAATTGAAGCTGGCATTGGAAATGATTATTGCTATTATTTCATCTTGTTGTTTTACCTTAGTGGCCTTGTTTTATGGCTCTGTTTTCCTTGCCTAAGATGTCTTCCATATCAGTTCCTCAGGAGATAGATGAGTATGAGCTTGTTGATCCAGTTGATATATTGATGCCTTTGGAGAAGTCTGGATTTTGGGAAGGAGTGGTAAGTGACCTCCTCTTTGTCATTTTACCATGTACAGATATTCACAAAATTATTTATTATAGCCTCCTATTCATATCAATTTGTATTTGTATTTCAGAAAGCTACCAAATGGTCTGAGAGGAAAGAGGCTGTTGCTGAATTAACCAAACTTGCATCTACCAAAAGGATTGCTCCTGGAGATTTTTCAGAAGTTTGTCGAACATTAAAGAAGGTGTGCAATGGTTTCCATGTGCACAAATATTATCCAGATGTTTCTGGATGTTATTCTGATTATATCATTGGTGTTGATATCTTGCTCTAATAATTGGTGTTGCCAGCATAACATTTTGAACTTTGCAGCTTATCACAGATGTAAACATTGCTGTTGCAGTTGAAGCTATACAAGCACTGGGAAATCTTGCTAGGGGTCTGAGAACCCATTTCTCGTCCAGTTGTCGATTCTTATTGCCTGTACTGCTGGTTAGTCCATTACTGTGTTTAATTTTTTTTTTCTTATGAAATTGCAGTTGTAATAATGCTCCAGGAAAATGATACTATATGTGTTATGAAGAGTTATTTGACCTTTTCTTTCTAGGGGTTGGTGTGCTAATTATAATGATGTCATCCTTTTGTTTTCTGATTATTCTGTCCTTGTCCTATTGGAATTGAGTCAACACCCCTGAGAGCTCATAACTTGGAATAAATCTGCATCTACTCCCCTTAAGCTTTGTAAATTGCATGATTGCATCTGTGGGTTTTGATTTTTAACATGAGCTTGATCTTTGATGATGTGTAGGAGAAATTGAAGGAGAAGAAGCCTACTTCAACAGAGGCCCTTAGCCAAACTCTTCAGGCTATGCACAAGTCGGGTTGCTTAAATCTAACTGACATTGTTGAAGGCATGATCTATAGTTATTTCAATTCTGAACCGCAGATATTTTTCTGTCTTTTTTAGTGATTATTTTAGAACACTTCTTGCCTCGAGTCTAGCTTGTTTTCCGCACTTTTATATTCCTCATTTTTTGGCCTTTTGTCCTGTTTCCTGTCTTATGATTGTTCTAGCACTGCTCTTTAATCTGTGCGTTTGCTTCTACTTCCTCCGTCCCAATAGCAAGGTCTCGCTTTTCTTTTTGTCTGTCCCAATAGCAAGGTCCCATTCCAAAAATAGAAATAATTAACTATTCAAAAGCTGTAGGACCTACCACTTTTTCTCCACTTTTTCTCCTTTTACTCTTGTTTCTTAATAACCGTGCCCAAAGCAAGTGAGACCTTGCTATTGGGACGGGGGGAGTATTATTTAGGACATTTACGTACTTGCATTTCTGAAAAATTCAATGTGTTTTCCTTGATAATTGCCATTAAGATGTACACGTCTCCTTGTGTTGCACTATGGCACACATGCTAACTCAATACAATGTTAATGGTATTACCGATTTCAAGTTTCATATGGATATAAATGCATTTTCTGAAAGTTTCAGAAAATTGGTCTGAAATATTTTGCCAAATAACTATAATATTACCTAGTTAGGCTTGCCTATTTTTTTGCACTGACCAATTTTATGCATGGCTACTCAAGATACAAAAGTTGCGGTGTTTTTGTTTGGGTGTTTGATGAGCAAGGTCTTTCTACGGGTTTGAATCCTACTGATTACTAGTTTTCCTGCAGATGTAAAGGTGGCAGTAAAAAATAAAGTTCCTCTTGTAAGATCGTCGACGTTGAGCTGGGTTACATTCTGTATCGAAACAAGTAACAAAGCTGCTATACTTAAAGTGCACAAGGAATACGTTCCCATATGCATGGAGGTCAGTTAGCAGCGCAATGTGTTTCTCTCACACAGCTTTATTTTGGTTTTAAGCCTTTTCAATCAATTCCTTCTTCTTTCAAAATTTAAACCTGATGTTGAATAAGCAATGTAACTGAGTTTCTCATGGTTTGAATTGAGTAGTTTTGGCGGAAGCTGGAGGTCAGTTAGTAACACATTGTGTTTCTCTCTAACACGCATATCATTCTCAGTCAACTACTTCTTGCTTCAGTCTTGATATTAGCTTAATGATATAAGTATGATTCTCATGGTTTGAATTTAATAGTTTTGGTGGAAAAATCTTCATATTTCACATAATAAACATGTCAGTCATCAGTTATTGTGAAAAGAATATTTTTTTCGTTCTCAATTTTATGTAGCTGCACGTACTTTGTTGCAACATCAATTTTTACTTCTTAATTCTGTCAATTCATGACTGTTTTATGTTGGGTCATTAGCAATTTTTTTGTGTCAAGCTCTATATTGATCTGTAAGAATCATGCAGTCCCTTAATGATGGAACACCTGAAGTGAGGGATGCAGCTTTCTCAGTTTTGGCGGCTATAGCTAAGGTAATCATTTTATGATTTTCTGTCTTTATCTGCCAACTTGATCACATTATTTCTTTTTATGCGGCAATTTAGTAATTTTGACCTTTCTATGATTTAGATGGTTGGTATGAGACCTTTGGAGAAGTCTCTGGAAAAGCTGGATGATGTCAGAAAAAAGAAGTTATCTGAAATGATTGGGGGTTCGACAGGGGATCCATCTACTCTTCCAAACTCAGGTTTGATTCTGTTTTTTGTTATATACTGGGTAAATTGAATTAGTATTATTGATCTTTGTTATTGGAAAATGTTTTAACCTATCTGTCATTACAATACTTTCAGCTGTGGTTCACTCTTCTGCAGGAGTTATGAACACAGAGGTAACATTTTCTATTTGAATAATCTCCTTTTTCTTATTGTTACTGAATGAGCTGATTGAGAAGCAGCATAATTTGACTAACCTGCGATGCTGAAGAACTCATGAAAGTTGACATCTATTTTAAATATTTTAATCTTTTGACATACAGTTGAAGTGATATTGATTGATTCTTTCTTCAGCAATGCCTAACATACACCTTTGTTCGTGATTTCTTTGGCCTGTTCAGTAGCTTTCAATATAGGAATATGTGGACTCTTTAATCATATAATGGAGAAATTACTTTGTGTATCAGTATACAATCATCACCATCTCCTGAAAATTATTGCTGAAAGAAGTTGTGCCAGAAATGAAATTAGAAATAACAAGAAACTACCTTCCCTATGAGGTATGTTATGTGTTGCTATTGTTCTGATCATGCTCTGCTTTCTGTCTTTTTATGCAGGCCTCTGATTCATCATTTGTTAGAAGATCTGCAGCTAGCATGCTTAGTGGAAAGAAGCCTATCAATACAGCTGTAAGTACAATTGAAGAATCGATTACAAAAGTAGAAGTATTATGAGCACTTATTCACGACATATAGCTACTTCAAGTACACATTAATTTCTGTTGACTCCCCCTATTTGCTTGTTGTATGCTTACTGTTTTTTTAGCCAGCTGTGACTAAGAAAGCTGCATCTGGAAAATCTGGTACCAATAAGAAAGGTGATGCAGGAGGACAAACAAAAGTTGCTAAGCCTGTGGAGCATGACGATGTCGAGGTATGAGCTGATATACTCTTTTAACCCTCTACCTGTTGTGTGATTGCTTAGTAGGGACTCCACGATGGCATTTCTTTGATTAACTGGTTCACCTTTCTTTACAGCCAAGCGAAATGAGTTTGGAAGAGATTGAGAGCAAATTAGGATCCCTTATTCAAGCAGAGACAATTACCCAACTAAAGAGTGCTGTGTGGAAAGAGCGGCTTGAAGGTTACATTTCAAATTATTTCTTCTTGACTTTATTTGTGACAATAGCTTAATTAAATCACCCTGGATAAATCCCCCCTCCCCCCCCAGTTATTTTGCACCGTTGGCTCATTGTTCCCCACATTTTTAGGGTGAAAAATCTGATTTTCAACTATGATTTGCACCTATAATGAACTATGTATGCTTTGCATGTTTGCTCAGCAGCTGAATGATTTGCTTGATTGAGATTTTGGATATAAATCTCCTGTGTAATAAATGTTTGTTTCTTGTAAAAAAACTTTTCTGTCTCTCATGCTAAAGTTTGCTTAGAAAAGTAACTCTTGATTTGAATAATTGAGGTTCAGAATATACCATTTCGAATGTAATAGTTAAATTTTATTCATTACTATCATTTTGCAAGATCATTTGACATCACTATCATGATTATTAGGGAAGAAATTATTAGTTTTCCAATCTGTGGTCTCTTTTTCCAGTTACTATATCTTTTATAGGCTGAGCAACTTCTATGTTATTCTTTCTCCAACATTTGCTAGTTTTTATGGCCAAGAACCTGCTTGTTTAGTACTCTCCGTTGTGCACTTTCTTAAGAACGATAAAATTGTCATGAAGTAATGATGTTTAAGCGATATCGCATCTCAGGTCTAGATAACTCCTCTCACATCTTGCCTTTATTTTTTCTTTTTTTCGTAATAAATCTGTTGCTTCGTCTGGTTTCTGTACTCCTTTATTGATCTTTTCCGATTATGGCAGCTAATGCTAATCATTATAATGCACATTTAATCTTTTGGCGGTTTGATGTATGTGTATTACACTTGCTGAGAAGCTTTTGAATGAATTGCACAGACAAATCAAATGTCTAGTAGTCTCTAAATCTGGTTGCCTATTCAAATTTGCCATCTTGCTACTGAATAAAAATGTACTGTGATTTTTAATTTATTTAATTTATAAAATATTTGTTGCAGCTATCGTGTCTTTTAAAGAGCAGGTTGAAGCACTAGCAGACCTTGATCCATCTGTTGAAGTGTTGATCCGTTTACTTTGTGTTATTCCCGGCTGGAATGAGAAAAATGTTCAGGTGTTGCATTCAGAAACTTATAATTATAACTGCTATGTTGTTAGTTACTGCTTACTTGGACTACTGAACTCAACCTCTAAGAGTTATTTTTTGAGCAGGTCCAGCAACAAGTTATTGATATTGTTACCCACATTGCTTCAACAGCATCAAAGTTTCCCAAAAAGTGTGTTGTGCTCTGCCTTCCAGGTCAGAAGCTTCTTTAGTTTTGTGCAATCAGTACTGTGACAATTTAGTACGTTTTAGCATTTCTTTGGTTAATGGTTTCCTTTTCAATTGGCTATCTAGTTAATTTCTTATTACTCGCAGCTTGCAAGTTTTACATGCAGTTCTGAGATGCAAATGCTCATAGGTGTCTGATGTTCTTGGAGTTAAACATGATAAGCTTTTGTCATATTCTTACTTGTGCAAGTGTATATTATAGGTATTACTGAGAGAGTAGCTGACATAAAGACTCGTGCTCAGGCCATGAAGTGTCTTTCCATTTTTTGTGAAGCTGTGGGCCCTGGTTTTATTTTTGAGAGGGTAATTTCTTATTCCTGTATATTTATTTATGACTGGGGATATTGGCTGCATAGTGTGTTTACGCAGTGAGTTGAGATAATCTGCCAAGATTTATTTTATGGGTTCTGGCATTTTGACGTTATTCTTCTTTGGAGGGATTATGCCATGGCAAAAGTGTTAACTTGACCTGCAGAAATTAAGATAACTTTCTGTGGTGTTCAATACTTTGTTCATTTTCTTTATCCACGTAGTAGCATGCTGTATTTTAATGTAACTTTGCGAAAGGTTTTTGGAAATACTTGTGATACTTGCTTGACTGGCATTAAGGAATAGCAGTGCTATGCTGCATTTACTTTTCTTGCTGATTTCTCTACTTCTTTGGCCCATATAATGCAATGTCATATTTGCTACCCTTTCAAATCTTCAATCTCATTGTTGGCCGACAAAATGACCACCAGAGTGCTCTAAACTACACTCATTTTACCAAGATATGGGGGACGGAACACCTGCATGTCAAGTGCTTGTCTTCTCTTAATCCTTCGAGTTTTTGGGGAGTTCAAATATATAATTAATATCTGGTTCTGAATTTATTTGATTAAATACAATATTTTGAGAGGTTATTTGAAGAAGATATTTGGAATTCCTAGATTGGGATTTCAGACCCTGATATCTGTGTTGGTGTGCCATCATTGCAATAGATCGGTGCAGTTTGGTTAGGAGTTGGGACAGTTAGTTTTTCAGATCTGATGCTGGAAATGGTTGCAACCATAGTACCATACTTCTTACACATATCGATTCCGGAAAGTAAGGGTAATGATGTAAGGGAGAGGTAGAAAACCATTGAAATTGTGAACCTCTTCCTGGAACTGGTTAATGCTAAACAAATGAAAAACATGGTTGATTTTAGTGAAGATAGTTCGTCCTATTGGTTAATACATGTTTGGTTGATTATTTTTTGTGTGGCTCTTTCAGATTTATAAAATAATGAAGGAGCACAAGAATCCAAAGGTCCTCAGTGAAGGCCTGTTGTGGATGGTTTCAGCAGTGGATGACTTTGGTACTTCACATATTAAGCTGAAGGTGCTCAAAACACTTTATTACAAATTCCCTCATTTTTTTTTTCTGATTTTTTCTCTCAGAAATAATATCATGATTCTCTAAAAAAATGAAGTGGGTTTTTTCATGAAAGCAAAAAGGAAGTGGTTTTAACATGCATCGTATTTGTTTTTTAGGATCTAATTGACTTCTGCAAGGACATTGGATTACAATCTAGTGCAGCTGCGACTAGAAATGCTACAGTTAAACTGATTGGTGTCCTTCATAAGTTTGTTGGTCCAGGTGATACATTTTTTCCCTCATCTTTTGTTTCTTGGGAGGGTGGGGGACCTGGAGGCTGTGGTGTTGTTGTTTTAGAGGGGTTTTAAGAGGGATTGACTGTTCTTACTCTCCTTGAAGATATAAAGGCGTTTCTCTCTGATGTTAAACCTGCTCTGCTAAGTACCCTTGATGCTGAGTATGAAAAAAATCCACATGAGGTAATTCTTTTTCGGAGTTTAAGTATTATGTTTCCCATGATAAATTATTTGTTTTTTCCATCACTTCAAATATTACTCTGTTCAGGCATCTGCAGTTCCAAAGAAGGCTGTTAAAGTAACTGATTCTACATCATCTGCGGTTACTGGTGGCATGGATGGTCTTCCACGTGAAGATATCAGTGAAAAGATTACTCCCACTTTGTTAAAAGGCTTAGAGAGTTCTGATTGGAAGGTTTTGTTACATGGATATTTGATAGACATCAAATCTGTGAATGATTAAGAGGCATGTAATCTCACTTTATCTTATTTCCTAGGTCCGTTTGGAGTCTATTGAAAGTGTAAGCAAAATCCTGGAAGAGGCGAACAAACGTGTTCTGCCTGTTGGAACTGGTATGTTCAGTGGCAAATTTGAAATAACTTTCAGATTTCTGTAGATATATCTATATAAGATGCCCACTTATCTTTCATGGTTTAGGAGATTTATTTGGAGCTCTGAAAGGGCGTTTACACGACAGTAACAAAAATTTGATTATCGCAACCTTGTCGACAATTGGTGCTCTTGCGTCGGCAATGGGACAGCCAGTTGAGAAGTCAAGCAAGGTACTCTTTTAACATTATTTGGTCTAGCTTTATTAAGATTTTCTTGCTTAACAAAATGTGCTTTACTATTCCCATGTAAAAAATGAACGTGGCATCTCCATTTTAATAAATACTCCGGCTCATATATCACTATGAATCCCAAAACTTCATATAACAATACTTTTGATCATTGAAACTAATCTGTCATACTCATAGCTCCTTTAAAGGCTAGATTTTTTACAAGAATGTGGCTCATGCAGGGCATTCTTTCAGATGTCTTGAAATGTCTTGGCGACAACAAGAAGCATATGCGTGAGTGTACGTTGAGTACCTTAGACGCTTGGCTGGGTGCTGCTCATCTCGATAAGATGGTCTGTCGTCAATGTTGGAAAATTGTGTTTCTTGCATCCTGTTTTGAGTATTGTTGACCCCATTGTTTGTTACTTTCTCCAGTTACCATATGTAACAGCTGTTCTCACAGACGCTAAAGTAGGTGCAGAAGGGCGCAAGGATCTTTTTGACTGGCTGTCGAGACAACTTGCTGGATTGGCTGAGTTCCCTGATGCTATACAACTGCTCAAACCCACTGCATCTGCTATGACGGTATTTCTTTTAGCAAAGGTTTTTTTATCATAGATAGCTGTTGATGTCTACCTCATGTTCTCAGGATATTTCTTGGTCTAACTTTCCAGGATAAATCAGCAGATGTGCGTAAAGCTGCTGAAGCATGCTTTAATGAAATATTGAGGGTTTGTGGACAAGAACTGGTATGAATGTCCAAAATTTCTATTTCTTGTTTAAGGTTTAGTTTAGTAACTGTGCTAGGGATTGCTAGATCTATCTTATCTCTCTCCTTTTATAGGTTTCCAAAAATTTGAGAGATATACAAGGTTCTGCTTTAGCTATTATTGGCGAACGACTGAAACCGTATGGAGGTTTTCAAGGTATTATGTTACTTGCATAAACTCATCCATCTCCTGCCAAAAGATATGATGTTTTTTCCACTTTTCTATCTCCCTTTATTGAATTTCTTTGTGCTGCTTATCCATTGCAGACAATTATGAATCTGGAAGATCAGTTTCGTCAAGCATGACATCTAAAAGTAGCTTAAAGGCAGCAAAACCCAATGGTCACGGTGACCGCACATCTCGACATGGAAACAGAACTGCACCTTCAGTATGTTTTCTATGGTTAAATTTCTTTTTTTTGGAACGTAAAGCAGTTATTAATTGACATCCTGTTTTCATAGAAAGCTGTTCCTACCAAGGGATCTAGGCAAGAATCAATCTTGTCTGTTCAAGACATCAACATTCAGTCACAAGCTCTAATCAGTCTGAAGGATTCAAACAAGGTACATTTATTTTTTGAAAGAAACAAGGTATAATCATTTTGGTAACGACTTGCAGCAGTGTTACAGTTGCTGTATTTTTTTTTTTTCTGTAAATATAGTAGATTATAAACATATGATACCCATGCAGGATGAAAGAGAGCGAATTATTGTTCGCAGATTCAAGTTCGAAGAAATGCGTATTGAGCAGATTCAAGATCTTGAGGTTTCTGTTTTCTTTGAGATTTATTTATTGATTTTCTGATCTTTAGACTTAGGTTATAATCCTTTTTAATTGTACTATATATTGTCTTCTTGGCTCTTATAATTTATGGCATTAGCATGTTGTATCAAAATAGAAAGGCATTATACAACTTTCCAGAACTTTTGTCAGCTTTTGGGATTTTGAATAGATGGTAATCGATCATTTAGTGTTGATTTTGTTACGTGCATCTACATAAAATAGAGGTGTGTTTTATGTAGTTTTTTGCATGTCATAATATGTTACATTCTTTTGAGATGTTAATATTGACTTGGCTTATGTTTTAACAGAATGATGTCATGAAATACTTTCGAGAGGATCTGCATCGGAGGCTCTTAAGTGCTGACTTCAAAAAGCAAGTTGATGGCATCGAGATGTTGCAGAAGGTTCTTTTAATATAAATTCTAGTTCTTTAGTGAAACTTGAATTGTCTTATATTTTTTAGGGGAAATGAATTGTCTCTTTTAACCTTCCTTAATTTATGGTATTCAGGCTCTTCAATCCATGAGAAGGGAGGTGATTGAAGTCTTAGATATACTCTTGAAGTGGTTTGCGTTGAGGTTCTGCGAAAATAATACCTCATGCTTGTTAAAGGTATTTAGATTTTATTAGTTTGTAGGTTTATTTCTGTCAGCAACTCTGTATGCTTGGCCATCTGAATTAATCAAATAATATTTTTGAAAAAAAGAAAGGAATTGTAGCATATTTGAAGGATAATTTCTTAGGATGCTTAGTCATCAAAATGTTTATTTATTTGGACTAGTATGTGGAAATGCTAAAATTGCAATCCAATATTGATACTCTAAAATCTATCCTGGCTCTGCAATGATGCTACATTGAATATTTGGCTCTTGATATTATATATTTCTTATCTATCATATTGAAACTTACTCGGCTCCTTTCTTGTTCTTCTGTAACTTTGATAAGGTGCTGGAATTTCTACCTGAGCTTCTGGATATGTTGAGAAATGAGGGTTACACAATGACCGAAGCAGAGGCAACCATCTTTCTCCCTTGCTTGGTTGAGAAGGTAAATGCTATGGTAACTGACGGGATGTCTTTTCTTTTTGTAAGAGTTTTCTGTCTGTAAGTCTACGGCCAAATGATTCTGGTTGCTTTGAAGTGGAATAATTTTTTTTATCTCTGCTTGATTTTCGTATTTCATGTAATTGCTCTACCAATATCCAATGTTTATCACTTTGGATTGCAGTCTGGACACAATATTGAAAAAGTACGAGAAAAAATGCGGGAACTGATGAAGCAAATCATCCTAACCTATTCTGCAACAAAAACTTTTCCTTACATTTTGGAGGGTTTGCGTTCTAGAAACAACAGGACAAGGATCGAGTGTGCCGATCATGTTGGATTCTTATTAGATAATTATGGAGCTGAGGTAACCTCTTAGCCAGCTAGCTTGTATATTAGATAATTATGTTTCTCTGTGCTATACCTTTCCCTGTATTCCTCTTGGCAGATAAGTGGACAGTTAAAATCCTTGCAAATTGTCGCAAGCTTAACTGCTGAACGAGATGGTGACACCCGCAAAGCTGCTTTAAATACATTGGCTATAGGATATAAGATTCTTGGTGAGTTTATAACTAACTACTGCATGTATTGGTAGATTGTTCATTTATAATTTTCACATTGTATTCGGTGTTTCATAGGCTCCCAAAATACTTATGATAGTCATTGGTAGTCATATCAGTTTAAAGTGACATTGAATGAGGCGTGACTTCTATTTGTGTACTATTTGTTTTAAAAATCGTTTTCCTGATCATTCTGCAAATAATATAGGTGATGATATTTGGAGATATGTCGGGAAGCTTACTGAGGCACAAAGAAGTATGTTAGATGATAGATTTAAGTGGAAGGTTAGTAAATTGTGGTTCATGTCTATTTTACATTCGGTTCTTTCACTACACCAGGTCTTATTTATTTGTATTATCAGGCTCGAGAAATGGAGAAGAGGAAGGAAGGCAGGCCAGGGGAAGCTAGAGCTGCCCTGAGGCGCTCAGTGAGGGACAATGCGTATGATTCTTCTTGCACAGTGTTATTGTCTTTTCTTAGCCAAACATTGATTGATTTTCTGAAGGACACTTGTTTGATTTGTTATTGTTACTTTTGTTTTTAGCTGTTTTTAGGTCTTCACTCAAGTTTTATTAGCAAGAACTTAGTGGTTTCAGATTTAGTTCCAGACCTTTCAACCAGTTTTCTAGCTCAACCTACTGGAAGTCCATTTTCCTATGCACACTTGATAGTTATATGTTGATTTCAGTTGTTGCTCTGTATGCCATTGTTATGAATGCCATGAGAATTTTCATATCTTTGATATAACTCTTGTTACTAACTAGAGTCCTAGTTTTATCATCCATCATGATTTTTTCTCACTCTGGCTTGAATGATACAATTCCACACAGCTTGCAATATATATTGTATTTAGCTTTTACTTATTGGGATTTGGTGATTCATTTTCTTTCAAGTGCCCTTTTTGTTGCTTTTGTTCATATAAGTGGTTTTCTCTACATTTTTGGTGGACATCAGTTCCATAAAAAAATTACTTTAGTAATTAGAACTATGAGCCTAGTAATCTCATGACAGGAAAAATGAGTGAACAGATTTTAGAAGAGAAATTGCTATTATTTGTGGACACTCTAGAATGTATTTGGAAATATGATGAAAAACGTCTTCTAACCACGGATCTACTCCAAGTTTTTCTGTTCGGGCAGGACGTGCATTGTAGTTATTAAATTGTTACTATCTTATATATTTCCATAACCTTGATGGGGAAGAGCTTATATGACATCATCATGGTTTTAAAAGGCGTTTTCGAGGCGGGTTTTGAGGCGCGCCTCATGACGAGGCGGCCCAAAATCGCCTTTGAGGCGGCGCCTTTGTGGTGCCAATACAGGCGTACGCCTCGTCTCAGTCGAGGCGCTCGAGGCGGCGTGAGGCGGCAGCCTCATTTTCAACAGAAAATTGCCGTGTGTTTTAATTTTCTGGGCTCAAATTTTGGGCTCAATTCTCATAGAAACACCATGGGCTTAATTTATTAAAGCTTAAACTTATATGGGCTTGTAATTTTAAGCCCAATTTAGGTGTAAAATTAGAAAAAAAAACCCTAATTTGGCAAAATAGCTGCTGCGCAACGTATCTCCCTCTCCCTTGTTTCTTCTACAGCTCTCCCTCAGTTCCTTCTCTCATCTGTCAACGTCTCTTTCGCCGGCGGTTTCAAGGCAGCAGCAGCAAGTCATCGGCGGCGGCAGCAGGGGCAAGTCATCGGCGGCGGCATCAGCAGCATCGGCAACGTCTCTTTTGAAATGCCCCCGAAATTTAGGGACTTTCACTAAGTTTTTAGCTAATTAAGAAAGATAATGGCTACTTTGATTGAGTATAAGACTTTGATTTGGGATCTAATTCGTGTGTTTATGTGATGTTTCTTACTTTCCTGTGATTTTTATGTGTTTTGATGTTATTTTATATATTTTTATGTATTATTATATATATTATATATTTTAAATTTTGAGGCTTACGCCTCGCCTTGCCTCGAGGCTTACGCCTCGTGGTACTAGGACAAAACGCCTCGGGGCTTAAAAACGCCTTTTAAAACCTTGGACATCATTAGTTTTTATTGCTCACAGGTCTGATCCAGCTGAGCAAAGTGGTGAAGTTTCAAGATCTATGAGCATTCCAACTTTCAATCGGTAATGATTGCTATATTCAACACTGTCCAGACAGTGATCTGCTATTTTTTCTTCAGCCCTTTATTTCATAATAATAATAATTTACAGATGAATTTGCAAATTTAGTTTCTACTAATTTCTGCTGTTATCTTTCTCTTAGGGAGAACTATGGTCTTTCTGAAA
Organism: Agastache rugosa; assembly: GCA_031470985.1. Lineage (NCBI taxonomy): Eukaryota > Viridiplantae > Streptophyta > Magnoliopsida > Lamiales > Lamiaceae > Agastache > Agastache rugosa. The sequence goes on along the minus strand of CM062601.1, from coordinate 57,415,450 downwards.
TCCACACAGATAGACTTCCAATGCCACGGCCTTATTCTGGTATTGGCCTCACGGACTGGAATGAAGCTTTGGAAATCATCGAATATGGTTCCCCCGAACAGGTTCAATTAAATACCTATGTAAGAAGAGCTTTCGGGTTGTGGGTGTAAATGGACTTATGACTGGTTTGGGATGGGTATAGATGAGGACTGTTTATTAGTTTCTACGAATTTGTTTGCCATCTTGTTGGAGTTCATAGATTATACTTCATATTAAATCTCACTTCATAAAAGGCAAATAGGCGGCCCTTCTTTTGGCCCATGAAGATCTCACAAGAGTGCAAGATGTTGAACATCATCTAATTTGTTTTTTTTTTGTTTAGTTGCTCATTGTTATCACTATAAGTATTGTTCTGATGGGGGGCCAGTTATGTGAATTGCAAAAGAATTTGTAACCCTAGTTTCCTATTTTTACCCTGCTAAAGGATATTTTTCCGAACTTCTATTCTCGTCTTTTGGGGATTGTGAGATGAGTGCTTGATGTTGTCCAGTCTGGTCTAACTTTGTTCAACCATCTAATGTCATTTGCCGCACTTATAGTGTTTAATTTCCCTGCAGGCTGTCGAAGGGATGAAAGTTGTGTGCCATGAATTGGCACAAGCAACTGCTGACCCTGAGGGCAGCACAATGGATAATATAGTGAAAGATGCTGATAGACTTGTTTCATGCTTGGCGAATAAGGCAATTATTTTATTATTTTCCTTGGCATACCTCCTACGTATTATTTCTGGAGATCCTCACAAATGTGTCTGGTTCTAACAGGTTGCAAAGACTTTTGACTTCAGTCTCACTGGTGCCTCTTCAAGGTCTTGTAAATATGTCCTGAACACTCTGATGCAGGTAGGAGCTTTACTCTTGTTGATAAAGTAAAGTAGACTGACCTTTTACTTTAAAAGCCTAAATTAAAAAATCATATCATGATCTTGATCATTTGGGTGTCAATTGAGGTCTTAATTGCCGCTGCTTTTGTTGCAGACTTTTCAGAACAAGAGGCTTGCTTATGCAGTCAAGGAGAGTACTCTTGATAGTCTCATCATAGAACTGTTGCTTTGGCTTTTGGATGACAGGGTTCCACGGATGGATGATGGCAGTCAACTTTTGAGAGCTTTGAATGTTTTGATGTTAAAGATTCTGGTAACTTTTGATGTAAATTTATCAGGCAAGCATGACTAGCTGTGTTTTCTCTTCTTGAGATTGCTTATGTTTGCCTCTTTGTGTGGGTGGATGTGAGTTCAGGATAATGCAGAACGTACTTCATCATTTTCTGTGCTTATAAATCTATTACGACCTCTGGATCCATCAAGATGGCCATCTCCAGCAACAAATGAGTCTCTTGCAATTAGAAATCAGCAGTTCTCTGATTTGGTTGTTAAATGTTTGATCAAGCTCACAAAGGTAGTGTATCATGATTTGTAGTTTTTGGTACTTGTACCTTTTTGTCTCTTTTCTTAAAAAATATACTTTTTTCCTTAATGTGTGTAGTATAACTGACTTCTCCTGTATAAAGCCTAATTACTTAACCTCTCCAATATGCATGTGAATTAGGTTTTGCAGAATACCATATACGAGGTAGACCTCGACCGTATCCTGCAGAGTATACATATATATCTGCAAGAATTAGGAATGGATGAAATACGTAAGAGGTAGAGAAAAATTAACACTTCCATTAAACATTTTATATCTTGTAACTTGTTAGATGTGGTTGAAAGCCACTGTTACTGTGGCTTGAAACAATAATATGCATTGATTATTTTTCCTTTGTGGAATTATTGAAGAGCGGGAGCTGATGACAAGCCACTTCGAATGGTAAAAACTGTTCTGCATGAGCTTGTGAAACTACGTGGAACAGCCATAAAAGGTCATCTTTCCATGGTCCCAATAGACATGCAACCACAACCTATCATTCTTGCCTACATTGATCTAAATCTACAGGTATTTATGGTGTGTGATTGATGATGTGGTTGTTTCTATTGGTTATTGGTCACTCATTAACTATCATTCTCTCGACAAAATTGAGCAGACATTGGCAGCTGCAAGAATGCTGACACCATCTGGGCCTGTTGGGCAAACTCACTGGACTGACTCGACTGCCAACAACCCTGCACCAGCAGCACACTCTGCAGATTCTCAATTGAAGGTATTGCCGTGTCTATTGTTGGTCTTCATGTTTTTCTTTTTTTGTCTGTGCCTCTCCCCCCATGCAGCCCTCCAATTTCTAATTCTCACACTTGATATTTGTCTATAACAGCAAGAATTGGCTGCAATATTTAAGAAAATTGGTGACAAACAGACTTGCTCAATTGGTCTGTATGAACTTTATCGCATAACACAGTTATATCCTCAGGTAATCAGCCTTGGGGAATGATTTCATATGTACTATAATTCTATTTATCATACAATGATCATTAGTATTCTTTTTGTTTCAAAATTATATTAATTCAATCTTTTCTCAGGTTGATATTTTTGCTCAGTTGCAAAATGCCAGTGAGGCATTTCGAACATACATCAGAGATGGTCTGGCCCAGGTTTGTCTTTAATTACCTTGCTGCAATTTGTTGAGCCTTTTATGTGTGTTTAATTTCATTCTTGTGGCAGATGGAGAAGAATGCAGCCGCAGGAAGGACTCCTTCAAGTGTACCTCTGTCCACTCCACCACCAGCAGCACTCAACCTTTCTCCAAGATTTGGCCAGCTGTCCCCTGTAAATGCAAACCCTTTACTCGACTCGAGTAACATGAACACAGGCGGTGAACCAACAAATTTTTCTTTACCGCCATCTTTTGCTGAAGATGATGGACATGCCCAGAAAGTGTCTTATGATCCATCTGGGTTACATCAGAACTTCGACGAGTCAAGAAATGACAGATTACCGTCTGGTGGTTAGTTAAACGTCTTGAACTAAAAACATTGTTTCTGCTTCTATACAGGATCTATGATACCTTAATATAATATTTACTTAAAAAAACTGCAGTGACAAATGGAACATTAGATGCCATTAGGGAAAGGATGAAGAGCATCCAACTAGCTGCTGCTGGAGTGAATCCGGAATCGAGAAACCGGCCATTGATACAAGTAAATGGAAACGCTGGTGAAGGGCACGGTAGTGGTAATAATATGCAGCAGGGTGGAATACTTCCTATGGATGAGAAAGCGTTATCTGGGCTTCAGGCGCGCATGGAAAGGTTGAAGAGTGGTTCGTTTGATTCTATGTAGGTTGACAAACTTTCTGTATTCTTTTGTTATTGCGGTGAAGCATCCCTCCCGTGGGATGCTTATCTTGTAAATGGTGAGTGTGTAAGTAAGTAAACTATATGACACTCTCCAGTTTTATTATATATATGCACATTTGAGGTTGCTGGAGCTGAGAGCAACGTCATGTAATTTTTGTTTCAAGAGCTTCTAATTCAAGATGATTGATTGAGACATCTCCTTGTGTTGTAGGTATACTCCCTCCATACCCATACCCGTCCCCTAATAAGTGTCTCATTTTGAAATGAATTTTGTTCCCGAATAAGTATCCCACTTCATAATTCTAAAGTAAAATGATGTCATACATCTTATTTTACCATTATTATTTATTAATTAATACAAATTATTTACTCTTTTAAATTTTCTATGTAATAATTAAGGGCAAAGAGAGTAAATTTGATGAGAGTTTTGATGGTTGGAGATACTTATCCCGAGACTGGCGCGAGTATATTGTACTAGGCACCACGAGTTATTGCATCTCATTTCTATATATAAATTCTAGGATATGTCTAAATACAGCATGTAGTGGTGTAACCGTGTAAGTGGATGACTGGTCCATGTCCGAAACTCCTACCAACTTAAAGAAACGTTTCTCGAAAATTAGCTATTTGAGCACGTAATTGGACAGTAAACTTAACTGTTGGCATTTGTACTTTGTTAGGTTGGGTTGCAGCCTAGCCTAGATTAACTGAGATCTTATTTCCAAACTATTTTTTTCTTGTTGCCTATTAGAGTATGACCCATAATTCTGTCTACTTAATTACACTTATATGCTGATATTTTATAGCGATGGACTAGACGTTGAAAGAATTAAAGGAAAAAGAAATGGACTTGTCACTTGTATTGGGTGGGTTGAGGTAGTTTATTGCTGTGATTCCTACTAGAAATTTGGTGTCATAAACCTCACTTGTAATTACTAATTAATCTCTTTTCAAGTTGGTTCTGGTAACTCAGTTTTTGCATGTACGTTGCTTCATATTATATATTTATATTCCACATCTCCAAACGAGCTGAGGTTACATTATCAAAGCTCTAGAAATTTTGAATACGTTAAAATTGCAAAAATAGAAGCTAAAATAGTGGCCTCAAGAAATCAAGCCATATTTATAGTGTCAATAATTCAGGAGCGAGTAGGCCCCAGGAACATGCAGAATTATGGAAGCAACAAGCGCCGGAACAAAATCCAGACTAAAATGGCCAACATATATATCTATGTATGTAAAGATGCATATCCACAAGAATCTTCCATCACATATCTACTCACCCCCACCTAGCTGTAGCAGGTCCCATTTCCCACTCTCTCTCTCTCTCTCCAACAATCCAACTTTCACATGAATTAATTCTTGTTAAATTCGCGAGAGTGAAAAAACCCAAACAAACACAAATTGGACATATTAAATACTCCCTCCATGTCTAAGCTTAATTGTACGTACCGGCCGGCCTGTGAAGCTGATACTAAAAAGGACAGCTTCCACCAACTATATATGAATATGATAGTTACAAATTGACGACGACGACGGCGCTCACCACTGCACAAACGTACGGAATTTAATTACCATCCACTAAAAATCGATCAAGCCCCCCCAAAACAAAACTCACTATTATATATATAACCATAGCATACAAATTAATTACTACTGATTTTAGGGTTTCATCTTGTCGACGTCATCATCCCACGATATACTGATGAGATCACCGGAGGTTAACACATCGATGTCGTTCCAGTTCCAATTATAGTTTGGCAAGTCCAGCTCCGGGCCGGCCCACGGCCCGCCTGGAATATTATTCACGCTGGTGATCGTTGATTCCTCCATTGAATCTAGATACGAAGCTGCATTTAACGGCTCATACGAAGAAGCTGCTGGATTCAATGAAGCATTCATGTCGAAACTGGTTAAGCATGACGACAAGTTGAATTCTGTATTCGGAATAATCTGCGGCGCCGCCGCGTTGCCGCCGCTGCTTGCGATGATATTTTCGATACCTTTCGACGTCTCTTGCAGTAACGGAGACGAAGACCGGCCGATCAATGCATGATAAAGAATGTTGGACATGTTCTTCTGTCCGCCGCCGCCGCTGCTGCTAGTCGAGAAATCTTGCTGGCGGAGGGCGGCCGGAGCTGCGGCGGCGGGTTTTGAAATCTTGGGACGCTTGTTTTTGCGGCCGCCGCCGACGGGGACGTTGCGGAGAGTGCCGCCTTTAGTCCAGTGGCGCTTGCAAGATTTGCAGAAATGTCGAGGCTGAGACTTATTGTAGTTGTTGTAGTAGCAGAATTTGGTATTGATGGAAGCGCACCTCGGGCACTTTAAAGGCTCAGATTGCTGCTGCTGCTGGGGCTGCTGCCGCCTCGTGGACGGCGGTTTCGACGTCTCCGCCGCTGCCGCTGCCACTGCCACTGCCGCTGACTGGAGGAATGTTTGGCCCCAATCCAGCCCTTGATCGCCGGAGACCTGTTTTGTACTCAATCCCATGCCAAAATTCAATCAAATAATATATAAACCAGATAACAGATTCGAGATTTATTTATATATAGCGTTTTGATTCCGAGCGGAGGAGAGAGAGGGAGAGAGAGGATACGAGGAGTAATTAATGGTGTGTGGATATTGTAAGACGATGGAGATAGGGAAAGGAATTTAGAGGAAGGTGGTAGGAAAGAAGAGTGGTACGTGTACTACTAGTATTATACTGTTTTGGGTATCACTGTCCATCTAATCCATATGTAATAATAATAATAATAATAATAATAATAATAATAATAATAATAATAATAATAATAATAATAATAATAATAATAAAATTGGGGTTGGGGCGAAGAAGATCATAATCACACAAAGCTTATGTGGTCCAAACATGAGAAGGTCTTAATTCATATATGTGGGGCGCACCCCTTTGTTGTCACCTTTATCAAATTATAATGCACACTTGGGCTCCCCCACCACACCCCCTACCTAGACCCAACTCCCCCAACACACACACACACAAACACACAACACATATATCTCTCTATATATCTGTGTATATATATCGCCATCATGTCGCATGCACATATATGATCATGTCATTCTCTATAAACCATGTGAGTGTTACATATCTAAAATTGATGCCTATAAAGTTAAAGGCCAGTTACTTCATTCCTAAGTTATGATCCCAACTTGTACATATAACATAATACGAATTATATTCATTTTTATTATCAACATTCTCTCTCTCTCTCTCTAGATCTCTGGTCGGTAGCATGTATATATAACGAAGTAGTGATTAAATAATCAATAGGACTGCTGCGGACTAATATTCTTCCTTGTCGTTTTCTGGGTTCATATGTTTGGTCGGTCTGAAATGTGATCTCATGTCTGCTGCCAGTTTGCACGTTGGTTGAATTAATCCTAATGTAGCTTAAATACTATAAAGCTTAATTAGTTGTCAAACTATTAATTAATTACACATAAGAAATCAAAGGATGAAATGAAAGTTGGATGTAACATATATATGATGGGGTTAAAACTTAAAATTAATTACTTAAAACCAGTTGTCAACACGTGGTTGCTCGTGGGAGAGAGATGAATAATAAACCCTATTTGTTTAGGTTGCATTGAAGAGATTGTGATCACTCAATGGGCCAGTGCTTGCCTTAGATTTATGCATGTTATCACATGCACAACTTTGGGTGTATACATGTATATGTGTGTGTGATTTCCCCCTTCACTTTAGGTGTGAATTATGATGCTATATGTCATCCCATTTTTGTGATGGAGATACAATTGCTCTATCCCTATCTTGGGTCTACAATATGATCGACTTGGATCTAGTGACTCGACGTTTAAACACACACACACACACGTATATATATATATAGATCTTTACATATTTATATGACTAGAGTAAAATTAATTTGGGACCAGTACAAAAATATCAAGCTAGATCCTCAATTGTATAATTAGTACATGGGAAAGTCGATTGATTTTGCAAAAAATTTGCATTGGTGATAAAGGTGAAATGGAAGATTAATGACAATATTTTTCTATAGAATTTTGAAATAAGAGACATATTCGATGACAAATTGTATTTCTAAATATTCAAAACAGAGGGAGTATATATATGCATTAAGAATCAGCAGGTGAGAAGACGTACGTGATATGAAATGCAAATTGTGAAAGGTCATGTCTTAGAAATGCATGAAAAGAATTCATTAAGTAATAGTAAAAGTGAGAGGTGAAATTGTAGAGTCGCCACAAGAATGATGAATGATGATATATTCCACCTTTTGATGTGATGCTCATTTCCACATCAGTACTCTCACATTTTGGCCTTTGGGAAACTTGTAATCGTTGTAGCACAAAATTAGGATCAGTCCAAAAATCTATGGGAATCTGTTGATAGATCACTTACTATCAACATTAGTGAAAGTCATAAACGTACGTTTTATATATTAAATGCGAAAATTAAGTTAATTTCAGACTTGGTGATTTTTATTGATGGTGTGTATGTATATGTTTCATTTCGTTGAAAAAAGAGTGGAGGGGAAGTAGAGTAATGGCTTGATTGTGTATTTATATACATTGAAACATTTAAAGAAACGAAATCATATTTTCGAAAGATAAAACAAACATTTCTTGTTTATAGTAAATAAATGCGTCCGGACTGCTGAGTTTCCACTTTCCATTAGTTGTGAATTGTGATAGTGCACTACGGATCATATATATATATATATATATATATAGAAAAATGAATATTAATTTAATTGGAGATGACTTACAGGTGAAATAGTATTATTGTGATCAAATGTTTAATTTCGAATTTCACCAACGCTTTTAGGTGAAGCGTGTCACAACAAATTTTGTCCTAGTAAGATTTACCTCTCCTTTATAGTTTGTTGACTATTAATTGCATAATGAGCAAAATTTACTAGGGAGGTTTCAGATAACCGTTACGAATTACAATCGTCATAAATAAATAAATAATACTCTCTCCGTCCACAAAGAGTGCGGTCATATTTCTTTCTTTGTCCACCAAGAGTGGTTTTTCCATTTATAGAAATGACCCCACACCCTCTCTTATATTTTAAATCTCACATATATAAATTCAAAATGATAAGTCCCTTTCTCCACTCAAATAATATCTACCTTATTTTCTTAAAACCCGTGCTACCACCAAAAACCACACTCTTGATGAACGGAGGGAGTATCATTCTTAAAACGTTTTATAAATCATATCTAAGAGCCAAATTAGATTTATATGTTTTTTTTTTTTTTGCTAAAACTTTAATTTTATAGTCCCTACTTTTGAATTCACTACGTTACAACTTACTATTTGACTTTAAACATAGCTTCTTATCTTGGATGTTAATTTCATTTTTTCTGTTTCTTAAGTAATTGAATACCATCCCTAAAAAAAAAGTAATTGAATACCATCTTTAGCTTCTGAAATGTAACATTCGTATGATCCCCGATCTAGCCAATCGATACCGAATTTTGACGGAAAAAAAAAAACTCCAGCCATGTAATGAATCGCCTTGTAACTTATTTTTCGAAGACAAGATTTATTTTCTCTTATATACCACATAACAGCTAGCACTCTTAGCATAAAAAATTAAATTCACCTAGTCTCATACACTAGATGTAGTTTAAACACATGTCCCAGTGATCGTATATAACTGTATACTTCAATCACTAATTTCCCCGAAGATGATCATAAAAGCACTAAAATGCCGATCGACAAAATTTTACTCTGGAAGCAGTAAGGAAATTATGAACTACAAATATATATATAGTTATGGATTTGGATCTTGATCTTTATACCGTGACACTATCTTTTAAATTTAAATTTTAAAAAATATATGTGGCAACGGTAAGAAATAACCACTTTAATTTGTTTAATAAAAATAAAATTGTAGCCACAACTTAACCAGAATATAAAAACTAGTCACTATTTGTGTAAAATGAATCAAATGTGTCAGTTTTAATGGATGAAAGTGACAGTTGTTATGAATCAAAGTGATATTGTAATCAATAAAAATATTATAAATTTAATTAATGAATCAAAATGTTAATATTAATAAATCAAAATATCAGTCTTGTATCCGGTCGCATCTGTGAGACCGCCTTATGAGAGTGCATCCCTAATAAAAATGCGAAGATAGGAATATCCAATTAATGATGATATGACGCAAAGACATGAATGATGCAATGACGTGAAGCATTTTGATAAGAGTAACTATTATTTATACATATTTTAAATTGTGACTAGTATTTTATTTTCGCTAAGCAAAATCACTATTATATACTCTATATTTTTTTCCTTGTACGATATTTGACATAAATAGGGGAATGGGTAAATTAAACAGGTTGGTCGGTAAGGTAAAGCCACTAAGAGGGAATTGTTTATTCACAAGTAGCCTTAAAACCGAATAATTGTCGGATTAGGATAGGGACTTTGCTACACTTCACCCTTAATTATTAAGAATCATGAGAAGGATTGCTACTATTAATTTAATCATCATTAAATACTACTTCGCAATATTCCTTCTTAAATCTATGTTTAATTAACTATATCATGATGACTGAACTGTTCAAATCAATGTCGTAAGACGTATTAAATTGACTCAACCACGTGTTTTCATAATTCGGTGGCTCCTTTTGCGTTGCCGGCGGATTAATGTGCAACCGTTGATTTCATGTCGACGCACGCCGATCTTTATATTTATGCCAAAAAAAATAAAAATTGGAGTTGTTAGGATTATTATTTTGTGCGACGATTAAATTATAAGACTGCACGTGTAAGTGTGTGATTGGGGCCCTCCTACCAAATTTATATCACGATAATCTCCACTAGACAGCTGTCCCAGTGGGGATGACCTAGTGGTGGAAATGGTTGCGTCATTAAGGATAGGTCGAAGATTCTCGGCCACAAAAAAACCCTAGGTGGGGTGTGTGAGTTTAATATTTGTAATGATATTCAAAAAAAAAATCTCCCCTAGGTGGGGTGTGTGAGTTTAATATTTGTAATGATATTCAAAAAAAAAAATCTCCACTAGACAGCTTGCAAATTTACAATTTAAAATAATAATTAGGTGTGTTTATAAATATTACACCAACATATACTTCAATATTGGTTGTAGCATCATCACCTTTGATAAATAATCATATAGGGAGTGCCGTGTGAGATGGTTTCCTAGATCAAACATTTGAATTCAAACTAATATTTAATGATATACTCCTCCGTTCCGTCCATCTTGACACATTTTTCTTATTGGACAGTCCCACTCATCTTGACACATTTCCTTTTATAGAAATAATTAAGGTTTACTTAAGAACTCACTTTATTCACTCTAAAAACACTTTATATCACTTCAAAAATATTTTATATTACTTTATTCACTTCAAAAATATTTTATATCACTTTATTAACTACACTAAATACCAACTTTACACTTAATACCCTTCTTCTTAATACCTGTGTCGAAAAGAACCGTGTCAAGATGAACGGGACGAAGGGAGTATATATTTTTTATTTTACATAAATAAATATCAATTTATGTGGGAGTCTTGTGTTAGACGATCTCACTGTAAAACGGGTTAAAGCTCTGGTGCAAAACTCATATTCAATTAATTATAAGTTTATCATATGAGTTTGAATGCGATTTTTTGACTTGTCTCACTATTAGTACGACTCATACAAATTTTTGTGTAGAATTATAAAGTTTTATTCTTTTTCTTGAAGGGAGAGAAAGAGGAACGAGGGTAGTTTGAAGTCATGTGTGAGACGGGTCTAAGGTCTGATGGCAAATTCATATTCAAGTAATTATAATATTATTGGATATGAATTTGGATGCGGATTTTTGACACGTCTAGTGACTCTCGTACAAGTTTTTGTGTAGAATTATAGAGTTTTATTCTTTTTCCTACGACTTTATTTTTGTTTTGAATAAATATAGAATCCAAGCAATATATTTCTTTTTCCTAGGACCTTATTTTTGTTTTGAATTTGACTTGGAGCATATTGACGATGTCATATCCACTCGATAAGTAGATTGACTCTAAGTAGTGTATATATTTGTCACTAAGTTTGAGCTTTCTTATGTTTATATATTAAACACTCCATTAACTCATTTATAAATTCCCTACTACACCCTCAATTATTCACCTATTGACAAATATGGATTTTTCACGTTGTTTAGAGTGCATTTGATGCCATTTATTCAAAGAAAATCATGCTTGATTTGAGCTTTATTGCAAAAAATGTTGTTTTGTGAAGATTTCACACTTGTTTGGTAATTTTGATTAAATCTCAGGAAAATGAAGACCAAATTAGAGTGAAAGGAGCTTGGAATGTCATAGAGGAGTTCGATACGAGAACGTGAAAAAAAACAAAGGTCGATTCGGAGTCCGGACGAGAGAGAACGGGCCGAAACAAAAAAGGTGCGCACCTTGGCGCGCAGGACATTCCGCCGGTGGTCACGTCGCGCACGGAAGAAGAAATTTTCTTCTTGGGCGCGCGACTTCGGGCGCGTCCGCGCTTGACGGAGCTCCCTTCGCCAAAACACAATTTTATCTCATTTTTCACCCCTGTTTCGGATTTTCTCTCCATAACACTTTTCTCCCACATCCTAAACTTATAAATATCCCTCCAAAACTCAAATCCTAGCATCTAACTTACATCCAAGTTATATCCCCAATTCTTAGCCTCCATTTTCTCTCACTACCAACCATTCCACACACCTCCACCATCTTCATCTTCCACCCAATAACCTAAAGAGAGAAAGTGTGCTTGGGGGAGAATTGGAAAGAAGACATCAAGGATTTTAAGATTGGAGCTCAAGACTAAGGATTTGTCTATGAATCACTTGTTTTCTTGTTTTTCTTTCTTGTTTATCTTTGTTGGTGGATATTTGCTTTTCATTATGATTAGCTAAATTTATAGGGATTGAATTAGATGGGTTTGTGATAGATTGATCTTTATCTTAATTAATTATTGATGGGTTCTATTATTTCCTTGTGTTTGTTGATTTGGTTGAATATTTGAATGCTTAGCTACCATTTGAATGTTTTTGTTGTGTCGTTTTGAGGCTCGAGAGAGGAGGAATCGATACTATAACCAAACATGAGGCACAATATTGCAATAGCCCGAGAGGGTGAGTGGTGTTGTGAGGGCATTTGATCCAAGGAGCCGTTAGGAGTTATAGGCTAGCTTAGTGACCGGAGACGGCATAACTAGCTTGTAATCTACAACTCGAGTTGCCCGAAAGGGAGCTAGAGTGGAAAAGAGATCGCCCTAGATAATTAGGATTCTATCAATAATTGATTAGTAAAGTGATTTCTAATTTCTTATCCATCGAAATCTAGTTCCTAGGATAGCTTCATTTCCATATTCTCCTCCCGTTTATTAGTTTAATTATTGTTATTTAGAGTTTATTTGATTTCTTTAATTTATTTTAATCTCTCCAATTTATTCGTGAGTCTAAATAGATTAAAATAGTTTATTAGTAGTATTCATAATACTTTCGAACTAGTCCTCGTGGAATACGACCTTACTTGCCGAATATTACAATAGTCCCGTACACTTGCGGATTTTATTTGCTTAAAAAAATTAGGCGAACACTTATACCGAAAAATTCTTAATTTTGTAAATTGTCAATGACAGGGGCATACAAAGAAAAATAATTTTAGGACAGACAAAAAAATACATAAATGACTATTTTATGAGAAGGAGAAAGTATAATCATTTTCACGATATAATTTCATTTATTATTAATTGAACATACCTTTAAAGAGACCGTCTCCATCCAATGCGAAAACCTAAAGATCAATGGAATAGGCCAGCCATGTGCTCAAACAAGAAAAAAAGAAAACGATTATTTGGGATCCGACCACAACATCCTTATCTACACGAGGCAACAAAACTTAAAAAAGGGTGGTACGCAGAAATGAGTTGGAAATGGAATGATCATTTACACACTCATTTTTAGTTTTATGGCTAATATCATTTTATTGATAGGAATCGTTATTCCTCTAGAAATGAGTAATTTCATAAGCATGGGTTTAACCATTCCCTCCCAGTATTAGTTAATTCTCATTGTAAGGAATGAACTTTATTATTTATATTGAGAGAATTATCTTCATTTATTATTATTATTATTATTATTATTATTATACTCCCTCCGTCTCAATAGCAAGGGCACGTTCGGTTATTAAGAAAACAAGAGTTTGCTATTGATTTCATTTTTGAATGAGACTATGCTATTGGGACAGATAAAAAAGGAATGAGCGACCTTGCTATTGGGACGAAAGGAGTATTAACAATATTGATTATTATTATTATTATTATTATTATTATTATTATTATTATTATATTTATTATTATTGTTTTGTTATTAATATTATTATAATTATAATTATAATTATTTTGATTAATAATACATATTATTGTTGTTATTATAATAATTATTACAAAAATAATATTCCTCCGTCCCGCAATAAGTGACCACATTCTTTCCGGCATGGGTATTAAGGAGAAGAGTGTTTAAAGGGTAAAAAGATAGAAAGTAGTTGAGCCCACAACTTTTTGTGAGAGAAGCATATTTCATTAAAAGGAAAGTGACCATTTACTCCTGGACAAACCAATATGGAAATGTGGTCATTTATCCCGAGACGGAGGGAGTAGTAATTATTACTATTATTATAATTATTCTTATAATTATTGCTATTGTCATTATTATTTTAATCTCATTTAACATGATTAATTTATTACAAATAAAATATACTTGATGACAATTTTTTTAAAGCTATAATATTATTAATTATTAACTTAAATAAAATATTAGCAAGTATGTGTAAAGAGTAGAAAAAGATGAAACTGAATTTCTTATATCATATTTTTTGTACAATTAATTCTCAAAATTGTATGGTACTAAAAGTACATAATCATTTATTATAATATACTTAATCTAATTACGAATGAGGGGCCGTATATATAAAAAAACGGAGAGTTCTAGAACTAAAACTCTGGGTATAACAAGCTTATGCCTCATAGCCGAACCTCATTAAAACTTTTATGGGTAAAATCCTAGTGGAAAAATCCCATAACAAAAAAGAGAGCCCTCTAACTAATTAAGTGACCTTAAAAGAAGTATAAGTACATATTATATATTTTCAATTACAATGTAGTTAAGTTGCTACCATCTTATATATTACCAGTTTTTAAAACTTAAAGGTAATATTACTATGATGACTTCAATTACTATTGGATTAATTATCGAAAAATACGTAACATTTATCTGTATTCTACACATAACTTTAGAAATTGGTAATATTCCCACCGTCATTTCCTCACTCTCCCTCTCATAACCACCACGACCACCACTATAACCAGCCGCGACTATCGGCCCCACTCCTCCTCCCTCTCCCTCATTTTTTTTCGTCTTAGAAAACTATTTTATACAATTAAGCTTTAATAAATCTTAGCACAACTTTCAAAATTTATGTTTATTTCTCTTTCACTTTTGAATTATAGTATAAGTAGGACTATATTATTAATTAATTCATTAAGTTGAGTTATAGTAGGAGTATGACTATTATTAATTTATTAAATTTATAATAAATTTAATATATTGATTTACACTATTGCCCTTAAAATAAACATAATAATAGGGATATATTAGGCAAATCCAATTTTGTAACAAAACCGCTCTTTTATAATAGGTATAGATTGTTATTATCAACATTAATAATTTTCAGTAACAAACATTTTAAGGGGTAAAATTAATACTCCCTCCATCCCATAACAAGTGTTTCGTATACCATTTTTGGTCGTCCCATAACAAGGGTCCCGTTCCAACAATAGAAATTCCTTTCTCTCACAAAAAAGGGGCTCCACCACTTTCTATCTTTTTAACCTATAATCATCCTCCTCCTTATACCCGTACCCATAAAGTATGAGACACTTGTTATGGAACGGAGGGAGTATTTGATAAAAAAAAATATATTCAATTGATGTCTTTCATTATTTTTAACCAATAATGAGAATATAATCAGTAAAGGAATAATCATTTCATTCCTCGTGTATACCAGCCATAACAACATCATTCCTTAATTCATTCATTTCTCATCTTCATTTCATTACAAGATCTATTCATTTTCCACCAAATTTCATTCATGTATACCAGCCACCCCCTAAAAGAGAAATGTAAATGTTAGTGGTATGCTACATGCATGTAATCATAACAATTATGTGAGACGAGTCAATAATCCGGATCCAAATCCATATCAAACTATACATTTGATATGTATTTGAATTTGGATTTTTGACATTCTTCCTGTGCGATTATTTCACACAAAACGCCCCACGTGTAGTTTGTGGATGTGACATATCTAAATATGATGAAAAGAAGAAGGGGATTGAGGATGGGATATGTAATGAAAACGGGGTTGAAGGAACAAGGCGACAGCCGCCTAAGATCAAGCGCGGATCTCACTACTTTCGGCCTTTTTACCTTTTATAACTTAACTCGATCAAAAATCACATATCTTGTGCACCACTGCATCACACACAATTTGTGCTAGTCATGCTAAATTTAAGAGATGATGATTGTTGATTATCAATATTATGTATGCGATTTTGGTGATTTAAAACACAAGCATAATGCCAAAGCTACATGACAAATAAGTCAATCAAACTAACAAAAGAAAGAACAAAACCTACACCAAAATGGAACTTATAGGGCTCACAAATTAGACCTAGAATAAGTATTCATTCCCTCCTTACAATTAAAGCAATTATTGGGTACCATGAATCTTAAATTATTTCTTATAAACAAGAGTAAATTGTCTGTAAATTCCTGAACTTTTCACAAATTCTGATTTTGTTCCCTACAAAAAAATTTCAGCGTGACAATTCTTACATGTCATAGTCGGTAGACGAGTTAATATTTATCCAAACAATTGCACGTAAATTCCTTAACTTTTCATAAAGTCTATTTTTGCTCCTCACAAAAAAACATAATGCGCAACAATTCTCAAACCTTTTAATTTGTCATGTCCTAAAAAGAAAGTGCACACTCTTTGTAAACGGACCGAAATGGAATACTTACCACTCTTTGTGGATGGAGGGAGCATAAGCTCGTTATTAGCAATAGAAACTATCCTGCTCATAGAAAATTCAAATATAGTCTTATTTCCAAAGCTCCACTGTCGCAATACATCCCTTTTAAGAAGCTTAGTTGGTGATATGTGTCGATCCTAAATGAAATGTCATGAATTCCTATATCGCTACATAGAAATGGAATTAACCAGCAGTAAAAGAATCTTCTCTGTTAACTAGTAAAGCATTATTCCATTAACCACGACAAACTATTCATATCTTGTTTAGAATATAAATAAATCATTTGTATGAAAAATTACATTTCAATAAATGGCATGCATCGGAAGCCATATAATGTAGTACTCCCTCTATCCCACAATAAGTGAAACATTTCTTTTGTCAAGAGAACTAAAGAGAATGAATTTAAAGGAGAAGTGGTGAAGCCCACACCTTTATGTACAATAAGTGGGGCATTTCTTTTATCACGAGAATTAAAGAGAGTGATAATTAAAGGAAAAATGGTGAAACACACACCTTTATGTGAGAGAAGATAGTTTCAAAAAAAAAAAATGAAACACTTAAATAAAACAAGCCAAAAAAAAGACACTTATTATGGGACAGAGAGAGTATAATATTATATCTCAAAAAACCACCTACGAATCCCCTACATACATGCTTAAATAGAAAATCATTCTAACACAACAAATTGTTTTTAGAAAATCTTTTACCGTATGTTCTGGTTTCTTGTTCATAAAATTACTAATTTGATTAGCATTGAAAACAATATTTAACATGTATAATTATAACAACGATTTTCAACAAAGCGAGAGACCCATGCAAGAAGAGACATATGAAATATGAAATATGCTGCCGGCCATTACCATATATGTCCAGTCAGTCACATCATTACTAAATTGTGAAAATATAATATACGGTAGCCTTATCCAACCCTCAAGAGCAACTAAGAAACTTAAACAGGAGAGAGAATAAGCCGAAATTGCTTGAGAGAGAAATCAGGCATTTCATCTACTAACAAAGTTACAGATGTTGCAGCAAAAATCCTCCTAGTAGGAACAAAACTAAAGAGGCAAGGATAACAGCTGCAGTATACGATAGATGACCCGTAGCCACATAAGCATACACATTGCTAACAACTACATCCAAAGCCATCCTTGGCATCTCTGGATAAGTTGCAACAATCAAAACTTGAAATCCTTCTTCTTTGATTGTTTCTCCTTCTCCTGCATCTTTCGCTTCCTTTTGTTTGCATTCTGCAACATTTTCAAGAATGTCACAAGTTCATTAACAAGCCAAGACACCAAGGACTAAAAGTATCAACAAAGGGATTATTCACTGCATGTACCTCAGCAACCATGTCACTGAAATCCTCTTTCTGAGTGCGCAACTTCTCTTCTTCTCTTGCTTCCTCGTACCTAGGGAAAACAGTACAAGTAAGATGCAAAACCCAGTTTTTAAAAAAAATAATAATAAAAGGAATCAATATGTTCTCAATTTACTTGGCCTGCAAAACATTCTCCATCGCATCCAGCTCCTCCGGTGCTAATGTGACATCCACTTTATCCGACTTCTGACCTCTTAGCAAATCAACCTAACATAACAAAGAGTTAAAAAGAGACGTGAGCAGGAAAGTCGAATTGACACACTACATTTAATTTAATATTTAATCCAAATAACATCTGAAGCTGTTACAACAGAGAACAGTATATCTCACAAGCCCACCAAAAGGAGGAAAAAATGACTTCACAATTTCATTCTAAGTGAACTTCATTATATGTAGAGAAACAGAAAAATAAACTACTTACCCTTTTAGCAACAGCTTTGTCCTGTGTTCCAGTGTTAATCACATACCTGTAACATAATTCAGAATAGAAAATCAGAATCAGAATGCAAAAATGTCTGAAAAAGTAAAATTTTGTGATGTAGACATACGTGTGGCCTGGTGCAAGCAGAGTTCCTGGTGCTATCTTCTCTTCTTTTTCTTCAAGCACCTTCACGCAAAACAAAAGAAGAGTTAGTTGATCTAGAAACCTTCAAAAAATTGGTAACAGGAAAAAAAAAAAAAAAGTAATTACTTGGTAGAGAGGCCTATCAGGTTCCTTCCTTTGCTGCTTCCGAAGATCGATAACATCAGGGGTTTCAACGCCGGTAGGAGTGCTACAACCATCCACCAGATAATCAGTTAGAGAACCCTCCAAAAAAAAAAAAATACAACCTAGTGTACGGTACTATTGATCACCACCTATAAC
Organism: Agastache rugosa; assembly: GCA_031470985.1. Lineage (NCBI taxonomy): Eukaryota > Viridiplantae > Streptophyta > Magnoliopsida > Lamiales > Lamiaceae > Agastache > Agastache rugosa. The sequence goes on along the minus strand of CM062601.1, from coordinate 57,396,826 downwards.
TACTATCAAAAACCTCAACATCAAATAGCAAAGCGCATAATTTACCTTGAAAGGCTGTCAACAGACTGAATGCCATCTTCAAGATCCTCTTCTGCCATCTGTTCCTCCTCTTCCTCTTCCTCTTCTTCCTCCTCCTCCTCCTCCTCTTCCTCCAAGTCACCCCAGTGTTTACTCTTATCAACCGGTTCTTCCTGAAAATCAGAAGGTATGAATCACATGGAAGAGACAGAATCATAATAAAATTCTCCCCCTTACAAAGAGCGAAGCATGAACGAAAAAAGGCTACAATATACTATTTTTTTTTACCTCATAATTGGGCTGTTCTTGCTGCACAAAGCCAAAAACATCTCCATAGAGGGGGCGCCCATACTAGTTCACAAGCGAAAATTCAAATATGTGAGGGAAAGTTGGGTCGCTGTGAAACTATGATAAAACCACATGAATATATTAAGGTAAACTCACTTCATCAACAGGTGGTTTGCCCCATTCTCCAGCTCCATAGCCAAATTTAGCTCCAGCGGGAATAGGTGCATTAAGCCCAGGGATTTTTAGATGAGGATAAGAAGGTGGAGGGCCATATCTCTGCCATGACAAATGGAAATACTAATTGCAACTCATCTCTTTTATGAGAAAGCGACACGATAATTTAGAAAGTAGCCTTATGAGTGAAACAAACAGGATAAACTAAGCAAAGTAATAATATTGTGAACCTGCATATTAATGAGCCATGGAGGAGGGGCACCATCAGCCATGCCTAGAGCCTCTTTTAACTCCTGTGACAGTGTCCCTGGCTTCATTTCTCGCAGTTTCACCTGATACAGCCAAAGCAAAGTTAACATATCAGAGTTGCGTCCAGTACAAATATCTTTTTAATCAATTGTGACTGTCTACAATGTTTATTTTATAGGACAATCAATTATAAACCCTCCACATTTACTAACATCTTAAAATATAATATATACACACAGGACATGAACTGAAACAATAATACCAAGCAAGTCACCATCAAATTAGACTACATATTATGCCAGAAACAACAATACATGAGATAAGAACTGAACAATACCAAGCAGATCATGCTGAAAAGTTGAAACAACAAAAACCAGACAACTGAAATCCCGATAGGCCAGCTATTAGACAGATCTTTTAGAAGAGGTAAAAAGAGAATCACACATAAAACTAATTTAAAACAATCAAAGATTGTTCAGATAAATGATACCCAAAAAAATTGCACATCACATGACAAAAAGCAAACTGGGGATATATATCTGATGATCTCCATACCTCAAATTCCTTCCCCTCATAATACAAATCACCATGATATGTCAATTTTGGCTTAGTCTGATGTTTGAAGAAGGCATCATGGAGAACCTAAAAAAGTTAAAACAGGAAATTGATTGTCAGGAAATTGATTGTCAAGCCCAGAATAAAGAAAATCTGGCTAGTTAAACAACCTATACACTCTCCAAACATGGGCAATTAGAACCAGATGTATGTTGGCATAAGAACTTAGAATACTTAAATACCTGATAATCAATGTCCATTTTACCCATTTTAGGCTGCATCCTTTCACGTTGCTTTTGTTTCAACTTTTTGCCATCCTCCTTTTCTATGTAAGCCTGTCAAATATATCATAAGAACACAGTGTCACCATAAAGACATGCCATCAGAGTTTCACAATTAGAGAAGATATTGATATGAATAAGAACATAAAGGAAATCAATCTCACTTGTCTAATTTTCTCAATTCCTGTGGCAGCAATGAAATCAGGAAGTTGAAAAGGCTGCTTTTCAATACCTCTCTTCCCCTGAAAAGCAGTCATAGAAGCAATTGAGACGTGTGACAAGCAACTATTATTAAACATGATCTAATATTCATAAAATGCATCAAAATAATACTTTGCCCCGTTCCTTAACTCAATTTTCAAATTTTTTTCTTTTAGGGCATCAACCAATAACTTCTAATTTGTAAGCAAATATCTCTAATTCAAAGGTACCCAGACACTTTAAGATACAGCACAACAAATTTAATTCTCCTCCTAGAACTACAAAGGCATTCAAAGTAAAACTAAATATATCGATCCCGGGAGAATTCCTAGCAGTGATATCCATAATTAAAGATTACTTTTCACATAAGGGTTTATTTTAGAGGGCATATTAGGAAGAATTATGGAATGGCCAACACCCAACCCAAATTAGCCAGCACAATGAACATAATTCATACAAGGTTCCCCTTGCAAACACCTACATGTCAAGGCTCCACAAGTTCCACCGCAGCACCCCTGCAAGAACCATATATACATATAAGACAAACCTCATTGACTTATCGTCCATCACAGTCTTCCCTAACCCCCATTATTTAATTGAACACATCATGTCCCTTACAAATATCTTAACAAACAATGCAGTATTTATTAGTAAAGCAAGCTATACTCAACCCACCATGCAACTCAGACATAATAATTCACCTGTAAAAACTTCCTTTTCTGGCACCAGTGTCGTGGCACTGCAACAGTGTTTCGGTAAGACTTCAAATATACCAACAGCTTTGGATCTGCTGAAGTTGCATCCCATACCTAGAAAGCCATAAAAGTAACTGTTAATTTCCTAGAATGGGTTAAGTTATATTCCATAGTAGACTACAAAAACAGTTGCTGTGCAACAATTAACATATAAATGCATCCTAGTAAGAGCAGGAATGCACCAATCCTTGTAGAACTTTATTCTTTGTTCACAAATATCAGTAAGAACTCGTCTATAAAAACTATCAGTTACATTAACAGACATGTAGGCTTGTAAGATGCACAATTTTCATCACAAAAACGCGGGCCTCAAATTGTGAATGGTGGAACATAATGCGAGATAATCCTTATTTGCTTACTTTACTTTATTTAAGAAAACAGTGACCATGCCTCTTTCCCTCAAAAAAAAGAAAAAAGTGATCGTGCCTCCTGAAGAAGTTGATAAAAATAAAAAGAAACAGTTCATCACTTCTGCATTGCAGCCATGTAGAGGTAACTTCACAAGAAATGTCAGTTTTACTTTAATAACCAGATGATTATATCATAAACATGAATTCAAAAGTAACAAAATTTCCGGACAAGATAGCATAGTTAAAAATCAGGCTTGCATAACTCAAAATTTCATAAGCAACTTGTAAATGGTCCATCCCTTCCCCGTGTATTGATAAAACACGTAACAACTCTCATAACCCGAGCATACAAAAGGCTTGCATCATAACATTGCAAAACATTTGAAGATAAAAAGGTTGATGCTGGAGAATCTATAAATCTACAAGGATTAACAAACAAGGCTGATACAAAGGCAATTATAGGCGGATGCGAGATGAATAAAAAATACATTTGAGAATGTCAATTTCTACCTCAACAACATCAGGCCTTGTAGAAATCTGCTTCAATTCAGCAATCTTCATTCGACGTTGAAGCTGCAGCAGAAAGGATTAAATAAGCATTAAGCATTAGGAGGTTGCTGTGATATACTTCCTCAGTCCCAATATTCATGGCCTATTTCTTTTGGGCACGGGTATTAAGGAGAAGGAAATTAGGGATCAAAAGGTGTGTGACCCACATGTTTAATGTAGTTTTTATTCAATATTCAATCCTTTAGTCAAGTAAGTGTTTTTTTAGTCAATAAAGTGCTTTTTTTATTCAATAAAGAATTTTAATTAGAGCCTATGTAAGCTTTAAATTAGTCCAAAAAGGACACAAGCCATGTTACATGGAACGGTCCAAAAATGAATACAGGCCATGAATATTGGGACGGAGGGAGTACAAGATCAAACATTAAAATCTGTATCACTTAAGGTTAACCTTTTTCTTTTTATTAGAGATTCCTTTTTCTTTTTGCTGAGTATCTTGTTCCTCTTCTTCTGAATCTGAGTCAGCCTTCTTCTTTGATGCTGTATCAGGGGCAGTGACATCCTCTTTATCATTCTCCTGAAGAAACGAGAACGGAAATATAGATCCGGCGATGATCAGAAAAACACAAAGAACCAATAAGAGGGCGGCAGGACAAAGGAACAAAAGTTAACAAATGAAAGTAAGGTTTTCCGTATTCTTACCTCAGTAACAGCATTATCCAAGAAACTGAATTTCTCAAAAATCTTCCTAAATTCATCATCCACGCCATCTAATTCCGCCTTTTCTGGTACATACTCAATCTCAACTGGTTCCAAAACCTGATGATTAAACAAAAGGAAAAGAAACTGGTGGTAAGGTTTATTTAAATGAGCTAACAACCTGATGAAGCACTCAACAAATTTCCTTTGCAGCCACAATTAAAGATAGGATTTATACCATCCATGACTACTTGTCATAGAAATCAGAAACACAAATGAAAATCAACCGCTCATACCAGGCATCACCGAAGTCCAACAATATATTTCAGGCTTAGATCAGCAAGGGAAGATAGAAGAAAAAACATCATACAATTATTTTTCCACTCAGGTATCTTTAATCTATGTCTACCACTCAATATTAACACATTGAAACTAAAAATGCTCTATGGTGATGGTACTGATCAAGTGAGAGAAAAATAATAGAGAAAAAGATTCTAAAGTTCATGAAGTTTGGGAAAAACTTCCATTGACTGTCAGTTGCACTTAGCAATAACAATCAGAAACCTAAAGTGATGTACACAAGCATCCCTACCAGCCAGAAATTCAATGGTCTGAAGCTAATAATAAGTTGCAATAATAACTAAGACACCCTGTCTTCACCTTGAGATCCTTTTGAAACTAGCTGATGAACTATAATTGTAGTCTCATTTTACACGTATATAAATTCATTACTCCACCATCCTTGGATTAAGATTTAGCACCGAAGAAACTAGATTTTTCACTACAGACGATTCAACTATTAAAACGGCATACCATTCGTATAGGTCCAACATGCTATCCCTAAACTATGCAGATGTAAAACGAAACCAACAAATGAACTCCAACGTTACTCCAGCTCGCGATCATTTCCCCTAAGTCGGCCCTTAAAAATGAAAGCGCTGGATAAACTTCAGTACCTTTTGAGGATCGGAGTTCTCTTTAGAACTGTCATTGGCTACGCCGTCGGCGTCCTCCGCCGCAGTATCGCTGTCATATCCGTTGGCGACGCTCTGCTTGTTCTTCTTCTGTTTCCGCCTCCTCCTGCGCCTCTCGGTTTCCCGCGACTTCTTCCCGGCGGCGTTAGGGTTTTGGGATTTGAGATCTCCGTTGGGGACCGACAGAGATTCTGCGACGCCGTTAGCAACTTCCACCGGCATCCTGATTTCTTCCCACAGTTTGAATCAACCCTAATTTTCTCCCCTTTGGTATGTAGATTTAATTTGTCGGAAAGGAAGGGGCTCCAAATCAATGTGAATTTCCAGTCTAACGTTCCAGATAAAACCGTTGGGCTATTTCCAAAAAGAACTTTTGAATGCCTATTTATTGTCGGTGCCATTCACTTTGGCTTTAATGGGCCTTTACTTCTATTATGGGCTTAATAATTCAGCCCTTTTTATAGACGTCCTCGTCTCGTGTCCTCCAAAAATTGATCCTATTTACTTTTAATGCAACCCTCGACAATACTAATTTCGTGTACACGCCTCTTATCTTATCTTTTCTAATATAATACTCTCTCCGTCCCACTGAACATATCTTGTTACTATTCGACATCGATATTAAGGAGAAGCGTAAAAAGTTATAAAATAGATATGTCCCATCACTTTTGAAGAGTTAATTATTTTCTTATATAGAGACAAGACAAGTTCAGTGAGACAGTCCAAAAAGAAAAAGAAGACAAGTTCAGTGGAATTGATGGAATACTTAACAAAATCCTACTTCATACAAACAATCTATAAGTATGTTTCGAGAATTATCCGTTACGATCAAATATCTTAAGTTCAAGTATCATTAACATTTTATAGGTTCAACTTATCATGATAGGTTTTTCTAGTATCATTTACCTCTTTAATTTGATTTGCAGGCTATTATTCCTTCCGTTCTAATAACAAGGTCTCGCTTGTCTTTTTTAGTCTTTCCCAATAGCTGTAGGATCTATAACTTATTATGCTTTTACTCTTGTTTTTTTTTAATAATTGTGTCCAAAGCAAGTGAGACCTTGCTATTGGGACGGATGGAGTATTACTTCTTTAACTAACAATTACGAGTTATCCTCATATCATACAAAAATACATTTGAAAGTTTGCAAAGTACGATGTTCGATTTTTACCCATCATTATATTAATAATAATTTCAGTCTTAAACTCTTAAAGTGATTTTAGTCCACATTACTCATAAATAAAATTTAAAGAGCACGTATATTATATGCAGTGCCCCCCCCTCCCCCTACAATTTTAGGATAAATTAGGGATATTTCGGTCATTTAATTAATTTATATTTCAATTAATTAATAATGCCACGTTCATGGAAGTAAAATAAAAAATAAAAAAATACTACTATGAAGAACTCTAGTTCCTCCTTTAAAGAGATCAAAATCTCTCATCTCTCTCCATCTCTGCGCTAATTGTTTCTTCATCAGTCAACAACAATTAATTCTCTCCACGTTCAAGAAACCTCTCTCTCTCTCTCTCATCCATCAACAACGCCTACTCACGTTCTCTCTATCAACTCCACAACTAGGGGTGTGCACGGGCCGAACCGAACCGACAAAACCGACCGAACCGAAGGGTTTTGGTCGGTTCGGTTCGGTTTTCACTGTAATCGGTTTTCGGTTCGGTCCAAAATTTTGGCAAAATTCGGTTTTCGGTTTCGGTCCCGGTTTCCCGAAATTTCATCGGTCGGGCACCGAACCGACCGAATATATATATAATATATATAATATAATTATATAATATATAAATATATATATGAAAAAACCCTAAATCTATTACTGCTCTGCGCCTCTCACTCTCAACTCAAGCTGCTGCTGTGCTGGTGCTGCATCTCATCTCCTCTCTCACTCTCTCTCGCTGATTCTCTCTCACTCTCCTTCTCCGCCGCCGTCCTACCCGCCTCCCTCTGCCTCGCAGCCGCCGCGCCTCGCCTCTGCCCCTCTCTGCTTCCACCCCGCCGCACCTCTCTCTCTCTCTCGCTGATTCTCTCTCACTCTCCTTCTCCGCCGCCGTCCTACCCGCCTCCCTCTGCCTCGCAGCCGCCGCGCCTCGCCTCTGCCCCTCTCTGCTTCCACCCCGCCGCACCTCTCTCTCTCTCTCGCTGACTCTCTCTTACCGTCCTACCCGCCTCCCTCTGCCTCGCAGCCGCCGCGCCTCGCCTCTGCCCCTCTCTGCTTCCACCCCGCCGCACCTCTCTCTCTCTCTCGCTGACTCTCTCTTACCGTCCTACCCACCCCTCTCCGTCTTGCCGCCGTCCCGCCCCGCCCCGCCGCGCCTCTCTCTCTCGCCGACTCTCTGTCACTCTCTCGCAGACTGCCGCTGCGCCGCCGCCTTTCTGCCCCTCTCCGCCGCCTTTCTGCCCCTCTCCGCCGCCTTCCGGGTGATTCCGGTATGCACTCTCTCCCTCTCACTGTCTCGATTTATTAGGCAATCTCATTTGTTATTATTGTTAATTTTTTGCAATCTGCACATTATTTTTTGATTGATGCATTGTGAGCCTCTTAATCAAGTAAACACACACTTCAATAATTGTGAGCCTCTTATCGTTCGTGATATTATTAAACAAAAGGGAATTGGTAAATCATTGGCCAATAAAACGTGGTTTAAACTTTAAAGAACAATATCAGAATCTAAATAGGATACTCGAAGATCAAGTCTTATCGCTCTTCCGTGTGGATTTTGATTATTGTTAAGTCTTGCAGTCTGCACATTGATTTGCAGTCTGCACATTGATTTGTTGCAATCTGCCTCTTATTTTTATTGATTTGTTGCAATCTGCACATTGTTGATTATTGCAAGTCTTGCAGATTATTATTGTTAATTTGTTGATTTTTATTGTTAATTTGTTGATTATTGACTTATTGTTAATAGGTTCGATGATCGGTAGCTCGGTGTTTATTGTTGATTTTTATTGTTAATTTGTTGCGACATTATCATGGCCGAAAATCAAAAGGAAGGAAACGAGTCCATTCCCTCCGCTCAAAATGAAATGCCACCGCCTCCTGCAAAAGAGTCCACACGGACCACGCAACCTCGAAGAAAAATAAGGGTGGAAGGTCAAAATCTAATGCGTGGGCTCATTTCACAAAGTTTACTGGAGAAGATGGGAGGCAAAAGGCAAAATGTAACTACTGCCCTAGTACCTACTATGCCGACTCCGGTACAAACGGTACGACTTCGCTTAATACTCATATGCTTAAATGCAAAAATCATCCCGATAGATCTAAAAGTTCGGATGTAAGACAATCACAATTGTCTTTACAACCGATACAAGTTGAGGAAGGGGTGATGAGTCCGTCGTAGTAGGTAGTTTAACTAGTTGGAGATTTGATCAACAACTTTGTAGGATCAAATTGGTTGAAATGATAATCAAGGATGAACTACCTTTTAAAATTGTAGAGGGTGAAGGGTTTAGGGAATTTGTTGCTTTGCATTACAAGCTAAGTTCAATATTCCCTCACGATGGACTAGTTCACGGGATATTTTTAAGTTGTTTGAGAATGAAAGGCAACGCTTGATGGATTTTTTCAAAAATTCGGCCAAAGTGTCTCTATTACTACAGACACTTGGACATCTTTGCAAAGAATTAATTATATGTGCATAACTGCCCATTGGGTTGACGAGGAGTGGAAATTAACAAAAAAAATCATAAGTTTTTGTACGATTGAGAGTCATAAGGGTGAGGATATGGGTAGGCAAATTGATGGTATTTTACGTGAGTGGGGAATTAAGAGAGTGGTTTCAAAGGATGAGATAATGCTTCTTCAAATGATACATGTGTTGTTGCTTTGAGAAATAGATTGGTTACTCGTGGTTGTTGTGTGGCGGGAGGTAAATATTTGCATATGAGGTGTGTTGCTCATGTTGTTAATTTGGTTGTGCAAGATGGGATGAAAGAGTTAGATTTCTCAATTAAAAAGATAAGGGATGCGGTTAGATTTATTAGGCAATCTCCTGCTAGACTTGTTAGATTTAAAGAATGTTGTGAAGAGGAGAATATTGAAAGCAAGAGTCTATTGTGTTTGGATGTGCCTACTAGATGGAATTCAACTTATTTGATGTTGAATGTTGCTTGTAAGTTTGAAAAAGCTTTTGATCTATATGAATCAAAAGATCCCTTTTATAAGGTTGATCTTCCAAATGGCATTCCTTATTCTTTTGATTGGGAGAATGCAAGAAAATTGAGTACGGTGTTGAAAACATTTTTTGATTTGACTAATAGGATCTCCGGGTCTTCGTATGTCACTTCAAATGTTTTCTTGCATGAGATTAGCAATATGTGTTGTTTGTTGAAAGAATGGGTGAAAGGTTCGAACATGGAAGTGAGGAAAATGGGGGAGAAGATGAAGGAGAAATTTGATAAGTATTGGGGTGATCCAAAAAAGATGAACAAGATCATTTTTTTGTGTTGTTATTGATCCTAGATACAAGTTTGAAGTCGTAGAATTCATACTTGTTGAAGTGTATGGAAAAGAAGTTGGTGAAGAGATCGCAAAGAGTGTGAAAACCGAGCTCTACCAAATGTATGAGGGTTACAAATTGTTGCATCAACCTTCTTCAAGTAATGAAACAACACAAGTTGAAAATGCTTCACAAGATTTGAGTTCATCATCTCCTTATGTTTTGCTTGCCAAGTACAAAAAACAAAAGCTAGTTGGAGGAGAGGAAGTGTCCAATGATTTGGATATCTACCTAAACGAGAAGGAAAGGGGGATTGATGGTGCAAAGAACTTCGACATATTAAATTGGTGGAAGGTTAATGAACCTAGGTTGCCTATTCTAGCCCTCCTAGCTCGAGACTTACTTTCGGTACCTATTTCTACGGTAGCATCCGAGTCGGCTTTTAGCACCGGGGGAAGGGTGCTTGATGCTTTTAGGAGTTCGTTAACTCCTAGAATTGTTGAGAGTCTCGTTTGTACTCAAGATTGGCTAAGGAAATCAAAGCAATCTATTACAATCGAAGAGGATTTGGAGGGCATTCAAAAGCACGAAGAAGGTCTTTTTAACTTGTGATTTATTTCTTTATTTCTTTTTATCTCTTTGTTTAATTTGTAATTATTTTATCATTTGATCTTTTCTATTTTGTAGCTTTGAAAAGTCTTGGCATTGGTGAAGATGTGAATGCAAGTGATGATGTCATGGAGGATTGACGGAGTTTTGAAGTTAAAGGATTCAAGGCCCAAGCTACATATTTTATGTTATTTGATTTGAAGGATATTGTACTCAAGATTTATTTATTTGATATTTATGGGATATTGATATGTTGTTGGAATATTTTATTAATTGTGTTTTTTATTAGTTATTTGTAAATTGTAATGACTATGTTTTAAAATTAGGATGAAGTTTGTGATGTTTTTATTGAATATTTATGTTTTGGAAATTGGAATTTGTTTTTTTTTTTTTTAAACTGTCGGTTTTTTTTCAAAAACCGACCGAACCGACCGAATTTTTCGGTTCGGTTTCGGTTCGGTCCAAAGGGTCTAATCGGTCGGTTTCGGTTTTGAATTTTTTGATCGGTTCGGTTTTCGGTTCATGAGATTTTGGTCGGTCGGTTGGACCGACCGACCGATGCACACCCCTATCCACAACCATCCTCTCCAATTGTCCATCAATCAAACACTAAAAAGGGTATTTGGCTTCAAAAAAATTTTAGGTGGGATGTGTGAGTTTAATATTTGTAATGATATTAAAAAAAAAAAAAAAGTATTTGGCTGAGCTTATAAGCTCCTTAAAACAGCTTATAAGTTCTTGCGAAGTGTTTGGCAAAATAAGTTCTCCAAGAATTTATAAGCTCCAAAAAAAAAAAATTTAATTTATAATATGAAATAATATATAAAAAATAATTTTTTTTCTGAATTCTACAAAATGAAGAAAATACAATTTTTTTTTCAAAAAAATGCAGATTATGAAAATCTAAAAAAAATCTGATCTCTCTCCTCTTTCTCTCGCTCATCTCTCTTTCTCTCTCTGCTCTCTCTCTCGTAGTTACAAACTTACAACACACTCTCTCTCTCTCTCACGTAGTTACAAGACTCTCTCTCATCTCTCTCTCTCTCATTTTCTTCTCCTGGACGAGTCGTCGACACGGAAGCACTCCACTATTTTCAACCGGCTTCTTTTCACTTCCGGAGACCATAGCAACCCATAAATATATAGCCAATTGCAAAAATGTCACATATTTTATATAAATATATATACATATATATTACTCCATCCGTCCACCATAAATTTATCACAATTTCCTTTTTTGTCTGTCCACAAAAAAATTATCACATCCATTTATAGTAATAGACCCCACACAACTCACTTATTTTTTCACTCACAACACAATTTACAACTATATAAAAGTGGGATCCTTATTCCACTCACAACACAATCAACCAACAAATTATTAAAACTCGTGCCATTTATAATGTGACAAATTTATTGTGGAGCGAGGGAGTACTATATTCTGTATATATTAGTATATATGCAAACTTTTTGTGTGTGTGTGTACGTGTGTGTTGAGGTTCATGCCAAGAGAATGATGTGTAAAGTGAGAGAGAGATACGTGAGGGGGCTATAGAGGGAGAGATACTACGTGAGAGAATTTCCATAAATTTTTTTGAAACGCGCGACAAAAAAATTATTGCAAAAATATTTTCTTTCAATGTGACGGAATTAAGAGAGAGAGAGGAGGAAGAGATTGAGAGTTGAGAGCAGAGAAGATAGAAAGAGAGAAATGGATGAGAGAGATCGAGATCAAGAAGAAGAGAGGGAGAGGGGGAAGAGAGAGAGAGAGTGGAGATAGAGTAGAGAAAGAGACGGTGAAGACAGAGAGAGCATAAAGTAGAGAGGGAGAGTGTGTGTGAGAGAGATGGGAATAATATAATTTTTTATTATATAATAAAATAAGTTTATACTAAATAAATACTCCTTAAAAAATTATAAAATATTAAATAAATACTCAATCATTTCATAAGATTTTAAAGAGTTTATAAGCTCTATTATCCAAACACTTTAGCAACTTATAAGTTCTTATGAGATAACAACTTATAAGTTCTTGGAACAACTTATAAGCTCTAAGAGGTTATAAGGTCATTAAAATAAGTTTTGCCAAACACTTTCTAAGCTATGTCACTGCAAGAATCATCATCGTCGTTAGATGAAGATTGAACGCCCAAGAGAAGAACGTCATCCAAGATTGCATTGATACATTGGAGCAGGTTCGGATTATCGCCTAAATCAATCGCTCTGCGCAGTGCTTCCGATCCTGCACCATGTAATCCCAAATCTATACTAATACTAAATAAGAGAGTTGTAACTATATTAACAAGTTTGTCATTTTCCCTCCAAAACCAATTTAGTGGATAATAGGTCTTGAACTTTAAGTTATTTCATGAATGATGAATAATATATGTTGGTTAATTCTATACATCTCCTTCCTTGGTTATTATGTTTGAGCTTTAAAAAAAATCAAATTATTTAATAAAATTGAATGATTATGAATTTTGGCTTATTTGGGATTATGTAATTAAATTTTCTACTTTTTATATTTATTATTTATATACTAAATATTTTAATTTAACACAACACTATTTTGACTAAAATATTTCATTTTGAAAAAAAAAAATTAGCACAATGAATGGTTGCCAAAATAATTTTATTATTTTCATTATTTAGATTCGTAAATATTTAAAAAATATAATAGTGAAAAAAAATATTAAAAATTAAAAATATATATTTCGAAATGTTTGGAAGTTATCAAAAATGAAGAATTATTAAAAATGTCAAAATTGATTGAAATTTTTATAATGATTGTTCATCTTTAATTCTAATAATGTTTTGAAATGGATTTTAATCGAAATTGTATTTTCAAATATATATAAAAAAAATGGTTGTTTAGAGATGCTTAGAAGGTAAGTGTTATGCTATTTTTTTTTAAAAATATTTCTTAAATTATTAATGTAATTAAATATTTTGTGTTTTATATTTGGATTATTTATAATTTATAAATATTATTTAGATGTTTATATGTAATTATTTAATAGTGTATTTTAATTTATGTACAAAGAAGTATATCATAATACAAAATTTAACATGTCATATTTATTAATGTTATTTGGATTGGATGTTTCTTTTAAAAAAAAATTGATGTAATGTATGATTTTTATATTTTATTGTGTTATTCCATAATTAACATATTAGATGATTAATACATTTTATTAGTGGCCGACAGTTTTTCGACAACTTTATATGGATATTTCAATAATTGCAAATTGAAAAGGTTTGAAAATATTAGTGTGTGGTAATGAGGAACACTTTTAAAAAACTATTGTATAAAAAGAAAATTTTCATAATGTTTGAAATGTAATACTCCCTCCATCCACGAAATATATAGCACAGCTTTAGTGGCACGAGTTTTTATAATATTTGTAAATTATTTGTTAAGTGAAGAAAAATGATCCATTACTTTTGAATTGTTGTGATGTATAAAATATAAGAAAGTGAGTAGAATTATGTCCAAAAATGGACATGATATTATACATTTCGTGGACTATTTCGTGAAAGGAGGAAATATGTTGTATTTGTTATTGTTATACTTAAAAATGCCCTTTATTAATTTCTATACTGAAAAATTAATGTATTATTATTCTCTTTTGTTGTCTGAAATTTTATACTCCCTTCGTCCACGAAATATAGGTCACGTAGGGTGCGACAAGGGTTTTAATAAATGTTAGGTAGGTAGTGTATGAGTGGAGAAAGAAATTCATTATATTGAATTGTTGTGAGGTATAAAATAATGAATGTGTAGGATATTATCCCAAAAAGGAAAGTAACATAAATATAATGGACACTCAAAAAATAAAATTGTGTCCTAAATATCTTGAACGGATGAGAGTAATTAATACATTTTACTCATCTTTTATATGATTTGATAATGTATATGTTACATATTTTAAAATGCATTATACCGTGCAACGCACGGGTGCAATCTAGTATATATAATAAGACTTTGTTTTATTCTTATAATTGAAAATGTTGCTGCAAGAAAATTGATTTTTTTTTATTTCTTACCAAGTTGCGAAGGGATCGTGAATAATAGAAGATGGGAATGAAAAAAAAATCGATGTAAAAAATATCAAAACCTCAATTCCTCATTAATAAAGAAAACGATTTTGTGGTATAAAGAAATCGATTCAAGTAGGGTTTTGCGTTCATAGTTGTTGTAAGTTAATTTAATTTGGAACTATAATGATAATTAGTACATTTATTAATATTCTTATTAAAATTTTAAATTGGGGATTATAAGAGTATAATATTATATTATTATTAATTTAAATTTCTTTTAAATAGGAGCTACAGTGACTAAAATGGAGGTTAATTATGTTAACCTTATATATCCAAAGAAAGGATCAGCTGTTCCTCCAACTAACTTTTCCCGTGCAAGAATTTTATTCCTCGTACGGGCAGAACAAAATCAACGCATTTATCTCGTGCCTAACTTCTTCTCTGTTTCTCTCTCTCTTTCTCTGTCAAGCCGTCGACAGATCCACCAACAAAAAAACAAGCCATGGCTATTCATCCGCAGCTCCTGAAGTATTACTATTATTCATCGCAAAGTCAAATTTAGACTCATATTTCTATTTATTATAATTCAGACACAGAGATTCATTTCTACCTCCCTCCCTATATTCTTTAATCGATCCTACATTTTCGTCCGACGATGATATATGTTCATCTAACAATAAACCCAAAAATATAGAAAGATTCATCTGTTTTTCCCCTCTCCTTAAAAATAGCGAGATGGGCCTCCAAGAAAATGGGAATGGGGGCGTGAGAAAGTACAGAAGCATGGATTCGGATGTGAGACGACAGGAAGACGAGGATGTTTCTGTATCACATCCATTTCAAGAAAATAGGAACAGAAATAACAACAGCAGCAGCTATGTCATGGCGTGTGCGATCTTTGCCTCTCTCAATTCCGTGCTTCTTGGCTACGGTTTGTGAAAATCTCTTCTTCTTCCTTTTCCTTCCATCAATGTTGGTTAATTGATCTCAATCTTGTCGGATTCGATGTCTCATATTTGTTCTTGATTCTATGTTGTAATGAAATTGGGGGGTACGCGTTTAAATATTCTATCTTTTTTCTACTACGGCATGAAAAATATTGCTCTGATGGAGAATTGTGAGGGTAAGATTTCACAATGCAGCATGCAACATTGTAGTTGTCTGCAGATTAATACTCCATGTTTCTTTAAGCAAAACTCAGATGTGACAGTTTCCTTTGGGACACAAGTTTAGTTTTGATGAAATCCAAGAATGCTACTTCCATATCTGCAGATGTTGGGGTGATGAGTGGGGCCATTTTGTTCATTCAAGAGGACTTAAAGATCAGTGAAGTTCAAGAAGAAGTATTTGTAGGAATCCTAAGCATCATATCTCTGTTAGGAAGTCTAGTAGGAGGTAAAACATCGGATGCCATTGGTCGGAAATGGACAATCGCCTGTGCAGCCATTGTGTTCCAATCCGGTGCCGGTATAATGGCTCTCTCTACATCCTTCACAGTGTTGATGATGGGGAGGCTCTTAGCCGGAATCGGGATCGGCTTTGGCGTCATGATCACACCTGTTTATATTGCAGAAATAGCCCCTACTGTCACAAGAGGATCCCTCACTTCCTTTCCAGAGATCTTCACAAATTTAGGCATCCTCTTAGGTTACATCTCAAACTACGCGTTTTCCGGGTTACCTGCACACATAAACTGGAGGATCATGCTTGCTGTGGGGATTCTTCCTTCTATTTTCATTGGTGGTGCCTTATTCATCATTCCTGAGTCGCCAAGGTGGCTAGTGATGCAGAATCGGATTGATGAAGCCCGGAACGTGCTGTTTAAGACCAACGAGGACGCTGGTGAGGTGGAGGGGAAGCTAGCAGAGATACAAGAAGCTGCGAAATTCATGAACCAGGACAAGTCTGAGGAGAAGGCTGTGTGGCGTGAGATGCTGAATCCCACACCGGGAGTCAGACGAATGCTGATAACCGGATGTGGGATTCAGATATTCCAACAGATAACCGGGATCGATGCAACTGTATACTACAGTCCCACCATCTTCAAGAATGCTGGGATCCAAGGCAACACTCAGCTTCTTGCTGCAACCGTTGCTGTTGGATTTACAAAGACGGTATTCATATTAATCGCCATAGTTCTCATCGACAAGGCTGGTAGAAAGCCTCTGCTTTATGTCAGCACCATTGGGATGACTTTCTGTTTGCTCACATTAGGCCTAACTCTCTCCACAATGGACAACAGTGCATTTGGCATTGGTTTGGCCATCTTGTGTGTGTGTGGGAATGTCGCCTTCTTCTCTGTTGGGATTGGCCCTATATGTTGGGTCGTCTCATCTGAAATCTTCCCTTTGAAACTCCGAGCTCAGGCATCCGCCATTGGCTCTGTGGGGAGCAGGGTGAGCAGCGGTGTCATTGCAATGTCTTTCCTCTCAGTCAACCATGCTATAACAGTAGGAGGAACTTTTTTAGTGTTTGCAGCAATCTCAGCTCTTTCTGTTGCTTTTGTTCATAAGTATGTCCCGGAAACGAAGGGCAAGTCGTTGGAGCAGATCGAGATGCTCTTCCAGAATGATAGTTTTTGGGAAGACGGAGGAGTGGAGCTCGAAGATGTGAAGCATCTCATAGAAAACGAGTAATAAAAAAGCAAATAATCTTTGCTTATGTAAAGATAACATTACAAGTAAATGAGTGTTTGCTCCAACATATATGGTTTTTCATTTTTTTTTCTTGTATTTAAGGTTAGTTTTTGGCCATTTTTGTCTGAATCACACTGATTAGTTGGAATGCAACATTCTTTTACAGCATGCAATTCAGTTAGTAAACTATTTTTCTTGCTGTCATGCATATTTTTGCTAAAAGTAGAAATTCTTCAAACATCATTTCCTTAACAAAAGAATGCTAATTTCATGTCCTAACTGAGTAATACTGTAAGAACTTGCATGACTAACCTACCATCACCCCTCACATTTGCATGGTAAATTTCAATTCAATTACAGACACTGTAAATACATTGAAAATTAGAGCCACTAACTACACATGATTTAAAACTTGTAAACAAGAACAATTATTTCCCTTTTGTCAAATTTCTGCCTCAAAACAACACCTAAAAAGGACAAGAAAATTCATACCTTAAAAAGACGAAGAATTTCTGATAAAACTGGAACTGAACATTATGTGTTGGATAATGCTCCCATTCTCAACCTTAAACTGCTTGCTCTGCTTATTCCATAGATGAACAGCAAAGCTCTGGCTCCGAATTTGCCTGAGCTTCGCAAGGATCCATTTCGAATGACTCAAACTCTTTGGCCCTTCAAAAAGGCTCCCGATTCTGTTCCAATCCACCGGATAAAACGCCATTGGTGGCAACACCGTGAGATTGAATCTAGGCCTCTCACTCATCCTTGCTACAACTCTTGAAACTAAGTAAGGTCCATTGTGACCCCATCTGTTACCATCAAATGTAAGCGCGAATTCTTGTAAGAACTCGCGCAGAACTGGATGGCCTTTGTTGAAGATCATCACTGCATTATTCAGTCTGCTCCAATTTCCTGTAGCAGGATCATTGGTCTGAGCTCCAATGGCGTTCTTGAGCGCCTCGAAACTCTTCAAGATTATAACATCGGTGTCGAGATAGATCCCACCAAACCTATACAAAAGGCCTATTCTGAGCAAATTTGAGAGGTTCTGACCTAAGGAAATCTCCCCAGGATTCACATTTCCTCGCTTTAACTGGTTGTACCATGCTTCGGCTGCAGTGTTCTTCAACAGATAATTGAAATCTGGAGATATTGCAGTAATTTTGAATCCCTTGTCTGAAAAGGGTGTCAAGATTTTAATCCCACTCTGCGAGTCCAATGAATTCGAGACGATGATCAAGCAGCTATTTGGATGTGTTTTGAATAAACTGTCAACGGACAATAACTCTCTCTCTCCAAAAGATTCCACTGAGGAAATCCAAGTCATGAAGAATCGAAACTTACACGAAGAATCCGATGAATTTGTTTTGAAAAACTTCATTACTCTAACTCCGAACTGTTTCTTCACAGCTTCAGACGACTGAAGAATCTTTATAACATTCTTGTATATTTTTTTCCTTCTATTCGGACGATACGATGTGGTTCTGTTTGTCGAAACCACCAAGTTTTGATTTTTACGCAGAATAGGCAAAAGGGTGACATTTTTGGCAGAAAGTTGAGCAGTTGATGGCAATTTCGTTGAAGAAGGAAGAGTATGAACAACAGCGGGTTGTTCCGGCGAAAAACTCGCCGGGTCCGGTGGAGTTTTTGCCGGGAAAGGGACGTTGACGCAGAATATAATGGCGCCATTATAAGCTAATAGACAGAAAAAAACAAGAGAGAGAAACGCATAGAAAGATATCTTGCTTCTTTGCCAAATCAAAAGAAGCTGAGGCATGAAAGCAGTAATATTCTCCATCGCAGAATGAAGAATGATTTCATTAATTTTCATGCATAAACTCTCAGGTAATTCTCTATATGAGACCTGTGTGTGTGTGTGTGTGTTATGGATAATTCTGTTGTATTTCTGCATTTATTGAAGACAGAAAGTTTCTTAAAAAAGAAACTGTCGGTGTTTATTGTGCCTGTTATTAATATGGTGATGGTGAGGGGACTGAGAATCATGCAGTTCTAATGGAAGAATATATTCTCTTTCATCTACCTTCATATTTTTCTTCTATTTTTTTATCTTTGCCCATTTATCGTCCGCAACACTTGGACTCATAGTTTATCTCAAATTTCAACAGATTCGAATTTTTATATACTCCATTATTATTAGTTATCAAAATAAATTAAATAAATATACACAGTGCAGTCCATAATATATACACTCGAACATGACTGTGCTGCGGCCATTTATTCGCATTTGCTGTAGTTGGGATTTGGCTCTAGCAAACAATAAAAAAAGTCAAACGTTGTCTTGTGAAAGAATTGTTGTCTTACAACTTACAAGTATATTATTCATACAGTTTGTACAAATTACTGATTAATACTAATATTTATTTTAACCAATTAATACTAAACACTAAAAAATTAATGAATAGGACCATTTTATCTGCGTTTATCGGGTTGAAATATAGGACAAGAAGTAATGTTATTTTATTGTTGATATAAACGCAGACAAAATGGTCCTGACAACCCGCGGATGGGATGTCTCTATTTGATAGAAGAGATTCTTCGATTGAGTAGAAGCGGGCGGTGCCTAATTTGAGTTAATTAGTGCAAGGACGTACCACGAACTCCATGCAATAAATACTGTAGAATCAGATTGTAGGAAGAGTTTTGTTTGTTTATTTATTTATTAATATTTTTAATTTTCTTATGATGAAGGCAGCTTCATTACGTTGGGTAGAACCTACTCGGAAAATTATGCGTCATCCATTGCATTGGAAGATCAATTTATATTATTATTAACAGGTTTTGTATTATTGTCTAATTTTCTTTTCTTTAAATAACCAATGTAGGAAACTGGATAATCATAACCAGAAAATTAATCTGCAACTGCAAGCAGGCAGAAGGCAAAGTTAAAGCAGTGAAGAAAGAGTACGTTGGGGTTGGGTCAACGATCTCTCCTTATCTTCCAAATAACCTTTGACAATTCTTGCATCAACATTTAACAATCTCCTTTTTATCAGACAAGTAAATCTTTTAATAATTCAGTCTAACTGGATAACGTAATTTGCTTTAAAATGTCGCAAACATGGAATAGAAAAGATGTAGAACATATATATATCAATAGCCTCAGACCTCTATCCATAAATGTCAATTAATTTAGCAAAGAAGATGAAGGACCAATCGGAAAAATATTATATGCAGAACACATAAAAATAGTCCAAGAATTCACCTAGAGCAGGGCAAGTGAACTAGTACAGGCACCGATTTCACAGCGTTTGAACGTCTTATATAAGTGAAACAACGTTTATAGGTTTCATCTCTACCCAAAAATACCAAGCAATATGCTAGTTCTGCAAGATCTAACCAGTTCAAAGGCGAATACGAGCACAGACAGAGCGGAAAAACAGCACACAAAGAAGCTAAAGGGTTAACACGCGGAGCAGCAATCACAGCAGCCCCCTTCGTCTCTTATAGTCGCTGACGGTCAAGGTGAGTGCATGTCTCCTCCCATCATTATCAGGCACTTTAACCCCGAGAGTAGCTTCGATCATCTGTTTTCGAGCCATATATCCAACTTGGGCTCCTTGAGGGCCGCCAAACTTCTGAAGAACTGCCAGTGATATGGGCAATTCAAAATTATGTAGCATGTATGATTCAGTCCCTTGATCAACTGGAGCACGTGTGTCCACTAACTTGCCAGCATCAGCTGCTGCTTCGAGGGCTGCAGCTGTAGCTTCAAGTCCAGCCTCAGCAAGCACTGGAACTCCTCCATTATCACTAAGCATGGCAGCAACTGCATCACCATTCGGCTCACCAGCAGCTTCCCCTCCATTGCTGTTCGCCACATAATAATTCCTCGATCTAGTCCATCTTCTTGAAAAGGGGTCGTATCCAGCCTCTCCAGCTTTCAAGCCACTATTTGGCCTCATTTCTGATGCATTTTTGAAATTCTCAACCCGGTTCCTCCTGTTCATTTCTGCGAGCTTAATTGCCTTGGAGTCTTTTCCCGGTGTCTGGCGACTTGCCTCCAATTCCTTTAGCCTTGCCTTTATCCTATCCACCTCCGCCTCATCATCATTCTCCTTGGCTACTTCCAATGACCTCCTCAGGCGATCTTTCTCTGCTGCAACATTTAGTGGCCTCCACGTGGCTGATTTTTTCTCCTGCAACATCTGCTTTACAGTGGCTGCAGAGTAGACAAATGAGTTTGTTTTCTGGATGGCATCCTTCTTATCCAAAACGTCTTGTCTTGTAGGCAAGTGACCACCACTGCGCTCAACCTCCCTAACCCACTGATCAAACTCCTCCTTTAGAGGAGGAGAATCAGAAATCATTGCCATCTGCCACCTAGCAGCAGAGCTCTCGTTGCCCCAAACCACATTCAGGTACTTGTACGTGGTCTTATTGTCGAGCTTGTATTGTCGATCAGGGTCCGTAGCATCAACGTTCCGAACAACACAAAGCCTGTAGATAGGGCCAGACCTTGACTTTCCAATTCCCACTCGCACGAAACAGCCAACAATCAGCTCATCAAAGAAGGGCTCCATGAACCACTTTGCCAGTTTTGACCTGCGAATTGTAATTTCCCTGATGTCTTCAAATGTTGGCACCTTGGACTCCGATGAAATCTTGTCATCATCACTATCAGCCAATCCACCATCACCTGAATCTCCCTCATCACTGCGAGATCCACTCTCACTCCTGCTAGGGCTACTCAAGGTTGCAGCAGCGAATGATCTCCTTTTCACAGGTGAGTATCGGCTGCCAGATCCCCCTTTAGCTGATTCTCTTCTTCGTTTTAACAATTCATCCAATGCACCCGCCCTTTCAGCTTTCGAGTTCGAGCGCATGCTGCGTGTAGGCGCTTTAGGGGGACTTCCTTTTCTATCTTGCCCTTTCCTTTTTTTCAGCTTTTCAGTCAAATCTCGGTCACTTCTCTTGGTTGCACGGGCTTCTAGTATCATTTCTCGTTCCAGCTCTGTAAGCTTTGATAGTTTTTCCCTATCATCTTCATCCTTGTATAAATCACTCCCAACAGAATCATTGTCACTGTCGCGATCACGATCACGATCATAATCATCTTCCTGATCACCTTCTTGACTACTACGGTCATCGTCTCTATCTGCAGGGTCCAACCTCTTCTTTAGAGGCACCTGCGAGGCTGATGGTTTTCTACTTGAATAGCCACGATCACCATCTGAATCATCATTTTTTGAATCACTTCCATCATCAGAATATGAACCTTTTCGCCTCCGCCTCGATGGTGGAGATGAATGTCGGTTCCTCCCAGGAGTACTTGTCCTTCCTGCTGCCTCAAGGAGCAATTTCTCTAAGTCCGCCATTGAAACCTTATCACCTAGTATGGGTAAACCAATCACTCAACAACAAAAGTAAACTATAGAACTGTCAAAATTGAAGCTTACAAATCTAAAATATATCTGCACATAGAGCATTTCCTTGACCTACTTCCTGGGCAGTAATTACCAGAACTTATCAAAAGAAAAAAAAAACCCAAGCACAGCTGTTGAGAGTTGCTATCTCGAAGCAAATGCTTTTTCCATCTTCAGCAACCACAAACAACACATTATAATACACCTCCTTATATTCATTCCTGAGCAAGAATGTATCTTCATAAAATAACTTGTCACTTCCATGGACTTGTTATTGCTAATAATTTCCTGCACATCATTCATTCCTTCCATAGCCGAACGCTGAAGAGGTGATTAAAAGCTATTTATGCCATTGATACCACACAAACAAATCTATTATATATAAAAGCAAGATAGTCATTTTCCCGCCAAAAAGATGCAGCCAGATACCTGCTAAATTGTTGTCCAGAATTCAAGTACAGACTATCAAGAAACTATCAGTTATTATCAAGGACGTTCAACTCAATGTACATTTTGCTGCATCTTGGAAACAGAGTTTTGGAGCCCATTTTTGTTGGCTTTGTCTATATAAACATCTTGGGGCGTTATTTTCCCACAACTTACAAAAGAATGGCAGCAAAACTGCATTAGACACCATAAAAAAAAAAAGGATATTATCATGTTCCATCACAAAGTCTGTAGTGAAGTAGCATATCAATATATCATGTTCCCAATTTGGATAAGCAACGTTAGATACACCATCACCTCTGAATTTGTAAGTAGGAAGAAAAACATAATTAGATTAAATTAAATAAATAATAAATTGTGTTTAAAATAAAATAATTAGGGTTTAATAATTGAGGCTGCATTCCTATATAATAAGCTATATTCGTATAGTATACAATCAAAGTACATAATAAACTTATTGTTTCCTGCAACTTTATTTGATAGATAGCATATTAATTGTATACTTTTGTTGTTTACAGATGATGCAGCAGTAACAGAGAAACACATGTAGGATGGGTGATTGACAATTCAGATTTAGAACCAGCAATCATAATTTAGGTATCTTTTCAAAACTGTAACAAGAATTTCACTGAACAGAGGTTCGAAACCTCAATTAGCCCAAAAAAAATAAAAAATTGAGGCAGAGCAAATATCAAGAACCGACCGCCACTCAAATCGTGAAACGCCATAAGATGGATTTGAGAGTACACTTCAATAAACTGTGGGAAAAACAAAACAAAGCTGCTGCACAAAATTGAGAAAAAGAGCAGATCTGGAAGAAGATCCCACCTGCACAGCCGGGAAGATAAACCCAATCTTTTGGAGAGGAAGATGGTGGAGTTTCGTCGAAAGGAATCGAACCAGACCGGGATGTAAATGATATAGATAAAAAAAGTAATAATCTGAAATTAATTGTCCACGAAGATTTTGTAAGAATTAGGTTGTTTGCACCAAAAGAAGAAGGAGAAGAACAAAATGGTGAAGAGAAGAAAAAAAGGCGGCGGAAGGAGGAGGAGGAGAAGCTGCGGCGCAATTGTATTTTTAGTGCTTTATTTTATTTTTGTTTTCTTATCACTTTTACGTGAGGCTTATTGATTTAATTTTGATTATTTAGTTTTTTTAAATAAAAAAATTGATTATTTAGTTTGGACTTGATTTAACTTGCATGATGCATTTCATGAAAAAACTTACTCGAATTGGAAAAAAATCAATAAAAAATTAAAGATTGTTATAAACTAGAGAAAGAAGAAGAGAGAATATATAGCGGTACAGAGCTAGGGTTTTAGGGTTAATTATTTGGTCAACATTCACATGATATATATCTATAAATATTTACAACACTCCCCCTTGAGTGACCAACCCTAAAACAAATGTTGTCTCATTAAAACCTTCCCAGAAAAACCAAATGGGACAAAACCTGATCGAAGGAAAAAGAGTACAACTGCTCCGCTTGAACTTGATCATTGTAGTCATTGAGTCGTTGCATGCCGATCTTGTGTACCAACTTTCTTAATATTGACGTCGGCAATGCCTTTGTGAATAAGTCCACCAAATTCTCACTTGAGCGAATCTCCGTTGAAACAATGATACAAGTATAACACTTTACATTTGTTGTGATGTGCATGTCTTGTTAAAAAACTCTTCAGAAAAACCCCATGAGAAATAAACTCGATAGAGGAAAAGATTATATGACATGCACTTACTCATGTGTTGTATTAGTTGTCTCGTTAAAAACCTTGACTAAGAAAATCCATCGGGAGAAAAACTTAGTAAGGGGACAAACACGAGTACAACCATTTGGCCTTTAGATTATAATATTTATGATTACTCAAAATTAACCTTCATGGCCAAATCTTCATAAATATGTAGTAGTTTCTCACTCCCCCTAAAAATAATAATCTTCAAAATTAACATATTTCACTAGGATAAACGTACTTTCGTTTATAAATTAGGAGGATATTTAGTGAATAAATCTACAAGTTTATCACTAAACAAACTTTTGTGGCCATAGTTCTTATAGAACTCATTTGTGCAACACAAGCTCATATCATTACACTAATTTGAGATATGTGAATCTTTATTTCTTTCATAAAATAGACTAAGGTCGTTTAACCTTGAAGATAATGAATGATATGCTTAATATCATTTCAATGTCTCCTTGTGAGAGCATTAAATCTTGCTAGCAAAGTTAACCTTAAATGTTATATAAGATATGATAGAATAGTGCTATCAGCACTCAAAGTAGGGAACTTCTGATCTCATAATATAATCATTATCTTCTATATTCACTTCAAGTCAAGTGAAGAGAGAATTATTGGGGTCTCACTAGATGTGATTTATAATAAAAATCAAATCTCTCTCTACAACCTTTTCAAATAGGTCGATTGGTGTAAACATAATATACTCCTTTAGGGGATGCTCGATCTTCATATCGAGTAAATACTTAGGTTTAACTAAGTCTTCCATTTCAAACTCTACCTTTATGTACGAGTTGTTTTTCATCAATATAAATAAGAGTCATTCAAAGACTATTGGATATATACACAAGTACATATATCATTATTTGCATATCCTTACTTCAGAAGGATTAATTCACACTTGTTATGAATTTATATTTCTATTTCTTAGAAATTTTGAGTCCATCAAGACTTTCATATATATTCACGTACAATGACCCAACCAATATGCGGATCAATGATATCATTACTGCGATAGATATTAAATAACGGAACGTGATGCCATATTAGGAGAATATATATAATCAAAATCAATTTAGGCTAGGATCTCAGCCTAAATTTTTTAGTTATTAACATCGCTTTATTTCTTATCATCTCATCAATTTCTTTTCTCTTAGTACAAATACTCATTGTGTCAACATTCTTTGACATATATATTACAGAGCAAAAGATTATATATTTATTTAACGAGTTAAGCTCTGCCTGAATTGCTTCTTTCAAATTTTGTATTCCGCGGATCTTTATATTTAGCACCAATAGATCTCTCACGTTTATGTCGTTAAAGAGCATCATCTAATTTATTTAGTTCACAAAGAACTTCAATTCTTTATGGTGCATATACAACATGTATATGATATTTGATCACTCATTTGACAGTAATAACTTGTTGAACTTCAAGTTCATCATGTGAATATTTAATCCAACATATATCCCAACCTTTTGTTGGAAACTCATCTTTTGTATGTTATGGGTGTACAATTGAGACTTGAATTCAAAAGTTTGTAGATGAGAAATCAGGTTCTCAACCAACAATATATATGAACTAATGTGGTATTCTTTGTAATGAATACAATTAAAATTTAGTAAGTTTCTTTTTTACTTACTTAAGTATTGAACTTTTCTATTATTAATTTAGTATCATAAATTGATACAAGCTCTTCCGGAGCCATATGTCATTGTGCAATATATACGCAAAAAAATCAGGGATAATCATATATTATCCAAATATTTTATTGCTCATCAAGACATGTAATATTCTTTAGGAATATTAATTGTGTTACTTCAATAATATCAATATATAATCTTTAAAATTATATATAAATTCATGTTTCTTTTCCGGAAACAACGATTATGATAATGATTATCATAACATAAGAATTATAGACATAATATATCACATATTTTGCAGTATAACAAATCTTAAATATATAAACAATTAGTCTCGAAATCAAAAGTGAAAATAATTTTTCATCAAAAACCGATAACAATACATTAAATAAAACGTAATACTATGGCTTTGATTTGCTAAAATAATGGCGATTCACGAATTTAAGAGAAACTATTTCAAGTTTTTTGGTATAAATACATTAAAAAAAACAATATATGATTTTAATACTCAATGTATTTGATGAAAGAAAAGCAAATCAAGTTTCAGAGAATCAACCATTAAAAATAATATAATATTTTTCTTCAACAAACTATAACTTCACACATATGTTTCATATATTGACGGCAATACAACTTCAACGAATAAAAAGAAAATTAGAAGAACGTACCTTCTAGCATAGAAGGAGAGGAGCGAATGAGCAGTAGAATAATCGTGTTGATAACGTGTAATAAACTAGATAGAGAATATAGTAGAAAATAAGAATTCTGTATATTCAAGTGTATCGAAAGTGTGTTAAATATGAGGACTAAAGACCTCTATTTATAGTGGTACAGAGCTAGGATTTTAGGGTTAATTACTTGATCAACACTCACATGATGTATATCTATAGATATTTACAACAGATGTAGTTTTTATAAATTACAAAAGACATTATGTGTTTATCATAATATCCAAATACTATAATTTAATGAATCAATCAATTTGTGTCATGTGTCCCATATAAAAAAAGAATATCTCATGGTTAGGGTAGGATCCAGGACTGCAATTTGTGCCATGTGCCTAAGCCTATGTAGTAATTGAGGTCCCCAATATATCATCAATCGATTATTAATATATCTATATATATATTATTTTTAAAATTATCCAATGAATATATTTGATAAACGATACAAATTTTTGACGTTAATGTTAGTATTACTTTTTAATTTTTCGCTACATTACTTCCTCTGCTCATTTTCCTAAATTTCTACTCTATTTTTTCACTTTATTATTATTCAACTTAATTTCTTATTAAATATGTTCTAATTATATTTAACATTATTAACTAATGGATATATATTAACATTGTTTTGCCATCTATATTAACCACATATATAGGTATCCTAAATTCACTAATTTTGTATGCAATTTTGTTACATTGAAAATCTTGTTTTCTTATTGTATCTCTTTGATAGTCTAATTATTCGAAATTTGATTGGTTATTGTAGTATATCTTTTGATTTAGTTTTGGTTGACATAAAGCATATAAATAATATGATTACTTATGCTTATTAACACTAATAGTTACTCCCTCCGTCCCAATAGCAAGGTCTCGCTTTCCTTTTTTTGTCTGTCCCAATAGCAAGGTCCCATTCAAAAAATGGAAATAATTAACTCTTCAAAAGCTGTAGGACCTACCACTTTTTCTCTTGTTTCTTAATAACCGTGCCCAAAGCAAGTGAGACCTTCCTATTGGGACGGAGGGAGTATAATTATGTTAAAAAGTTGTGCACATTCTAGAAAATTCTAGATATAAAATAATATTTTGCAATTATTCGAATAACAAAATTAAGATAAAAAGAACAAAATGAAAAAATGAGAAAGTAAAAAAAAAGTGCAAATGTGGATGTGTGAAAGAATAGCTTAGAACGAAAAATCTCAAGAGTTAATCAAAATCACACATAAAATCGGCAATCGAATGATCAACTAATAATGCATTAGTATAAATAGGTTCAATGTCAAGTTTATATGATTAAGTATAATGAAAGAAACATACATTAACAGTTATAACTTAAAAGAAATGACGATTTGATTTTCATACAAAATAAAATCAAATGTAAAATATTATTAATTATTTTGCCTTAGTCCTCATATTATGTCAATTCGACCTCGCGCATTCCGTGCATCGCACGGGTGAAATACTAGTTTGTTTAACAATGCACTTGTTCGAGCCAACAAAAACCAGCCTTAACACAAAATCGATATGCAAGTCCAATCATCTAGCTTTTATATTTCCTATATGTACCCACATCTCAATAATCTTACACAAATAAAAGCAAACTCAATTCCTGAAAAATCACATCTCGACATCCAAACAACCAAAAAGTTTAACTAACTCAAAGATAGGCATTTACAAGTCCTAAAATATTTTCAGAAAACACTAATACATACCTCAAAAAAATTGTATTCGGATCGAGACTACCAAAAATTGAATACCATCGCACAATTTTTTAAGGGTAGGGTTACCTTCGGCGATGAAGCGATCAATACGAGCAAATTAAACTAAACAATTGAAGCGTGAAACCTAAACTGGGGAAAAACAGAGCTCAAGCGCGGCAGATTTATGAATAGGTAGGGACAAGTTTAGGCAAAATTCTTCAAAATATATATGAATCGGAAGGGGCAAATTTAGGACTGACTTGGGGGCTGGAGCATGTACAAG
Organism: Agastache rugosa; assembly: GCA_031470985.1. Classification (NCBI taxonomy): domain Eukaryota; kingdom Viridiplantae; phylum Streptophyta; class Magnoliopsida; order Lamiales; family Lamiaceae; genus Agastache; species Agastache rugosa. The sequence continues at coordinate 57,368,118 of CM062601.1, read as the reverse complement.
GAGATCGTTAAAACTTGAAAGATTTCCAAATTATTACTCCCTATATTATGTTTTAGCCCCTTAGTTTATAAAGTTTTTCAATTTCGGTTCTCATATTTTGAAAAAATCAACTTGTTTTTAGAGATACATCATAAAATTTTCAATTTTATTATAGGATTATAAAATAATTCTCCTAAATTCTATATCTTCCTCAAAAAATTAATATCTATTAGTATCAATTATCTTTCTTGTTTTTCAACTCAAAAGAAAAATTATCTTTATTGTTTCTAAAGGCAATATTGACTATTACTAAAAGTACATTTTTTTTAGTTAATTTAATACTCCCTCCCTCCACGAAAAAGAGTCACATTATGTGATGGGCACGGATTTTAAAAGTTGTACGTGGAATAAATGTATAATTTATAGGGGTATTTTAAAGTGGAATAAAGGTACAAATTATAGGGGTAAGCGGAATAAAGGTCGAATCCATCAATGATAAAAATAGGTAAATATAGGAAAGAATGGAGGTTGTGATAGTACAAAAAATGGAGGGGGACTCTTTTTTGTGGACAAATAAAAATGGATAAGTAGGACTTTTTTTCGTGGACGGAGGGAGTAATACGTAATATATAACTCACTAATACGGTATGCCTAATATAGTATGCTTTTTATGAGCCAAACTCGAGCTTCAATACCATCTTATCGAGCACGAAGGTAAAAGCTCGGGCCCACGAATATCTCATAGAGACAAAAGCTCGAGTCTTCTAGTATTCGGCTCGTTTACAACTCCTACACATAATATTTTCTATTCCCCTTTCACAAATAATTTCAGGTGTGGTATTTAATTTTAGGAAAAACTACATTTTAAATCACAAACTTTATCTTATTTTACAATTAAACTCAAATTTTGAAAGTTTGCATATTAAATCACGAACTTTCAATTTTTTTATACTTTGAACTCATGATTAATTTCATTTGCCAGGAAATTTAGGAAAATTATGTAAACGACGTTGTTTTACCTTCCTTAAATAATTAAAATAAGACGACGTCGTTTAATACGACGGATTTCATATGTCATGCTCTCAAATAAACCCAGTCATATCAGATTTTTTGGCGAATTAAACAAAGTATTAATTCAAATTGCAAAAAAATTGAAAGTTCATGATTTAATATGCAAAGTTTCAAAATTTGAGTTAAAATTACAAAATGGGATAGAATTCATGATTTAAAATGCGTTTTTCCCTTAATTTTATAGTGTAATTCAAATTACTACTTAATATACTTGATATAATTAGGGGTGTCAAAAATGGCTGGGCTGCAGATTTTCAGGCCCGAAATATTTTCGGGACTGGCCGGGCATCAAATTATCAGGCCCGAAAATTTTTCGGCCCGGCCCGGACCGAAATGGATAAAAGCCTGGTGGGCTCGAGCCGACCCGGAAAATTACAATACAAAAACTGTTTTCGGGCCGGGCTGGGCAGCTCATTTCCAGGCCCGAAATAAAAAGCCCGGCGGGCTCGGGCCGGGCCACAGCCCTATTGATATTAGTATGTTTTTTTGTAATCAAATTGGACAATTAAGGGGGTGAAGTTTGATATAGCATAATAATTTTATCTGTGATAGAGAAAATCTGTGATAGAGATTTGCAAGATTTTGTAGCTGAGAAATTAGTAGGGATGAACAAAATATCCGGAATTCGAATATCTGAACCGAACCAAACCGAAATATTAAATTCGGATCAGATTTTCGGTTCGGGTCGGATTGCATTTTACCAAAAATTCGGATTTTCGGATCGGATTTTTTTTAATCCGAACAACCCCGAAATCCGAAATATATATATATACTTATTTATTTATATATAATTTATATTATTTAAATAATTAAACATATAAAATTAATAACTATGAATTAAACATATAGTGATTAATAATCTCTGTGTGTGTTTGTGTCTATTTTAATTATTTTTTTTCTTTTGTGAGTTTACAATGATTGTTCTGTTTACAGATAAGGAATAATATTTTGATACTGCCTTTGAATTTTTTGGATTAGAAATTGCGATTTGTATTTTTTTTTGGAGTAGTAATATCTGAAGTGAGGAATTCACATTTTATGTTTGAGAAGTTGAGTTGAAGATCTGGTGCCAGTTTTTGTGCTTATTTGAAAATAAACTTCTCTATATTTGCAAGAATGAAACTTTGACAAATGAGATGAAAATAAATGAATAATTATATTTATTTCGAATTTTTGGATTTTTTGAAATTTTTTGGAGAATTTCAGATTTTTCAGATCGGATCAGATTTAGGGCTAAAATTTCGGATTTTTTTGGATCGGATCGGATTCATTTTTTAAGAAATTTGAATTTTCGGATCAGATCGGATTTAGCAAAAATCGAACCGTAATCCAAATGCTCACCCCTAGAAATTAGTATTTCGTATATCATTTAGGGCAAAATGCATTTAAATTCCCCACCTTTTTTGAAATTCTGGTTTATTTCCTCATCTTTTAATTTTTCGCCTAAAATCTTCACCTTTCAATTTATCTGATTTTTCTCCCGAAAACAATTTGGGGAAAAATTGAAGATGACATGTTCAATTCACATCGACGTGTCATTCAAAACGACGTCGTTTTGATTTTAAGAATTAAAGAATAAAACAAATTAAAATCCATATCATCATCTTCTTCCCCTCTCTCTCTCTCTCTCATCTCTCTCTCACACCGCCTCCTTTATCTCTCCATCTCTCTCTCTCATCTCTCTCTCTCACTGCCGCTTCTCTCTCTCTCTCACCCCCTCATCCTCTGCAAAAAATAAAAAAATACTATTGATCATCTCTCTCATCTCACTCGCAACCATTTCACATCCATCCATTGCTAGATAAGAAATGGCGTGGCAGTGGACAGAAACGGCGACGACTCCGATTGAAACTCCGGTGGAAGGCCGACTGAAACGCGACATAGCAGAATGATGGCAGAGGTCACGACGGTGGAGAGGTTACTGATGCAGTGAACCGCGATGGTGGCGCGGCTGTGGATGGGGTGTGGTGGTGGTGGGTCTGGAGCGATGGTGAGAGAAAAGGCCGACGGTGATTCTGGACGGAGGTCATGACGACGGTCGGAGATGTGGTGGTTGTGGATCTTGAGCAGTGGTGGAAATGGTTTTGAGAGAGCATCGTGAGAGAGAGATAGAGAGAGAAAGGGGAAGAAAAGATGACGTGTATTTAATTTATTTTATTTTTTAATTCTTAAAATTAAAACGACGTCGTTTTAGTTAAAATGACGTCGTTTTGAATGTCACGTCAATGTGAATTGAACATGTCATCTTCGATTTTTTCCCCCAATTATTTTTGGGAGAAAAATCAGATAAATTGAAAGGTGAAGATTTTAGGCGAAAAATTAAAAGGTCATGAAATAAAACAAAATTTCAAAAAAAGGTGGGGAATTTATATGCTTTTTGGCCTATCATTTATGAGTATATATCGTGAGCACTAATAATGTATAGTGCACGTTTAACATTTTTTTTAATTATTTTTTTCTTCTTATACCTTATTTTCATCATCCAAAAGGAAAACACCTTATTCGGTTTTATAGAATCTTCAGAAAAAAGAATTTCAAAAGAAAAGAGGAAAGAGAAATGTATTAAGGGGAAAAGAAAAAAATCAGTGTTCAAAGATGTGTGTGAGAAATCATCCAATTCATTGACAATTCAGATCGGCTTAACTCTATTTTTATAATGAATTGCATCATTTTCAAACTTGAAATGCACTTTGCTTGGGGAATTATTTCCTCAAAAAGAACCAATCAATTCGAATAACCCTCCATTAAAACTGTTAATAGTTTATAGTACCCATGGTTTAAATTGCCAAATGCTGATCATAATTTGAAGGTCGATAGGCTGGCCAAAATCTAGCAACCAAGTTTCTCTGAAGCACTGCTAATGGAAGAAATGGAGCACAAGTACACCGAAGTGAACGGGCTGAATCTTTACACGGCGGAAATCGGAAGCAGCTCGTCGCCGGCGGTGGTTTTCTTACACGGATTCCCGGAAATATGGTACTCATGGCGGCACCAGATGATCGCCGTCGCGGAGGCCGGGTTCAGAGCAATCGCACCCGATTACAGAGGATACGGACTATCCGACCCGCCGCCCCGACCCGACGAAGCCACGTTCTCGGATCTCATAGCTGATCTCCTTGCTCTTATTGATTCTCTTAACCTCTCTAAGGTAAGTTTCATTAACCCCTCCCTTTTTTGGAATATATGACGCAATTTTTCGGCATTAATTTTCAGATTCAAGTTTGCATTGTCTAATTTCACAGCAATTTATTCTAATTGACGATTCGTGACAAAAGCGAATCAAATTTTTGTGCATCTGTAGTAAGGGTATCGATATGTATTTTGCTTTAAATTTTAATTGTATATGATATTTGAAAGGTGATTAATTAACAAAAATCTTACTGATATTAATCACTCACTGTAGTTCAGTACTTTGTTCAAGTTAGAAACGTTGAATTGCGAGCTATTAGTTACTAATTTGCACGAATATGCTCGTGATTTGTCATCTTTGAGGCTTCTTGTATGAAAATTATGCAAAAAATTATACTGGCCTAACTTCGGTTGCTGGTAAATGACTCATATTCTCTTGATCAGTACAAAATTTGAATGTAGAAAGTATGTTAAGATGATAATTATGTATGCAGTTCGTATGCTTGAATTATCACTATTGCAAATCAGAATACTTAGCAACTTCACTTTCATCTTGAGCTAAATCTATTCGATGGCAATTATAGTCTTTGCACTGCACACAGGTTTTTCTAGTTGGTAAAGATTTTGGATCGCGTATTGTTTACTTATTCTCACTGCTTCATCCCGAGAGAGTATCTGGAATTATCACATTAGGCGTACCTTTTGTTCCTCCAAGATGTCGTCCCTCAGTTGTTAAGTATCATTCTGAAGGTTCCTATATCTCTAGATTCATTGCTGTTCTTCTTTGAAGAATTGAAATAACTGTAGTTCTCCCTATTTGACAGCCTTAATTTCAGGAAAGTGGGAGAGCTGAGGCTGATTTCAGCCGGTTTGAAAGTAGAACAGTGGTAAGAAATATCTACCTTCTTTTCTCACGAAGTGAAGTGCCAACTGCTCTCGAGAACCAGGAGGTTATGGATATGGTGGGTTCATCCACTCCTTTACCCCCTTGGTTCACGGAGCAAGATCTCGATGTATATGCTTCTTCGTATGAGAAATCTGGATTCCAAACTGCATTGCAAGTACCATATAGGTAAACATGGAGATGGGCGCGATTTCATTGAATTCTACCTACTACCTACTTCTCTATATTCATTTGAAATTTGTTTTGTGGATCGTTACATGAAGAGTTTGACATTGCAAATCGGAAAGTTGAAGTTCCTGCATTGGTGATCACAGGTGGAAAGGATTACTCACTGAAATTTCCTGGGATTGAGGAATACATAAAGTGTGGAGGGGCGAAGATTTATGTGCCCAACTATGAAACAACGTTCTTGCCGGAGGGTTCCCATTTCATGCAGGAACAATTCCCTCACCAAGTTAGTCAGCTAATGCTTAACTTTCTATACAATCACAATTAATTTAGAATTTGAGGTGCATACCTTTTTTTTTGCCTTTTCTGAAAGAAGTGAATAGCTGGAAAAGTTCTGAGGATTAGTATATTTGGTATCTACAGAAACTTTTTATGTTACTTGGTTCTCAATTTGTATGCTATTTAATTTTCTATTTCAGTATAATCAGCACATTATATGCAGCAGTTGATGAAGTGTTTTTGTAGCAATTTCCAGATATTTTTCCCGATCAATCCAATTGAGTTTATACTAGAATTTTTTGAGTGTTTATTTATTTATTTTCAAAATAAAATTATATTTTCCTGTACAGTTTTTTGATGATATTACAGTTAAATAATGTCTCACATTTTCACATCATTTACAACTCCTTGAACGCCACGGAATGGACTATTAGGGCTCGTTTGGTAGGTAGGTTAGGATAGAGTGAAATAGATAAGATCAAGATAAATATAGTGAATAAGGGGTGATTGTTGTGTATCTTTTGTGTTTGGTAGATAAGATATGGTCAAGATAAATATAGTGAATAACATATTGGTTGTTTGGTACCCTAGCTTAAATTTAAGATTAGGTGTGAAATGACAATTATATCCCTCATAATTAATTATTTTTTAATTTTGAATTAATTTCCTGGTTCTCTCTCTCCACTCGTCTGCCGCTGCCGCCGCCGCCTCCCACAACCTCCACCATGCTCCTCTCGCTCTCTCTTCTTTCACCATGCCCCTCAACCGCCGCTGCTCGTCTCTCTCTCCATCACCGCCACCTACAACCCGCCACCACCATCACTGCCGCCACCTACCACCACCACCACCATCTCTCTCCTCTCGTCTGCCACCACCACCATCCCACCCTTCGACCACCATCCGCCACCACCACCATCCCATCCCTTCCACCACCGTCACCCGCCACCACCACTTTTCTCTCTCTCCCCTCGTCTTTCAACCACCACTATCCGCCGCCGCCGCCACCACCCATCTCCACCACCATGTAAACCGCCAGATCTACTTCCGCCGCCACACCATCCCATCCCTACAACCGTCACCCGCCACCACCACTCTTCTCTCTCTCCCCTCGTCTTTCAACCACCACCAATCTCCACCACCATGTAAACCGTCAGATCTACTTCCGCCGCCACACCATCCCATCCCTTCCACCACCGTCACCCGCCACCACCACTCTTCTCTCTCTCCCCTCGTCTTTCACCCACCACCATCCGCCGCCGCCGCCACCACCCATCTCCACCACCATGTAAACCGCCAGATCTACTTCCGCCGCCACACCCTCGTCTCCTTCCGCCGCCACCACCACCACACCCCTCGTCTCCGACTCCCACCGTGTCATCTCCGTCCAGATAGAGAGAGAGAGGGCGACGGGAGAGAGGGTGAGAGCGCGAGAGAGAGGGCGACGGGAGAGGGTGAGGAGCGAGAGAGAGAGAGAGAGAGAGAGAGAGAGAGAGAGAGAGAGAGAGAGAGAATGGCAACTGTTCAACCGAGATTCACGGTATCTCACCAATTTGGTGAGATACCTCTTCTAAAGGGAAACAGTGAAATAAACACGGGCCGGGTATAATACCGGGCCGCCCGTGATAGTAATCTTGCCTACCAAACGGCATGAGAAGTCTAGATAGCTAAGCAATCTTGCTTAATCTACCCTACCAAACGGCTCCTTAGTCCAGTACTAATAAGGGGTTTTCTAATTAAAACCTTGATTATTGTATTAAGCTGTTTTAATGTTGGAAAAGTATGTTAAATTTTCTTGTAATGTTTGTTAAAAAAAAAGAGTATGTTAATACTAACTTAATTTTTATAAACTTGTCTACTTATATTATAAGCCTTTTTTTTTGTATCTCTCAAAAAAATAAGCCTGTTTTTAAGATCATTACTGGTTATCAATTTCCAACATATCTAAATTATACCTTAAAAAAAACATATTATTATTATCATTATTATTATTATTAGATCTTCGATTATATCTCATCTCTGTTGTTTTCATTATCATATTCCATTTGAAATGAATTTTTGAAAATGGTCAGTGTTGTTTTCATTATCATATTCCATTTGAAATGAATTTTTTTTGAGTGATGCTATTCGGACATAAATGTCCGGACATAATCTAGCTAGTTTAGGTAAATGAATCGGTTCGATCCGTTTAATTTATTTATTTAATTTTGTAATTTCTCCACATTCATTCAATTTATTATTTTTTGAGTAATCTAATTCAAGTGAATGCATAAATATCTATTAAGTAATAGTATTTCCGAAAGATTAGTGAAAATCACAAAATAACTTTATTAGTTTAATTTCGTATTTTTTGTATTCATATTTCTCTCTTTAAAAATTGCGGTTTAGATTAATTAAGTAAATACATTAGAGTACTAACCAACACCATTATTTTATTTGATAAATTTTTTTTTTGAATGAAAATTCAATTTTATTTATCACTCTAAATCATCATTAACAATACTCATTAGCCAAAGAGGCCAATTCTCATGACACAAACAGGTGGTTTCTAAGTCTCTAGCATAACGAGCGAGCTCATGAGCCGCTTTGTTTGCGTCCCTTCGAACATGACTCACAGAGAGCACATTAAGATCTTTAACCATAGCAAAAAAATCAAAAAACTCTTCACATAATACACTCTGAGCTTCTTTTTCCTCCGCTATTGCAATGACTGCCAACATAGAATCCGAGTAGGCTTCGATCGGAGATATATCATTCTCAATACATTGACAAATTCCACGCATCAAAGCTTTAAGTTCTCCATGCAAAATAGTTGTGGAGATAGCAGTGGGTTTGGACAACGCAAAGACAATACCTCCATGATCATTTCGCACAATAGCTCCTATCCCACCCTTACCTTTTCTTTCATCAATGGCATAGTCAACATCTAACCTGTATCTCCCAGTTTTCGGACACTTCCACCTCCGAGGCCCTTCCGTTGGCAGCACACGAGCTTGACACGCAGCTTGCTGCCTTGCCACCATGTGATTTTCAATATAGTCTTCACTTTTTGTTTTTAAATCTGTCAACTGCCATTGCTTGGATTTATGTTTCTCAGCACATAAAGCTTTCCAAATAATCCACATACCCATCACCCACTTCTCAAAATTGCACCTGGAAACTCCATCACGCATAGCACCTCCAATCTCCCAAATTTCCTGCCCTTCCCATTTCTTTAACAGACCCCAAAACTCAAAACTTCGCCAAAGATGACGAATTTTTTCACAAAAAATAAGAATATGAGACGTCGATCCCCAACACTTTCTACACCAGCCACACCGACCAAAAATTGGGACATGATGCTTATGTAAATTGCTCTCGGTCGGTAAAATATTTTTAAACACCCTCCAAATAAATATCCGAACACGTTGAGGGAGATCAAAGCTCCATACATACCTCCACCACTGCACATTTCCATCATCTGAGCTCGAATCAAGAGGCTCATAGAAGTTTGAAGCCACTAGATACCCAGATTTTACACTATAATCACCCCGGGGATCAAATTTCCAATACCGCGAGTCTTTTCCGAGATGGCTTAATCTATTCACCTTTATCACCTCCTCTATCTCAACAGGTAAAAACAACTCATTCAGTCTCCTGTGACTCCATTGGCCATTCTCATCAAATAAATCCGCTACTCGTACTTCCTCTAATCCTATTGGAGTTTGCAGAGCTTTACCATTTGGAAGGTTTGGCAGCCATGGATCCCTAAAAATTCTGACATCTCGTCCATCTCCAATCTTCCACATCAGGCCACGGTTTAAGAGCTCTCTCCCCCACGTCAAAGATCTCCAGATGAATGAACAATTACTTGGAGTCTTAACATCTAAACTATCACAATTAGGATAGTATTTTGCTTTCAGAATTTGAGCCGCTAACATGTCCGGATATCGAATCATCCGCCATATTTGTTTTGCCAATAGAGCCTGGTTGAAATCCACCAACCTTCTAAACCCCATTCCACCTCTGCTCTTCGGTTTACATAACTTTTTCCATGACATCCAATGCATATGTTTCTCATTTTCCTTTTCACCCCACCAAAATCGTGCACAACATTTTTCAATGTTGTTACATATTGAGATAGGCACACGAAAACACGACATAGTATATGTGGGAACAGCTTGGATTACCGATTTTATCAAAATCTCTTTACCTCCCATCGAGAAACTCTTATTCATCCACCCTCCGACTCTCTTCGCCGCTCTCTCAGCCAAATATTCAAATTGAAGCCGCCGTTGTCGCATCATAAATGTAGGCAGGCCTAAATAGATTAAGTGACTTTGCACCACCTGAACCCCAAAAATCCTTCTCACTGAATCCACCACGTTTCGTCTCACACCAGGGTTGAAAGTGAGGCCAGATTTTTCAAAATTAATAATTTGTCCTGATGCTTTAGAATAAAGATTCAAGGCTTCCTTGATTCTCGTAGGGCCTTCACCACAAGCATTAAAGAACAATAAACTATCATCCGCAAAAAAAAGATGTGACACCATCGGAGCATTCCTAGCAATTCGGATGCCCGAGAAAAGTTGTTGATCCATATAAGTCCGGAGAATTGAGGATAATCCTTGTGAGCAAATAACAAACAGGAAAGGAGATAGAGGACCTCCTTGTCTGAGCCCTCTTGTCGGATTCACTTGACCAAAAACTTTTCCATTTATGATAAAAGAATATCGAGCAGTGGTTACACACTTCATAATCAGATTTATGATCTTGTCACCAAAGCCCAGAGCTCTCATCATCGCTTTCAAAAACGGCCATTCCACCCGATCATATGCTTTGCTCATGTCAAGTTTAGCCGCCACAAACGCTTTCTTTGTAGATTTTTGGTTACAGATCCAATTCATGCACTCGAAACCCACAAGAATATTGTCAGAAATCAGCCTCCCTGGAACAAAGGCGCTCTGAGTATCATCAATGATAGACGGAAGCCACCGGCGGAGTCTATTTACTACTACTTTTGAAATGATTTTGTACGTAGTATTACATAGACTAATTGGTCGATATTGATTAACAGTCTGAGGGTTCTCTACCTTTGGAATGAGGGAAACATAAGTCTCATTCCATGGAGCCACATCGCCCTCCTCATTTAAGATCTTCAAACAGTCTCTCGTCACATCTCTACCCACAGCCGCCCATAATTTCTGAAAAAATACCGGCTGAAATCCATCCGGACCCGGTGCTTTAGTAGGATGCATCTGATAAATCGCATGTCTGACTTCCTTTTCATTAAAAGGCTCATCAAACACGTTCTCAAGGTGAGCAGGAACTTTATCTCGTAAAAGTCGGGTCAAGGCTTGCATATCTCCCTCATTTGGGCTATTTGATGTAAATAACTTCTCATAATAGTTATTAACAATAGTAGCCATCTCTGTCTCTTTCGTAACAACAACGTCATCATCGGTTCTCAGACTTTTGATCCAATTTCTTTTCTTTCTCATAGAGGCATGGTTATGAAAGTATCGGGTATTACGATCACCATGAGCTAGCCAATTGACTCTAGAGCGCTGGCGCCAATGAATTTCCTCTTTCAAAGTTAGCTCTTTTATCAGACTCGATATTCTTGATAAACTAGCACTCACATCTTTGACGCATTGCTTATTCAAAAGCTCCACTCTCTCTTTTCTCAGCTTTGCAATCTGTTTTCCAAGTGCGTCAAACCTGGAGCCCGCCCACTTTACAAGAAATTGCTGACTTTTTATTAATCTATCAGAAAGATGTTCACCTCCTAGCTCTTTCCACTCCATCAAGAACTCGCTTGCAAAAGTATCATCAAGAAACCACTTTTGCTCGAAAAAGAAACGGCGCCGGCCTCCTCCAGCACTACCTTGAACTTTCTTTGCCATTTTGAGTAAAAGCGCTCGATGGTCTGATCCGTACTCATCAAGAAGCCACATCTTGACCACAGAGAACTGATCGAACCAGTTTGGAGAAAAAACAAATCGGTCCAGCCTCTCAAGGATATTATCCACCCCCTTCCGTTTATTGTTCCAAGAGTAACCTTTCTGATCTGCACTGCACTCCTCAAGTTTACAATCTGCCAGCACACTTCTAAACTCCTCCATCTGCACAAAACTTCTTTTACTCCCTCCCACCTTATCCTCAGCAGAGAGAATTTCATTGAAATCTCCCCCCACCACCCACGGTAGGTTTGACAACTCGTTTATGCCGGCCAGACGCCTCAGTAATTTCCACGAGTTGTGTCGATTTGAAGGATCAGGGTCTCCATAGAATCCCGTGAACCTCCAGTGTTGTCCGTTCGTCACCACTTTACAATCAATATGTCCTGAAGAAAAGGATAAAATATTAACGTCATGTGGCTCTTTCCACATTAAAAGCAGACCTCCACTCTTTCCTCTGGCATCAATCATCAAAAAACCCTCAAAACCCAGCTCATCTTTCCACTTTTTACACTTAAATCTTGTAACCTTGGTTTCACTAACAAACACCAAACTTGGGGAATTGTCGACTAGAAGTCGACGAAACTCACGGAATGCCCAAGGATTCCCCAATCCTCGTGCATTCCAGATTAGGCAATTCATAATTCTTGGCGGGGCTGCGAAACAGCCTCCGCCAATTCATTTACGTCACACTCGCTTAGCTCCACACCTTCTACTTCTCCTTTCTGAACTGCACTCAAACGTTTCTCACGCCCTTGCTCCTCATCCCTCAAACCACCATCCTTCTTCCGCTTAACTCCAACCACATCAGTAAAAGTCCCAACAAAACCTCTTCCCAAGCTCCCTTTTCCTCGCCGTCCCCCTCTCCCTCCTCTCCTATCTTTTCCCCAGACACCATCACTCTCTCTCCTCCCTCCTTTCTCTCTAGCACGCCTCTTCCAAGAACCTGTAGAAGTCATAGAGCTTTTCGGTACTAAAATGGGTTCTGCCTCTAAAGGGGTTTGAGCCACGACCAAATCCATAATCGTATTACTCGTCTCTTCCTCCGGTTGGGTCATCAAATCTTTACCAGAGCCTTCACTATACGAGTTATTCACTGTTAAAGCTTTCTCTGTCATGTTCAGCTCCTTCCTCGCAGAGTTGTTGCCACCCAACATGTCTTCTTGCCCCTTAGCACTATCATCTTGCCTTATCTCAGCCACTCTTCGACCCTCAATAATGCTACTCTCTCCCTTGTTCACACCCGCCACCAACTCCTTCTTCCCGTTCCAGTTCGACGACCCGCAGCCACCATTTTCCTGACTATTCGTTTGACTTTTACCTCTGCCTCTTCGAAACTCACTCGTACGGCCTGCCCTTAACCACTCTTCAAACTTGACCTCCCGTTTATCAACAGACTTATCCGTGCAATAAGCAACTGCATGTCCAATTCTTCCACATGCAGTACAAAACTCGGGAAGTTTTTCATATTTGATCAATACATATTCATCTTCACATCCCTCTCCCACGCTAATTCGAACAAAACGTTGCAAAGGTTTCTCAATTGGGCGGGTAACCCTTGCTCTTGCATACTGACCCAAACAAAGTCCTCCTACACCAACCGCAACTTCTTCCACGGTACCCACTAAACTTGCCACTTTCCGAACAATTTGTGGTGTCATGCAAGCTATAGGTAAGTTATAGCATTGAATCCACGTCGTATACTCGTCAAACATCACATCCGTCGCCTTCTGCAAACCCACTGGTTCTTTAAAAATCATAAGTTTATCAAAAAAGTGCCATGGCCCTCCACAGAGAGCATGGCGGCGGTCGTTGTCATTGGCAAAAACAATAACAAAAAGATTGTCACCCGCAATTTCGATGTGAGGGCATTCACGAGTTTGAAGTATGCCTGGTAAGTGGGTTTGGAGTGTATCCCTGTTTACGACTCTTGTATCGAAAATCTTCCCAACGACAGATTTGGCCAGTGGCAGACCACCATTAATGTCTCCATTAATGGTTGTTTCAGATCTCAAGTCAACCGTGTCTTCCTTCTTCCCTGCTGACAACTTCAGTTCTTTCACAAGCCGAATAACTTCCTCTGGATCCATCACAAACTCTCACCCACACTCACCACTACACTCCTGTACGAAGAGGAACCCTAAACCCCGAAAGAGAAAAACTACTTCTCAAAACCCTAGGTGGCGTCTAGGTTTTCGAGAGAATTTATTTTATTTGATAAATTATAAGTTAAGATTATTAATATATTCATTTTATGTCCGGACATATATGTCCAAAAAGTATTAGTGTTTTTGAAAATGGTCAGTAACATTCAGTTATTACTAAAAATAGATATACGATTATTGACGTTTTAAGAAGAGCTACTAATGACATAGCATGAAAGTGTGCGCTAAATTATTTAAAGCTTTCTAATCTATCAATATATAAAAGCAAAATTAAGTTGTACATTTTCTTTTCCCGCCTAAAATGCCTCTTCATCTGCCATACTATTTATATACGGAGTATAAAAGTAAAACCAAGTTGTACATCTTCTTTTCCCCGCCCAAAATGCCTCTTCATCTGCCATACTATTTTTTATTTTATTTATTGCAGTAGGCAGACAATAACTATACTAGTACTCCCCCTGTCCCATTATTCTTGTCTTGTATTTTCTTTTGGGCTGTCCCGTTATTCTTGTCCTGTTTCCATAAAAGGAAATATACTTCTCTCACAAAAAGTTATGGGCTCCACCACTTTATATCTTTTTACCCATTAAACACCCTTCTCCTTAATACCCGTGCCCAAAAGAAATGAGACAACAATAATGGGACGGAGGGAGTAATAATTTTCATTGACAATTGCTCCCGCACCGTCCATGCATGCTTTCTTCATAATCATTATGAATTTTGAGATTATTGCTTTTCTTCATATTCAAATTTCAAAATTTAAAGCCACTGTTAATTCTCTGTCTATAAATACCAGCAAGCTTTATTTTTTTTCGTTCGAGCGACAACTCTACTCTGCAGTGTCTCTCTATTTTATTTGTCATATTAAATTCCTTTTAGTTTGAAGACAAGTTTCCATCTTTCACATTACTTATTCTAGTTTTTTTTTTCTTCTTTTTATGAACATATGTTAGGGTCTGCGTCGAAGTTATGCCGAAATCGAAGTTACCAAAAGAGGTTCTACAGTTCTACTAATGAACAATGGAATGATTCAAACTAGAACTCCATGCGGTGACAAAGAATATGGAATTGGAGAGGAGAGATATAAGTAACCTGATGATTAATACGAAGAATTAAGATGTGCGGCACTGAGAAAGACTTATTGACAAAGACTAGGTTTTCCTTCATTTCATTATTAATGTTTTTCATTGTTTTTTCTTTTTAAGCCCACATCACTTTTAGAAATGTTGATTGTACAACATCATTATTCATTAATATGACCCAAAATTGTAATGTTGGGTTCATTATTTAGTTTTTGTTGAGCTTTGATACGACTTTCGGTGCATATGTATAAGAGTTAGAAGATTTTTTAGGATAGTAACTTTTAGCGTTTTGTAAAAGTAGGACAAATTTTTTCGGGCTTGCAAAAGTAGGACAAAATATTATTAGTTGTTGCGTTAGCAGGCCATTTTTTGACTCGATCGGGTTGAAGCTCACGTGGGGCGCACGTGATGAGCCAGGTGGAGCCCGAGAGCTTATGTGGCGCACACATAATCACATAGTTAAACATATACGAGCTTCATACATCAAAAACCCAATTTTTTTTTCTATTTTCGAAAGAACCCTAAAACCCCAAGTTATGAAACTGTTCCCCGTCGACTGTAAATGTGGAAGAAGACTTGCACTTCTCACATCATGGTCCGATAATAATCCTGGGAGTAGATATGTGTGTTGTCCAAAATCAGTAAGAAATTTTCTCTCAAATATTTGCTCGATTTGAGCACGATTTTGTTTTATTTTTGCTCGATTGAGCACGATTTTGTGTAATTAATCGTGTAATTATAGAAGAAGATGGGTTCTTCCTGCTCGATTTTTATTTTCTTTGAATTTGTATAATTATCGAAGAAGATGGGTTCTTCCTGCTCGATTTTTATTTTCTTCAATTTTTGTATAATGCAGAGTGGTCAATGCCCTGGCATGACCCTTCGATGTGAGCTCTAAAAAAATTGATTATTCCTAGGTTGCTTAGAAGAATAAATAGGACAGATGCAGAGGTTAAGAAGCTCAAATCCAGCAACAAAAGACTGAAGATTCTCGTATTTTTTTTAATTTGTATGATTGTAATGTTGAATTTAATTTAATGATTTAGGTAATTTATTGATTTGATGATTTGGTTGTGTAACTAGAACTGGTAGTTTAAGGTATGTTCTGTAATGGAAGTGTGTTGGGAAAATTAATAGAGTTTTGATTGGATACCAAAACCCAGCTGACCCCAACCAAGTAGATGAATGTACAAACTTTGTGTTGTTTCCAGCTCACCTGTTTGAGCTTATAGAGTTTCATAGTTTACAGGTAGATTCGCTGAAGACAGCTGAAGACAGCAGAAGACACAGCTAAACAGACAGCTTAAAGAACTCAGCAGAGCAGACTCAGCAGAGCAAACCAAGCAGAGTCAAAGACCCAGCAGTATCAAGACCCAGCTCAGTGACGGAAACCCAGCTCAGTGTCAAAGACCCAGCTCAGTGAAAAAGACCCAGCTTAGTATCAATGACACAGCTCAGGTTAATGACACAGCTCAGGTTGAAGACACAGCTCAGGTTGATGATACAGCTCAGGTCTAAGATACAGCTCAGAGTTGAGACACAGCAGAGTCCAAGACGCTGAAGATACAGCAGAGACGCTTAGCAGCTCGAAGACGAAGACCTTCTCCAAGACAAGATCCCGATGTCAGAAGATCTTGTCTGACGCAGTCAAATCAGAGAAGGAATAGCTTCTGCAGATGCAGACCTACTTCGTAGGTAATGGCCAGAAGTCAACAAGAGTAGGTAAGATTCAAACGGCTCTCTTCCAACGGCTAATTTGAATCTTCACCTATATATATCTCTCCTCCACCATTGAAGAAGATGCTGGCGAGGGAGGCTGGCAAGACGACTGAAGAAATAGAAGAAAATAGAAAAATGAACAACGATCTTCAAAGCCAAATCTTTCAAGAACACCCAGCCAGTCAGCTGTGTTCTTAGTTGTTCACATACTCAGTCATAGGCAGAATAGATCAGAATAAATATCTTAAGCCTAGATTTCGAACGAGTTCATCATACTCCTTGTTCTTCATTGTAAGAACTCGTTCATAGTTGGAAAACCATACCCAAACCCAAACCCAGAAAGGTTAGGTAAAGGTACGCTTGCTCGAAGCGTGTAATTCGAGTGGTTAGGTTCTTCAGTACCCGTAAACTGAAGGTGTAGGCTTGACAGTGCCCGCAAACTGTTGGAACACAGCTCGGGTTAGAGTTGTGAAGTTGCTTGGTACTTGGAAACCAAGTGGTAGTGAATTACCAGTGAATCTGGTCGTGGACGTAGGAGGGGTTACTCCGAACCACGTTAAAAATGCTCTGTTATTTATCGCTTTGTTTTATGCATGTTACTAACCTTCATGAGCATACATTTCAATCTGCATAAACTGACTAACTGAAAAGTGAAACAGAGCTTTGCAATATATTTGAAGCAACAGACGGTCTTTCCAAATCCACCACATTCCGCACACACACACACAGCCAGCTGTGTCGATCAAGCTGCCATCCAGCTGGATCGAACACAGTCAGCTCTCTGAAAAGAGTTTTAACTTGGAAAAGTTTTTAAACCTTGGTGTATTCACCCCCCCTCTACACCAAGGTATCCGTCTTGGGACCAACAATTGGTATCAGAGCAGTGGTTCAAAAGATCACTGTATCTGACAAGTCAGCATTTCTTTGCTGATAGTGGTCACCTGAACAGATCCTTAATTTTTCAAAATCTTTTTAAAAATCATTATATTGCATACTGTCATGGAATCTTCTCTGTGCAGGAATCTTCCAACATTCTCAGTCGATGATTATCAGATATGGAAGTTCCGACTCAAAAGCTTTCTGTGCGCGCAAAACGACATGATGTGGGATGTTATCACTGACGGACCCATCATCAGTCAGAAAGAAAAGCAGAAACCACACCTGGAGCTGAACCAGTACTCCGGCAAGTTGTGAAGCCAAGGAATGAGTACTCTCCAGAAGAAAGAAGACAAGCTGGATTGGATAGCTACGCTCGCAACGTCATCTCCTCAACGGTGACGGACGCTTATCTCAGCAAGATCATCAACTGCGAGACAGCTAAGGGGATGTGGGACACTCTAGCCAAGCTGTGTGAAGGTTCAGAGAAAATTCAAGAGAACAAATTCTCAGTTGCATGCCAGAGGTTCGACAACTTCAAGCAACTCCCCTACGAGTCCATCGAGCAAATGGAGCTCAGGTTCTCCAACCTCGTCATCGAGATCGAGACGATCCGAACTGGAAAATATACAGTTCGAGATAAGAACTTGAAAGTTCTTGCAGCTCTCTCCTCAGAATGGTGTACACACAAGGTGGTTCACCAAAGCAGAACTGATATTGGTAGCATGGAGACGGAAAAATTGTTCTCCATCTTGAAGGCCAACGAATTTGATCTGGGGATCACAAGCGAAGAATCATCCAGCCGGATAGATGAAACGGAGCTGACTCCCAAGGCAAAGGAGACATCTCTCAGTGCAGAGTCAAGAAGATCAGCTCAATCAGCTCGATCGAAAAAGTCAGAAAGGAGTTCAAAAATATGAGCAAAGAAGAATTGCACGAAGAAGTTGCCATGCTTGTACGGAGCATCAATAGGCTGAAACACAACAAGGAAAGGTACAAGAAGATCGTGAAGGTTCATCACAACAAGCAACTCTACCCAAAGAGAAACCCAGCTGAGTCGACCTCCCGAAGAAATGATAAAGAGCTCAAGACGAGCAAGAAAGAAGAAGATCAAGTATTTTCTTCCGACTCAGAAGATGAAGCATTTTATTAAAGATGACTGCTTCATGGGACTCTTAAACCCAGCTGATGAAGAAAATGAAGAAACCCAGCTAGCTGACTGGGACCAGCTGTGAAATAAAGACAGCTGGATACAAAACTAAAAACTCAGCCAATACACCGCTGAGTACATTGGTCTCAAGAAAAGAATCGAGAAGCAGCAGATGAATCAGCTGGATTTGGGACAGCTGTCTACCTGCTATACAAACGGAGACCTCATCAAAGGAAGTAGGATGCAGCTGAAGAAAAAGCCACCTACTATCAAATCAAGGAGGAACTCTACACAGCTGGAAAGAAAGCAAAATCAAGTAGAATGCCCAGCTGGACATGGCACAGCTGATTGCATGCTAAAAAGAGACCTCATCGAAAAAGTGCTCAGCGACTTCAAGAGATTGCTAGAAATCCTTGAAATCTAGCCAGCTGAGAATTTGGAGCTAAGGAATGAGCTCAAGCAGAAGAATGTTCAAGAAGCTGAAGATGGCCAGAGTTGAATCAGAACAGACTGGCTCCAGCCAATTCAAACACAGCTGGAACCAATGCCAAGGATGTTCCAAAAAGATCGAACATCATCAAGCCAGCTTTCAAAGCTCTGCCCTGCCAAAGAATACAAGTTGCTCAGCAATCTAAAGCCTAAGAAAAGCAGCGGCTCCTAGCTGGACACAAAGCTAAAAGGCAGCAGATAAATCCAGCTGACTGGAATCAAAATCAAAGGCAGAAGGTCATTCAGCTCAGACATCAAGGTCAACCAAAAAGACACAGCTGAGGATCTCAACTGGTTATAAAACTGAAAATCAACCGAGCTTCACAACAAGATTCCAGCAGACGAGATATCAAGCTAGATATCAAGCTGACAGACTCCAGCTATGAATTGGACCTCATCAAAATGGAGTCAACAAGGTCCAAAGAAGAAAGGACCATTTCAAGGACCAATCTGAAGTATCACTCACAAAAGATAAGGACAAATCTGGGTTATCAATGGAACCCTCAACAACAAAGTCGGACCCAATCACAACTGGGTGTCGAAGGAGTGATAACAGGTCAAAGAGGGACATGCGCGTTTTAAGGAGTCATCAAGCGTACTGTGAAAGAAAGACAGCTGGTGATCAAAGCTCATTACTTACCTCAAAGCTCTTCAAAGAATATGTCAAGCGTACTGGTCCCAAGTAACCTTTGGTGATATCTCGAAAGGATACGTCAAAGGATTTAGCTCATTTGAGACAAATAATAATAATATCAAATGTCTCTTATGTTGATGGACTTTAGCATAATCTTTTGTCCATCAGCCAATTGTTGTGATTACGGTTTTCCTGGTGAGTTCAATGCGCAGGAATGCAATGCAAAGAACAGGAAATCAAAGATTCTACCCCACAAAACAACAATGAACTCAGCTAATCATGGAGCAGCTGACCTCATCAAAGAATTGAGCTACTGATGAGAAAATTCGCTCAAGTGAAGTAGGAAGTAGCTGAGAAAAGAAAGCCACATACTATCAAATTCAGGGGGAACTCCACCGAGCTGGAAATCGACACAGCTGTGATATCAGCTGAGGGCAAAGTCAATCCAGCAGAATATTCAAGTGGAGAATCAAGAGAGAAATCCAGCTGAACTATCAAATGTCATCCTCTGGATATCAAACAAAGCTAGATCAAACATGGATCGCAGAATCCAGAAGAGGAATCAAGCTGAGGGGGAACTCAGTTCAGCAGATTCACCATCAATTGGTATCAACAATTGATCTCATCCCAGTCCAGCAAGATCTTCAAGAAGACCATCCAGCAGGAAATACTCAGCTGGATCACCGTGTGTCATCAAGAAGGAATCGGACACAGCTGGACTAACTCAGCAGGAACCCCAAGGATTTCAAAATGAATTTATCAAGTCAGGGGGAATCAAACCCAGCTGATAAAACACAATTGGACCATCCAATTGAGGGGGAACCTTGCAAACGGAGCCTTCCCTCAGAGGAAGAAGGTCAAGATGACTCACTCCAAACTGAGTCATACAGCTGAGAAAGACCATCAATTGGTATCAGCTGAAAAGGAAGAGCCAAAAGTGCATCAATTGGTATCAACTCCAAGCTGACTGGAGTTACCAAGAACGGGAAGCTTGCCAGAACGCCGCCGTCAGACCTCGACTCCCCGCCCTCCTAATATCTTTTTGATGAACCAAAAAGGGGGAAAGAGTGAAAGAATAGGACAGAAAAATGGAAATAAAAAGGGGGAAAGGATTGAACAGAAAAGGAATCTAAAATAGGCAAATGGCGAGCTGGAAAGACAACTGGAGAAAGAGTGCAAAGACAACTGGAGAAAGAGTGCAAACTCTCGTCAAGGCATGTGGAGCAGCCAGGAAGAGTTTAGTTAGGATTTTTGTTTTGTGTTTTTCTGTAAAAGTTTGTAAAGGTTTTGGCATCATCAAAAATGGGGAAATTGTTGGGAAAATTAATAGAGTTTTGATTGGATACCAAAACCCAGCTGACCCCAACCAAGTAGATGAATGTACAAATTTTGTGTTGTTTCCAGCTCACCTGTTTGAGCTTATAGAGTTTCATAGTTTACATGTAGATTCGCTGAAGACAGCAGAAGACACAGCTAAGCAGACAGCTTAAAGAACTCAGCAGAGCAGACTCAGCAGAGCAAACCAAGCAGAGTCAAAGACCCAGCAGTATCAAGACCCAGCTCAGTGACGGAAACCCAGCTCAGTGTCAAAGACCCAGCTCAGTGAAAAAGACCCAGCTTAGTATCAATGACACAGCCCAGGTTAATGACACAGCTCAGGTTGAAGACACAGCTCAGGTTGATGATACAACTCAGGTCTAAGATACAGCTCAGAGTTGAGACACAGCAGAGTCCAAGACGCTGAAGATACAGCAGAGACGCTTAGCAGCTCGAAGACGAAGACCTTCTCCAAGACAAGATCCCGATGTCAGAAGATCTTGTCTGATGCAGTCAAATCAGAGAAGGAATAGCTTCTGCAGATGCAGACCTACTTCGTAGGTAATGGCCAGAAGTCAACAAGAGTAGGTAAGATTCAAACGGCTCTCTTCCAACGGCTAATTTGAATCTTCACCTATATATATCTCTCCTCCACCATTGAAGAAGATGCTGGCGAGGGAGGCTGGCAAGACGACTGAAGAAATAGAAGAAAATAGAAAAATGAACAACGATCTTCAAAGCCAAATCTTTCAAGAACACCCAGCCAGTCAGCTGTGTTCTTAGTTGTTCACATACTCAGTCATAGGCAGAATAGATCAGAATAAATATCTTAAGCCTAGATTTCGAACGAGTTCATCATACTCCTTGTTCTTCATTGTAAGAACTCGTTCATAGTTGGAAAACCATACCCAAACCCAAACCCAGAAAGGTTAGGTAAAGGTACGCTTGCTCGAAGCGTGTAATTCGAGTGGTTAGGTTCTTCAGTACCCGTAAACTGAAGGTGTAGGCTTGACAGTGCCCGCAAACTGTTGGAACACAGCTCGGGTTAGAGTTGTGAAGTTGCTTGGTACTTGGAAACCAAGTGGTAGTGAATTACCAGTGAATCTGGTCGTGGACGTAGGAGGGGTTACTCCGAACCACGTTAAAAATGCTCTGTTATTTATCGCTTTGTTTTATGCATGTTACTAACCTTCATGAGCATACATTTCAATCTGCATAAACTGACTAACTGAAAAGTGAAACAGAGCTTTGCAATATATTTGAAGCAACAGACGGTCTTTCCAAATCCACCACATTCCGCACACACACACACAGCCAGCTATGTCGATCAAGCTGCCATCCAGCTGGATCGAACACAGCCAGCTCTCTGAAAAGAGTTTTAACTTGGAAAAGTTTTTAAACCTTGGTGTATTCACCCCCCCTCTACACCAAGGTATCCGTCTCGGGACCAACAAAGTGTATTGGAAGTTTAAGCATTCTGTTATTTGAATTGAAGGTTTATTTGATGAGCAGATAACAAGAATACATCTTGCGATTTGGGGGATTTGGGTTCTTCAGAGAAATGGGGAGAGTGTGAAAAGTAAATCCCATTTTTTATTCTAAAAATTTAACTATGTGATGATGTGTGCGCCACATAAGCTCTTGGGCTCTACCTGGCTCGTCACGTGCGCCCCACGTGAGCTTCAGCCCGATCGGGCCAAAAAATGGCCTGCGGACGCAACAACTAATAAGATTTTGTCCTACTTTTGTAAGCCCGAAAAAATTTGTCCTACTTTTGCAAAATGCTAAAAGCTACTGTCCTAAAAAATCCTCTAGCTCTATGTATAATGTAATGCATGGCTTCAAAAAAAAAAATGTATAGTGTAATGCAAATATAGATTTATGTGATTTTCTACATAGCTCCTTTTTCACTATAGCTCTAAATTTAATAACTTGATAAAAATAATAACAGTTGTACTATTTTATTCCTATAAAATTGATAACCGTATCTATATAGCCCCGAGAGAAAAACAAGTATGGAAGAACAAAAAGCTTCACTAATCAAACAATAGGGAATATAATTCGTCTGTTGTTGGCAAAGGATTTCATTCATATCTCTTTACATATAGAAGAATTTTTTTTTTATACTTATGGCTCCTTTAGCATAGTTGATGTCGATCGCCACAAATTTCTCCACTAAAGAATTCGATTGCATGTCTAGGAATTAAAATTCACCAATTAGTAAATAACAATTTAATATAATAGTGAAAGAACATGAACTTTTCATCTAAATAACTTAAATACAAATCAAAATATCTGGTACTATATCAACATATAAAATAACCTACATCAAATCTTTTTCTGCAGGAAGTTATGTGGGGTGGAGGGGTTTGGCTAATCTTTGTTTTGAAGAGTGAGAGTTCCAAATGGTGTTTTTCCGTTAAATTCTTTTTCGTGATTTTGGTGTTGGGGCTTTGGTGATCGAGAGTTACATTTATTGTAAATTTAATTTATATTAATATTTTTGTAATCTTTTTAAATAAGAGGCTTTAAGGAGAGAAATGAGAGCATTTTCAGACCTCACTTAAAATTATTTTTAACTCTAATTTTCAGCTAAAATAACAAAAAATGAGCTAAAAAGTTCATCAAATGTTTGGGTGGGCCAAAAATATTTACATTTCCTTAAATTTTTCCCTCAAATTTACACCTCCCTAAATCTACTCATATTCACAAATTGAGTTGGACCCATAATTTTTATAAACTAATTAATAGAAAATAGGAAAGCTGATTTATGCATTTGTAAAATAGAAGCTAGAAATAATATAGGAAAGCTTTAGAAACAAACTTATGAGCAAAATTTTAAGAATTCTACTGAGAGTGCTTTGAGAGAGATATGTTTAAAAACACCCTATAATAAATAACTTTAATTTTACGCATACGTGATTAATAAATAGAAATATAATGTTATATGCTATAGTTTTCTCATATATATTTATACATGATAAACTGAAAAAAAATCTCAAACTTTGATAATGATTTATTACGTTTAATTAGTATGTAATTTGTTTTATCATTTAACACTACCAATAAAAATAAGAATTTATGAAGTTCAACCCCGTGCATCGCACGGGATAAATACTAATTAGTACGAAGGTAGTACACTAAATTACGTAAGTCCTCTAATTAGCGAGTATGAAAGTAGTACCCTAAATTATGTAAGACCCTCTGATTAGTACGAAAGTACTAGTACCCAGCATTATGTAAGGCCCTCTAATTAAGTCTTACCTAAAAATTCGGATTATTTATATGAATCTTTTTTTATTTTCTATAGCTCCTCATTTAAAAAAGAAATAAAAATAATATATGTTGTACCATTTTAACCTTATAACCCCAAATTTAAAATTATAAATTAAATAATAACTAAAATCCCAAATGATTATGAAGTAAAAATATTGCAAACAGTTTTGCATAACCCCCAGAATCTTGAAGAAAAGAAAAAAGAATAATGGCTACTCGTCGGAGCTCCGGAGTAGGATGTGACGCTACCACCAAGGAGTAGGAGGGCTGTTATGACTAGCGGGCATGGAGCAGCCCAATCTATTCACAAGGAAGAGAAGCCCAATGATTCTAAAGACAATGGCCCAATTGTTAAGAAGAGATCCACAAGAGCCAAGAAGATTCCAGATTGTTTTAGAGATTATCAGATGGGCAATGGTGTAGGAGCACCTGGAAAATATCACTACTAGGTCCCACTTTTCGGTTAGAGTTGGCAGAAGATGACAATCGATCCCTATAGCTAAATAGCATAGATGTTGTTAAGATTTGGGTTTTTATCCATGAATGAATGAAAAGGTTTCCTTTCCTTATCAGTCTTATTTTTCTTTGGAGTTAGACTCACTCGAAGTAGTCATTCTTTTGATTATTGTTATCAACTGGTGCTTTCATTGATTCCCTTTCATGGCTGATTCCGATCTTTTGTTTGCTTTTAAATCCCTTCAAACCCACCTCAAGAGTCAGCTGTTAGTCACCAACCAAACTCTGCAAAACTTCATGGCATCTATTGACTCCCGGTTTCTTGACCTGCAGGGATCCCCTCAGTTTCACTCTAGTTTAACCTCTCAGTCCCGTCCTCCCCCGTACACCCATCGACCCCCTGGATTAGATTATATTCCTTTTCGTTCGATGAAGATGGAGGTTCCTCGTTTTGATGGCTCTGATCCGACGGGATGGATTTTTCACATTGAAGAATTTTTTGATTTTCATGGCACGCCGGGGGATCAATGACTGCGTATCGTGTCCTTTCATATGGAAGACAAGGCTGCTTCATGGTTCTAGTGGATGAAGGCTAACCACCTTCTATCTACATGGCCCATTTTTCTCCATAGCGTTCATCATCGCTTTGGTAGTTCGATGTATGAGGATCTGCAAGGAGCTTTATCTAAACTGGCACAGACTGGCTCGATTGGCGAGTTTCAATCCGCTTTCGAAGAACTCATGAACAAAGTAACAGGGATCTCAGAATCATTGCTCATAAGTTTTTTTTTATTACTGGTCTCAAGCCCGAGTTTTGTCGTGAGTTAGCGTTTGCCAAACCCACCACTCTTACGGAGGCCTTTTCCTTGGCTTGAGCTTATGAGTCCCGTTTGGAGGAATCGCACGCTGAGCGGCGTTGGCTCTCTCGTTAACCGGCGAAAGCCTTTCCGATATCACAAATTCCTCTTTCGCCAGTTTTTTCACCTCTGCCGAAATCGCCGCTGAATGGCCCTAGCTCGCCATCTATTCCCACTCATCTTCTCCCCGGTCCCACCTTACCTGTCTGCCACTTTTCACCACAGGAGTTGTGTGAAAAACGCAAGAAAGGTATCTGCTATAATTGCAACCAAAAATGGGCCTCGGGCCACCGCTATGGTAGTCGTTTCTATGTTCTCTTGGGTATTGATGACGACGATGGGAATGGGGAGCCACCTCCGGGTGAGGACCCGCCGTCGGAGCCTAGTTCAGATCCTGAAGTTTGTGGCGATATATCTAGTTTACATACCTTATCAGGCTTGGGGAGCCCCCGCTCCCTGCATCTACTGATTATAATTCGACGACAACAATTTCGTGTTTTGGTCGACAACGGTAGTACGCATAACTTTGTACATCCCTCTGTGTCCAAAAATTACAGCTCACCACTCAAGCCGTACCTTTGTTTAAGGTGTGAGTCGGCAACGACGATTTTATCTCATGCAACCTCATCTGTCCCGCGGTGTCCATAGACATCCAAGGTCATACTGCCGAAATGGATCTTCATGTTCTCGCCATCACTGGCCCATCGGTGGTTTTGGGTATTCAATGGCTGCAAACTTTGGGCCCAGTCACTCATGATTATGCAAAGCAAACCATGGAATTTTTTGCAAATGGTTCTAAGGTTAAATGGGTAGGTGATTCTTCGATCGAGGCCCAACCCATTTCAATTTCTCAGATGATGGCTTTGGCCCATTCGGATGAAACAGATGGAATTTTTGCCATTTTTGTTTGGCTCAGCCCACATGCTGATGGGCCTCAGTCCACTTGTCATTTAGCCACCACGTCTTTTTCTTCTCCAGATTCGACGCCGACGGCCCTGCATCCTTTATTGCAGCAGTATCACCACCTCTTTTTTCCACCCACCGACCTTCCTCCTTATCGCTCGGTGGACCACTGTATTCATCTTCAATCGAATACATCTCCGGTTAACGTCCAGTCATATCGGTGTCCGTAATTTCAAAAATACGAAATGGCCAAGCTGGTTGCTGACATGCTTGCCCAAGGGATAATCCGGCCCAATCACTCTCCGTTCTCATCTTTGGTGTTGTTAGTTCGCAAAAAAGATGGCACATTCCATTTTTGTGTGGATTATTGGGCCCTCAATGCGGTGACCGTCAAGGATAATTTTTCTATACCAACTATTGATGAGCTCCTGGATGATTTAGGCGGTGCCCGCATCTTCACCAAACTGGACTTACACGCGAGG
Source organism: Agastache rugosa (assembly GCA_031470985.1). Taxonomy (NCBI): domain Eukaryota; kingdom Viridiplantae; phylum Streptophyta; class Magnoliopsida; order Lamiales; family Lamiaceae; genus Agastache; species Agastache rugosa. Next base: position 57,341,246 of record CM062601.1, on the reverse strand, counting down.
TACCATCAAATCCGCGTTCATAACCACGACATTGCTAACACTGCCTTCCGCACAGCTGATGGGCATTTCAAATTTTTAGTCATGTCATTCGGTTTATGTAACGCTCCATTCACGTTCCAAGCGGCTATGAATCAGTTGTTTGCTCCATTTCTTCATTAGTTTGTAGTCGTGTTCTTTGACGATATCTTGGTTTATAGCACAACATTGGTGGATCATGTGGAACATCTACAACAAGTCTTTCATATCCTCCATACCCACAAGTTTGCGGTAAAGGCTTCCAAATGTGTATTTGGGCAGTCCTCGGTGGCATATCTTGTCCAGATCGTGTCTGGAGGCTTAGTTCAAGTGGATTCGGAGAAGATTAAAGCTATGCTCTCGTGGCCGATACCTCGTAACGTGAAACAACTTCGTGGCTTTCTTGGTCTTACTGGGTATTACCGCCGATTTATGCATCATTACGCCGGTGATGAGCCCATATTTGTGCTCATTTTTTGTCTTGTTTTAGGTTCTAGATCGAGTCTTCGTATGTCTTTTTGTTTGTGTTTGTGTCTGTGAGGATGCATTATGAAGGCAGATACATTATGGGCAAGACAAAGACATTCTGGGCAGAACAAGTACCATTTTGGGCATAAGAAAAGTGCATCCGCGAAAGAGGTTCTGATGCAGAATTGAAGCATATGGTTACAGAAAAATCGCTCTCATCTTGGGCAAAGTAGCATGCAGCTTGGGCACAGTAGCAAACATCAAGAGTGAAGTTGTTGCGCTTGACGTCCTGACCAATTCATATACCACGCAGAATTTCATCCATCTTGAGCAAGATGTGAAGTGCAGAGAGCAAAACGAAGGAAAGAATAGAAAAGAGAAAGAGTGCTCGTCTTGGGCATGAGATACGTAGGATGGTCCAATTATTCATCAAGAAAGAGTGCGGAGCAAGGAATGGATTCTCCTTATCCAAGGAGTAGATAAGGAAGGATTGATTTCCTTCATTATCCATGAAGATTCATTCAAATCAAATCTACTCTAAATAAGGAAGTTATCTTGGGCGCCTAAGGAAGTTATCTTGGGCGCCACGCGGATTTTACTGGAAGAGATAAACATGACAGCTGCGCCCAACCCTAGTTCCAGACCAGCCAACCTTTGGGCTGGGCCTCTAGCCCACAAATTAATATCTCTATATATACCACTTCCCATCAAGTCATATGTATCCTCCCATACCTTTTCATATTCAGATTTTATTTAAAGTTCTTAGCCTAGGTTTTAGTTTAGTGTTGCCGAGAGTTTGTCCCTTCGGGGGCAAACGAACGCTGTACTTTTCTTTCTGGCGTGTTGCCCATGATGCTTTTAATTTATGTTTTTGTCTTTACTGGTGGGTTTGTCCGTATAACCGTTAAATTCTGCATTTACTTTATCTTCTTGTCTTTACCCATGGGTTGGTCCATATAACCGTTAAATTATGCCTTTACTTTATTGTTTTGTCTTTACTGGTGGGTTGGTCCGTATAACCGTTAAATTCCGTCTTTTAATTTATCGCATGTATATTTACTTTATGTCTAGGTAGTTATAAATCTGGTTCTGGGCAAGATGACGTGAACATAAACTAAGAATTCGTGAGGTCTAATATGGGCGTGATGATCTGCATATGTGTGATCCCGAAGTACTAGGTCTGATTCTAAAATGTTATTGTTATGTCTAAGTAGTTAATAGGCCGTTAACATCTTGGGCATGATAAGTTCTCTAATAATTTCGGGTTAATGCATAGGGTGTCCCTTGCATCTAAAAGTATGGCTGGTGTGGGTGAGTAGTCCGTGCTCTTGGGCACGAGGAATGGCTGTTTCGGGTCTGCCTAAATCTTAATGCTTCCTTGGGCAAGGTTTTTATTGAAGTTCGTAGATGGTTGTCTAGGGCTAGGAGAGAATGTCTGGGAATCTCAGGGATGGCTCTTATTCATAAGGGCAGAGGAGGACAAGGGTGGTGTTGTGCGTGACGCATGACATTGGGGACAATATCATTTCTTGTCTATAACCGATTGATGCATTCATGTAGTGAATAATTTGTACCTATGACCGAGTCGAGTTTATGTTTATTGATTTGAACCTTGATCAAGATTTATATTTTATTTGTTTTTATTTTTATTTTCTATTTTGAACAAGACGTGTCCATTGCTCAAGATAAATCTTTTTAGTGACACCCAGTGACCAAGAGAAAGCTACACTCAACTCTTCGTGGGATCGACCCTATACTTGCCGTTAGCTAACCCTAGTTGTGGGCATAGGAGAATTATAATTATATTTTGACCGACCCGATAAAATGATAATCGGGGCATCATCAAAATTGGCACCGTTGCTGGGGAGTTGTGTTTCCAGTAGTTTTCTCTTTTGTTTGCTTGTTTAGTTCTTTTTGTGTGTGTTCCGAACTACCCATGCAGGACAACTTCGTGAGTGATGCTGGGATCGAAGGAATAATGCATGGTGACCAAGGAGCATCTGTAAGGAGGGCAAGACAGGTGGACTGTCGACAGGAGCCCATCTATTAGTCAAAGGACAAGTCTAGCCTATTATGGGCAAGATACGGAATGAAAAAGTAGAGTTTCCAGGACTCCAAGATCCAGTCGACGACTAAAGGATGGAGGTTGCGTCATGCCCATGACGTTAATTAAGGCGCTGGCCAGGAGGCAACCTGGTATTATCTTTTTTTATTTTATTTTTATTTATTTTTTGTCTAAACCCTAGGCTAGGCAGTATTTTTGTAGTTTTGTAGAGGGTATGGTTTGTTCATGATGGATATGAGCTTGAGCATAGAATCAAGGATGGAGTCATTCAGAAGCAAGGGCACAACGATCAACAAGGCCTTCTTACCCAAACCATTCATAACGGACAAGAGGAAGTCTTCTACCTTTGAGCTGTAAAGCACCGAGGTCAACGGCCTGGGCTAACTGAAGGAGATTGCTATCGCACATTATGATATCTTGCTTGCTCAACGAGCCACTAGCGAGGACACAACATGCTTGCAGACCTTCTTTTCCAGAACCATCGACGGTGGGCAGAACGTACTTCTGCCAAGCCGAACAGCAAGGAGTTGCAAATCCTTGAGAGCTTTGACCAGACTTGAAGGAGTCACTGCAACACATATATAGACAACTCCAAGCCACTCATTTTGCCTTTAGTACGTACTTTTCCCACAGCACATCCAAGTGTTTCGCTATACTTTTCTTCATAATTGTTTCCTCACTATTTTTGTTAGTTTAGGTCTTTCTTTTGATTTTTTATTTTTTTTGTTGAGTTGGTCATCTTACTTACCCACTTTGTCTAAGGCAAAGTGTGTGTGTGGAAGGATCGTTTTTTTATTTTTATTTTTGTGTGTCGGTTGTCACCTCTTACTGACCCACTTTGCCCAAGGCAAAGTATGTGAATGGGGGCCACCGTTTTTTTATGTTTGAGTCAGTTTTGGATTGTGACCTCACATTGACCCACTTTGCCCAAGGCAAAGTGTGTGAATGGGAGGCCACCGCTGTCATTTTTTTCATTTCTCTATTTTTTTTTTGTTAGTTGGTCAGCATGTTAGGAGTATTGATCAATAAGCCTGATGTTTTTTCTGTGCTTGATTGCTGCAAGTAAATTTAATTTGAGTTCTATGCATGACCGTATGTGAACAAGTGTGATGGAATGAACTGTAAGCAAACCTTGTGAGGTTATTGAGCTTTAAATGTTGTTATATGTGCCCAACATATTTTTCATTTCTTGTGAGTAAATATGACTTCTTGATTAGGTCAATGCTAGAACTTGTCTGCTCTCTGGTCAAAACCCTATTGACATAGTTTAGGTGCTTGAAATGATTTAGGTATATTTCTTTCACTAAGCCCAACATAAGCCTAAAAAGTCGTCCCTACTATTTATCCTTTGTGTAGCCCCCTTGAGCTTAATAATAATTCTTTCAATTTACTTATACATTGCCCTAATAAACATACTTATCCGGTCATGAGAACTGAGGAGTCAATAGAGAAGAAAAGGGAAGGAATGAAATAGTAGAGACCAATTCTGGGCAAGACACTAAGAGAAAAATAAGGGTAATCTTTATGTCCAAAATTAAAAGAAAAATAGTGTTGTGGAGAAGGGTGGAAAAATGAATGAAGAAATAAAAAAAATCATAATTCTCAAAAATGTTTGTGCTTAGACCGTGAATAAGTCAAGAAAAGAAGAAGAAAACTGGGCACTCTACCACCCAATAATGAGTTCAAATTGATCTTTGTCTTGTACCTAAATATTTCTCACCTATTGCCTAAAGCCAACATTACAACCCATGAAAAGACCTAATGATGAGTGCCTAAAACTGTGACTAAGGGGTGGAGATGATAGAAGGCAGGCAAGCTTATAGTATAACCGAACTCGAAGATGTCTTGAGCGTAAACACTGAGCCCAATACACAAGAGTGATGAGTGTTGGTGAGGACCCCCTATTGCTCAATGTTCTATCTTGACTTGTTTGATGGTTTGCATGAGCTCTGCCTTATTTTACCTGCTTTATATTGAGAATCATAATGCCCAATGTGATTGATGTTCTGACCATGTTAATTCGGTTTTGAGTCTTTGTTTTGTCCTTTCTGTTTTTGAGTCTTGGGCAAGTTGCACCTACACGCTTGAGGACAAGCGTACTTAAAGTGGGTGCGTGTGATGAACCCATATTTGTGCTCATTTTTTGTCTTATTTTAGGGTCTATGTTGGGAAAATTAATAGAGTTTTGATTTGATACCAAAACCCAGCTGACCCCAACCGAGTAGATGATTGCACAAGCCTAAGCGCTTCTCAACTCACCTGTTTGAGCTTATAGAGTTTCTTAGTTTACAGACAGTCGCTGAAAACAGCAGAAGACACAGCTAAGCAGACAGCTGAGGTATTCAGCAAAGCAGACTCAGCAGAGCAGACCAAGCAAAATCAAAGACCCAGCTCAGTGACGGAAACCCAGCTCAGTGTCAAAGAACCCAGCTCAGTGTAAAAGACCTAGCTTAGTGTCGATGACACAGCTCAGGTCTAAAACACAGCTCAAGTCATTTACACAGCTTAGGTTGAAGCTACAGCTCAGGTTAAAGATACAGCTCAGGTCTAAGACAGCTCAGAGTCGAGCCACAGCAAAGTCAAAGACGCTGAAGACACAGCAGAGACGCTTAGCAGCTCGAAGATAAAGACCTTCTCAAAGACAAGATCCCAATGTCAGAAGATCTTATCTGAAGCAGTCAAATCAGAGAAGGAATAGCTTCTGCAGATGCAGACCTACTTAGTAGGTTAAATGCCAGAAGTAAATGAAAGTAGGTAAGATTCAAACGGCTCTCTTCCAACGGCTAGTTTGAATCTCCACCTATATATATCTCCTCCTCCATTGAAGAGAAAAAGATTGGAGAGACGACTGAAGAAATATAAAAGAGCCAACAGAAAAATGAACAACGATCTTCAAAGCCAAATCTCTCAAGAACACCCAGCCAGTCAGCTGTGTTCTTAGTTGTTCACATATTCAATCATAGGCAGAAAAGATTAGATTAGAAATATCTTAAGCCTAGTTTGAACGAGTTCATCATACTCTTGGGACCCACAATTGGTATCAGAGCAGTGGTTCAAAAGATCACTGTATCTGTTTCAAATCAGCATTTCCTTGCTGATAGTGGTCACCTGAACAGATCCTTCAAAGTTTCAACTTTTTTTTAAAATCATTATATTGCATACTGTTTTGGAATCTTCTTTGTGCAGGAATTTTCCGACACTATCTGTAGTTGTCTATCAGATCTGGAAGATCCAACTCAAAAGCTTTCTGAGCAAGCATCACAACATGATGTGGGATGTTATCACTAACGGACCCATTATCATAAACTCAGAAAGTCAAGCAGAAGACTGAATGATCAGGAGCGTGAGGATGGCCAAAGCTGAATCAGATCAAAGAATGACTCCAGCCAATGCAAACCCAGCTGGATTCAAGCCAAAGATGTACCAAAGAGGTCGTACATTTTCAAGTCATCACTCCAAGCTCAGTCCCTTCAAAGAAGAAAACTGCTCAGCAACTCCCAGCTGATCTTAGAGCTAAAAGGCAGCGAATAAATCCAGCTAACTGGAATCAAAATCAAAGACAGAATGTCATTCAGCACAGACATCAAGGTCAACTAAAAGGACAGCTGAGAAGGATCTCAGCTGGTTATAAAGCTGAAAATCAACCGAGCTTCACATCAAGATTCCAGCAGACGGGATATCAAGCTAGAAATCAAGCTGACAGACTCCAGCTATAAAATGGACCTTATCAAAGAAAATGGAGTTCAAGAAGTTAACAAGGTCCAAAGAAGAAGTGGACACATTCAAGGACCAACCAGAAGTATCACTCACAAAAGATAAGGACAAATCCGGGTTATCAGTGGAACCCTCATCAACAAAGCCGAACCCAATCACAACTGGGTTCCGAATGAGTGATAACAGGTCGAGGGACAGAAGCAACTGATGATGTCACCAAGCTTGCTGTAAAGACAGCTGATGATCAAAGCTCATGAATCCCCACAAAGCTCATATGTCAAGTGTACTGGTCCCAGCAAATTGTTGTGAACGGTTTTCCTGGTGAGTTCAATGCATATGAATGCAATGCAAAGAACAGGAAATCGAAGTTTATACCCCGCAAAGCAGCGGTGAACTCAGCTGATCATGGAACAGCTGACATCATCAAAGAAATGAGCCAGTGATGAGACTCCGATCAACTCAAGTAGGAAGCAACTGTGAAAAGACAGCCACCTTCTATCAAGGTCAGGTGGAACTCCACCAAGCTGGAAATCGACACAGCTGTGATATCAACCGAGGGAAAATTCATTCCAGCAGAATATTCAAGTGAAGAAAGTTCATCCAGCTGAGGGGGAACAAACTCAGCTGGATCCCAAAGGCAGAAGGTTTTTCAAGCTGAAGAAGAATCAAGCTAATCTCCAGATACTCAGCTGAGGAGATATTTCTTTCAAGTAAAAGAATCGACCACCGTGATTTCAGCTGAATACTCTGTCCACGCTGACCAGTCTGCGTCTCATGAATTTATTTCTCAAATGAATATACTATTTCAGTCCAATTATTTTGAATTCGTATTTTAAGCGGACATATGTTCCTTAGTTAAATTGCTTGATAAGTTTCCTTTCCCATCGCCTTAATTACAAAGACTGCAGAGTACTGTTGCACTGTAGGATCGAGGCAGAATGTCAAGCGTTTGAACTGCCTCACACACGGTTACAATACACTCACTGTAAACACGTCAGAATGTGATGAGTGAATTTCTCCCAGCCGTTGATCAGAATATCAACTATCTCAATCTCAACCGTTGATCCATTATGGCAGTTGATATACATGGAAAAGATACGCAGAATTCTTCCATCTTGCGGATTTCAAATCTTCAAATCTTCTATCTATTCTCTGCAAAATTCCTCGCTCGATCAAAATCAACAGATTGCAGAGATGGCACCCAAGAAATCAACCGCATGGATGAACCAGTTCGAAGTTCTTATGACAAAATTGTCATTTGAAAGTTGTCTTTCCACCAACAACCTTCAAGTCTCAGAACTCAAAGAGATGGTGGATCTTGTCGCAGACTCCGGTCTCTTGCTGTGGGCAACCTCCATGCCCAAGCTTATGCTGAAGAGAGATGCTGCTCTCTTCTATCTCAACATCATTGACGAAGAAGGCTTCTACTCATCTTCATTCGATGTGATTGTCAAAGACGATGACGGAAAATTTGACTCAGCAACCGTCAAGATCAAACTCAACAAGATGTTGTGAAAGGTGTTCAATCTACCCAGCAAAGGAGGATTCATCCCAGACGATTACAACCGTGAGGAAGTAGATGAATTCCTCAGTCAAGAGATGCTTATCACCCCAGAGCCGTACAGAGCGAGCATGTCAAAGCTCCTACTAAAACCAAAGTACAGGCTGCTGCTGGATATCACACAGAAGTGCATTCTGGGGATAGCTGGATCTCAAGGAGAGATCAGTATTCCAAAACTCAAGCCGATAATTTCCATGATCAAAGGCGCAAACGTCAACTGGTTTGATTTCTTACTCAACCGACTGGTTAAGGAGTCAGAGAAGATCGAGTTCGACTCCACCAGGATGATGTATTCAACCTCAGAGCCCCTATATGTATGCTCTAAGATTTCATTCATAATAGAACAAGCTGTGAAAGGATACACTGTAAAGTGGGCTGATTCAGAACCGTTTCCAGAAACGAAGATTCTCTTCCAGAGAATTAGTCAAATCAATGATCTCCTGAGAAAACAGCCTGCTGTGAGCAAAGGCAAGAAGCAGCTGGAAGAAACAGAGGCAGATGTTCCAGCTGAGAAGAAACAAAGAAAAAGGAAGACAACTGACCCCAAACCAGCTGGAGGACCAGCTGAAAAGAAAAAGAAAACAACTGTCATTCCACCAACTGAGAATAGTTCTTCTTCAGAAGAAACTCCAAGTCAAGCAATGGTGATTCTCTCCCCTCAGCCAGTATCAGCCTTCAATCAGTTCGGATCAAACATCCTGGCTGATATGGGGTTGAATGATGAATCATCCAGTTCAGAAGATGAGCTGGATAATCCAAAGAGTCAGACAACTCTTCCCAGCTCACCCAAGCCCTCACCGCCTCACAGCTCTCCGCCCAAACAGCCTTCTCCTCTACTCACTTCTTCATCCAAAGAGAGATCAGTATTCCAAAACTCAAGCCGATAATTGCCATGATCAAAGGCGCAAACGTCAACTGGTTTGATTTCTTACTCAACCGACTGGTTAAGGAGTCAGAGAAGATCGAGTTCGACTCCACCAGAACGACGTATTCAACCTCAGAGCCCCTATATGTATGCTCTAAGATTTCGTTCATAATAGAACAAGCTGTGAAAGGATACACTGTAAAGTGAGCTGATTCAGAACCGTTTCCAGAAACGAAGATTCTCTTCCAGAGAATTAGTCAAATCAATGATCTCCTGAGAAAACAGCCTGCTGTGAGCAAAGGCAAGAAGCAGCTGGAAGAAACAGAGGCAGATGTTCCAGCTGAGAAGAAACAAAGAAAAAGGAAGACAACTGACCCCAAACCAGCTGGAGGACCAGCTGAAAAGAAAAAAAAACAGCTGTCATTCCACCAACTGAGGATAGTTCTTCTTCAGAAGAAACTCCAAGTCAAGCAATGGTGATTCTCTCCCCTCAGCCAGTATCAGCCTTCAATCAGTTCGGATCAAACATCCTGGCTGATATGGGGTTGAATGATGAATCATCCAGTTCAGAAGATGAGCTGGATAATCCAAAGAGTCAGACAACTCTTCCCAGCTCACCCAAGCCCTCACCGCCTCACAACTCTCCGCCCAAACAGCCTTCTCCTCTACTCACTTCTTCATCCAAAGAACCATCTCCTGTATTCGTACATGAAAATATTCAGTTGGTTGAAGCTCCTTCACAACCAGATGACAACCAAGCTGAACCCTCTTCCTCCAATCAAAGCTCACGCCCAAAACAGCTATCACCCAAAGCTCAAATCTCCATAAAATTAGAGGAAAGTGACTCCACTGTCTCTCCATCACTCAACTCCTCTAGCTCAGCCTTCATGGAAGTTATGTACGAGGAGTTATGCATTGTAGGGATCAAGAGTGTTCTGACTTCGTATCCCATCTTGGCACACCTGTCAATCGCCCTCCTCAAAGTTGGAGATCTCAAATTCTACTGGTCACCAAGATGACAACTTGGTACCAGAATGAGCAGCTGATCGAGACATTCTCCTACGAGAAATTGAAAATGGATGAAGCATGCCTCCAGCACACTTTTGGCTTTGGAAGTCTGGAGGATGCTTACTTGCATCAAGATGATCTCATCAGAGGTATTATCGAAGTATCTCAGCAGTACCCCAAGCCGCACCCAGCAGACGTCTGGGAGTCAGCCAACAAGCTCCTAACAGCAGCGGGATAGGAGACACCTTCTGGAGATGTCATATCCAAAGAAGTCGCAGCTGAGATTACCAAGGAAGCTGTACCAGATAACACAGCTGAGGTAATAATCATTGAAGAACCTACTGATGCAACAGCTGAACCAGAGACAGCAGCCCCATCAAGTCCAATTGCCAATGACACTCGCTCGCAGGTCGAACTCGAGGCAAACAAACCCTGTCATGTTGATTCTGCAACTCAAACAGACTCAGCTGTCGAGCTCTCAACCGTAATGAAAGAAGCAATATCTAAAGAGGTTGAAGAAATTCTTTTTCAGGACAGACTGAAGTCTCAAGTGGATGTCATTATGAGATTCAAAGCTCTAGACTGTCAAGTTAGAGAGCAACAACGAACAATTGATGAAGTCCACAAATTTGCTCAAGATTTAAAAGAAAGTACAAGTCTAGATCTCAAGTAATCTCTTGTCTCTCAAAGCATTGATCAGTCGCACCTTCTAGAGAAGAGAGTTCCTGATATTGTAGCAAGACATCAAGCTCCACTGGTCGACGACATAGCAAATCTTTCAAGCCAGCTGGAAGCCCTCAAAAAGTCCACTATCTCCAACAGCTCTGACATCCATCAACTCTTCAACTTGTACAAAGATCTGGATACTCAGTTCAAAGCTGGAAGCAGCAGCAATGCTCAGATGAACATCGCTACAGCTGACAACTCAGCCAAGCTTGCTGATGTTGAAGCCGCTCTCACCAAGCTCAACGCAACAGTCATTAACCTCTCCGCCTCCCTTGTTGATAATGCCAAAAAGGGGAAAGATACGAATAAAGCTAAAAAAACAATAGAGAGGGAAGCTGCAGCTCAGGGGGAACATGTGCAGCCAATCCAATCGGAAATCGACGACTTCGCCAAAGAGCTGGATGAGGAAGAGCCAGAGCCAACTGCAGCAGTAAAAGAGACATGGAGAGAGAAGATGGTTGCTCTTGCCAAAGCGTGTGGACATAAGCCAGAAGAATACAAGAACTATCACTGGTTGTGTAACTTCCACAACGAGCAAAGAAGAGAAATGCAAGAGCTGGACAAAATCATTAAGAAGAAAGCCGAATCGCTCCAGCCTGCTGAGAAAAAGCAGAGGAAGAAAAGGCTAAGTTACAGGCAAGCTAGGAAGAAACAGGTCCAAGCAGCCTCAACTGACAAGAAGAACCCAGATGATATCAATGAAAACTGGGAACGATGCAAATCAGAATTCATCAAAGAATTCTACTACTTGAATCAGTACAAAGGCATGAATCCAGAAACTGCGTTCCAGGATTATCTCCTCGAACTCCATGAGACGGATCCAATGATGGCAAGATCAATTGCCCTATATTCCAAAAGAAACAACATCCAGCTCAAAGCTCCAAAAGTCAAGCAATTGAAACCTCCCACTATAGCTGGAACGAATCTTCCTGATAAGGCCCAGATTTTCAAAGAAGTTCATCATTGGGCTGGTGAAAGAGGAATCTAAAAATCTAAAAATCAAGATGAGTGGAGAAACTTGGAAGAATTCATCTTCAACAGGTATGGTCTCAAGACTGACCATCAGATTGATGATCAGAGGAAGCAGTAGAGTTGAAGACCCAGCCATCTGGGAATTTTGTCTTTTGAATTTCTGTAATTGTAAAGTTGTAAATTTCTTTATTAATGAAAAGTTCGCTTATGATCTCAAGATCACCCTGATGACAATAACTCTTTGTCCAGACATTGAACTCTGAATTTGTTTACCTGTTGTGAATGTTTTAATTTTTTGAAACCCCGTTTCTTGTTAAGGGGGAAGTAAATTGTTTTTCTCAGTTAGGTTTTGGCCATCATCAAAAAGGGAGAAATTGTTGGGAAAATTAATAGAGTTTTGATTTGATACCAAAACCCAGCTGACCCCAACCGAGTAGATGATTGCACAAGCCTAAGCGTTTCTCAGCTCAGCTGTTTGAGCTTATAGAGTTTCTTAGTTTACAGGTAGTCGCAGAAGACACAGCTAAGCAGACAGCTGAGGTATTCAGCAAAACAGACTCAGCAGAGCAGACCAAGCAAAATCAAAGACCCAGCTCAGTAACGGAAACCCAACACAGTGTCAAAGAACCCAGCTCAGTGTAAAAGACCCAGCTTAGTATCGATGACACAGCTCAGGTCTAAAACACAGCTCAGGTCATTTACACAGCTCAGGTTGAAGCCACAGCTCAGGTTAATGATACAGCTCAGGTCTAAGACAGCTCAGAGTTGAGCCACAGCAAAGTCAAAGACGCTGAAGACACAGCAGAGACGCTTAGCAGCTCGAAGATAAAGACCTTCTCAAAGACAAGATCCCAATGTCAGAAGATCTTATCTGAAGCAGTCAAATCAGAGAAGGAATAGCTTCTGCAGATGCAGACCTACTTCGTAGGTTAAAGGCCAGAAGTAAATGAAAGTAGGTAAGATTCAAACGGCTCTCTTCCAACGGCTAGTTTGAATCTCCACCTATATATATCTCCTCCTCCATTGAAGAGAAAAAGATTGGAGAGACGACTGAAGAAATATAAAAGAGCCAACAGAAAAATGAACAACGATCTTCAAAGCCAAATCTCTCAAGAACACCCAGCCAGTTAGCTGTGTTCTTAGTTGTTCACATATTCAGTCATAGGCAGAAAAGATTAGATTAGAAATATCTTAAGCCTAGTTTGAACGAGTTCATCATACTCTTTGTTCTTCATTGTAAGAACTCGTTTATAGTTGGAAAACCCATACCCAAACCCAAACCCAGAAAGGTTAGGTAAAGGTACGCTTGCTTGAAGCGTGTAATTCGAGTGGTTAGGTTCTTCGCACCCGGCGAAGGTGTAGGCTTGACAGTGCCCGCAAACTGTTGGAACACAGCTTGGGTTAGAGTTGTGAAGTTGCTTGGTACTTGGAAACCAAGTGGTAGTGAATTACCAGTGAACCTGGTCGTGGTCGTGGACGTAGGAGATGTGACTCCGAACCACGTTAAAATTGCTTTGTTATTTATCGCTTTGTTTTATGCATTTTACTAACCTCTCAAGCATACATTTCAAGCTGCATAAATTGATTAACTGAAAAGTGAAACAGAGCTTTGCAATATGATTTGAAGCAACAGACGGACTTTCCAAACCCACCAACTTCCGCACACACACTCACATAGCCAGCTGTGTCGATCAAGCGTCCATCCAGCTGGATCGAGCACAACCAGCTCTCTGAAAAGAGTTTTAACTTGGAAAAGTTTTTAAACCTTGGTGTATTCACCCCCCCCTCTACACCAAGGTATCCGTCTTAGGACCAACAGTATATATAGATTCTTCGTGTATCTTTTTGTTTGTGTTTGTGTCTATGATGACGCACTATGAAGGCAGATACATTATGGGCAAGACAAAGACATTCTGGGCAGAACAGGTACCATTTTGGGCATAAGAAAAGTGCATCCGCGAAAGAGGTTCTGATGCAGAATTGAAGCATATGGTTACAGGACAATCGCTCTCATCTTGGGCAAAGTAGCATGCAGCTTAGGCACAATAGCAAACATCAAGAGTGAAGTTGTTGCGCTTGACGTCCTGACCAATTCATATACCACGCGAAATTTCATCCATCTTGAGCAAGATGTGAAGTGCAAAGGGCAAGACGAAGGACAGAACGGAGAAGAGAAAGAGTGCTCGTCTTGGATATGAGATACGTATAATGGTCCAATTATTCGTCAAGAAAAAGTGCGGAGCAATGAATGGATTGGCCTTATCCAAGGAGTAGATAATAAAGGATTGATTTCCTTCCTTATCCATGAAGATTCTATCAAATCAAATCTACTCTACATAAGGAAGTTATCTTGGGCGCCTAAGGAAGTTATCTTGGGCGCCACGCGGATTTTGCTGCGCCCAACCCTAGTTCCAGACCAGTCAACCTTTGGGTTGGGCCTCTAGCCCACGAATTGTATCTCTATATATACCACTTCCCATCAAGTCATATGTATTCCCCCATACCTTTTCATATTCAGATTTTATTTAAAGTTCTTAGTCTAGGTTTTAGTTTAGTGTTCCCGAGAGTTTACCCCTTCAGGGGCAAACGAACGTTGTACTTTTCTTTCTAGCGTGTTGCCCATGATGCTTTTAATTTATGTTTTTGTCTTTACCGGTGGGTTGGTCCGTATAACCGTTAAATTCTGCATTTACTTTATCGTCTTGTCTTTACCGGTGGGTTGGTCTGTATAACCGTTAAATTATGCCTTTACTTTATTGTTTTGTCCTTACCGGTGGGTTGGTCCGTATAACCGTTAAATTTCATCTTTTACTTTATCGCATGTATATTTACTTTATGTCTAGGTAGTTATAAATCTGGTTCTGGGCAAGATGACGTGAACATAAACTAAGAATTCGTGAGGTCTAATATGGGCGTGATGATCTGCATGTGTGTGTTTCCGAAGCACTAGGTCTGATTCTAAAATGTTCTTGTTGTGTCTAAGTAGTTAATAGGCCGTTAACATCTTGGGCACAATAAGTTCTCTAATAATTTCAGGGTCAATGCATATGGTGTCCCTTGCATCTGAAAGTATGACTGTGTGGGTGAGTAGTCCGTGCTCTTGGGCACGATGAATGGCTGTTTTGGGCCTGCCTAAATCTTAATGCTTCCTTGGGCAAAGTTTCTATTAAAGTGTCTTCGTAGATGATTGTCTAGGGCTAGGAGAGAATGCTTGGGGGTCTCATGGATGACTCTTATTCATAAGGGCAGATGAGGACATGGGTGCTGTTGTGCGTGACGTGTGACATTGGGGCAATATAATTTCTTATCTATAACCTATTGATGCATTCATGTAGTGAATAATTTGTACCTATGACCGAGTCGAGTTTATGTTTATTAATTCGAACCTTGATCTAGATTTATATTTTATTTGTTTTTTTTTATTTTTATTTTCTGTTTTGAACAAGACGTGTCCGTTGCCCAAGATAATCCTTTTAGTGACACCCAGTGACCAAGAGAAAACTACACTCAACTCCTCGTGGGATCGATCCTATACTTGCCGCTAGCTAATCCTAGTTGTGGGCATAGGAGAATTATAAATGTATTTTAACCGACCCGATAAAACGATAATCGGAGTGTCGTCAGCCGGCATTGCAGCGCTCTTGACTGATCTGCTGTGCACTAATGCCTTTGTCTGGTCCTCCCTTGCGGAGCAGGCATTTGAAAAACTTAAAGTGGCCATGTCCTCTACTCTACACTACAAAAAACTGGCCGATTAGCGACGGAAAAATCCGTCTCTAATTCAGTGATTTCCGTCGCCATTTACGATTAACGACGGAATAGCGACGGACCAAAATCATCTTCAAAAACATCGTCGCTAAAAAAATTAGCGATGGAATATTGGTCCGTCTCTAAATTAGCGACGGACTAACGACGGAATAATCCGTCGCCAGAGACACGTCGTCGCCGATTAGAGACGGAATAGAGACGGAATTTCCGTCGCTAATTAGAGACGGAATATATTCTGTCGCTGTTTTGTAAGAGCTCCGATAACTAATTTTCCATCGCTATTACGTCGTTAATTTGGTAGGTTATATAATTTTTTTTATTTTTTTATTATTTTATTTTTTTGGATATTTACCTGTTTCATTTATCAACTAAAATGAAATAAACAATCATTACAAATGATGAAAAGTGGCTCAATTCCAAAATACGCCAAATCAAATTGTCTGATATATGTCAAATTTGTTCAACAAACATCAAAGTATCTAATATCAAACAAACTACAACATAAATATTCAATCGCGTAGGATTTCCAATATATCATATCTGTTTCACATCTTCTAGCGTCGATTTCCAATTGTAGCCCGTAGGATTTTTGAATTTCTTGAAAATTCTGGTATTCGCCTTTGGAACCACACCCATCCGAACCAACACCCTACAATTGAATTAAATAATTATTAATAAATACACAACCATATACATACATATTAATATATATATAACAAATATATAAAAAAAGTACATCTAATTATTATTAAAAAATACATACCCGTCACTATTTAAGCTTAACCATGTCCGACCTGTGCTTGGTACGGCTGTAGAAGAGCCTGCATCGTTACCTCTACTTTGCAACGTCGTTTGGTTCAAGCGACTTGAGGTTGGTGACGGCGACGATGTCTCTCTGGGGTCTGGTATGCTGAGCTCGACTCTCCAAATCCTCTAAGAAGCATCTGCAAAGTAATTAGATAAAAGATCGACAACATTAAATCGATATACAATTCAAAAGTTGAATATACTAAGAAAAATATTTAACACAAATAATACTAACACTAATCATCATCATGATTATCTTATTCCTTAGATAATAATACATCTTCCTCTTCTTCATCATCAACTTCATCTATGTCTATTGAAACCTCTAAATTTCATAATCCGACATGAATCCATATCTTGCAACTTGCAAGGTGCACCTTTACAGTATTTACATCTTTGTAAGGATTAAGGAATGTTGTCACATTTGGTACACGAACACTTAATCTTTGCCCCACTCGTGAAGTATGGATAAGATGTAGCTCGCTCAATGAAATAATCGAGTCCAACTGCAAATTCCTTACTCAAAATACCATTATGAAGTCTTTGCATATGCATTCACTCACGAGATTGACTCATTTTTACAAAGCCTAATTATAACAAACTTCTTGCAATTTGTACGATTTCAGCTTAAGTATTTATACCACGTTTTCGACCAATTTTAGCTAATTAAATTATATATCTTAATGTGTTATTAGTTTAGATAATTTAGACCTATCCTTACGATAAACAAGTAGTTTCTACGATTGAAATAAATGTTTAATCAACATTTCAACATTAAGATCACGTTAATGTTTGTCAAGCAAAAAAATGCATTTAAACTAAAAGTGATACACAACAAACCTATGCTGCAAATAATGTAAGATTAATGAATCCTAATACTCTCTAATCACTACCCAATTCCTTAAGACAAAATTCACATTACACTTGTTGTAACCATGATTTTTTTTTTATCAACAACCACATTTCAGCATATGTATACGTACAAGAACCAACAATCAACTTTCAAGAGCAAACATATACATACGCTGAACCTTAATTAGAATCTGAAATCTCAAACCTCAAATTTCAGCAAAATCTTAATTTAAACCTTAATAGAGCAGAACCTTAATTAAGGCTTTAGTGAAGTAGGCTATGGCAGCGAGGTGGCTACGGTTCCAGTCAGCGGCTTCCGGCGGTGGCATGGCTGTCAGAGACGGCGGCGACTACCACAGAGAAAAAGAGAACTAAGAAATGACAGTGAAAGATACCAAGGGAGAGAGAGAGAGAGAGAATAAGAATGAGAGAAACATAAACCTGCACAAGAGATGCGAGGATGGTTGCGAGAGGGCGGCAGCGACTGGACGACGGCGACTGTGCAATTAGGGCAGCCATGAGTGTGAGAGAGAGACACAAAGAGAGAGAAGAAGGGTTTGGAAGAGAATACCTGAGCTGTGAATGCGACTGAGCGGCGGAGGCAACCTAACAGCGAAGAAGAAGCAGCGTCGATGGCAATTGTGATTGGAAGAGAAGGTGAGACCGATAGAGAAAGCGAGCGGAGAGAGAGAGGGAGGAAAGGGTAGGAGGGTGAGAGACCGAGCGGCGGGAGACGATTTGGGATTTAGGGCTCACGACAAGAGGAAATGAAAGAAAGAATATGTATCTGTTTATTTAATTCAGAATTAGCGACGGATTAGAGACGGATATTCCGTCTCTAATCCTAAAAAAAATTAAAAAAAAAACGAGCTTAGTTTAGAGACGGAAACATTCCGTCGTTAAAATTAAGTTTTTTTAAAAAATAAAATATATTTATTTAGAGACGGAATAAAATCCGTTGTTAATTTTTCCGTCTCTATTCCGTCTCTATTCTGTCGTTAATTATGGCGCGAATCCATCCCCCGAAAGACCGTCGTTATTCCGTCGTTGTTTTCTCAACCCACAGTCCGTCTCTAATCCGTCGTTATTCCGTCTCAATATAGAGACGGAATTTTTTCCGTCTCAAATTCCATCGGTGATCGGCAGGTTTTTTTGTAGTGCTAGTGCTTCGCTTACCTGATTTTACATTAGAATTTGTTGTGGAAACCGATGCCTCCAATATTGAGATCGGAGCAGTGCTAATGCAACAAGAGCAACTGATTGCTTTCTTTAGTAAAAATCTTAGTCCACGACTTCAAGCTGCGTCCGTCTACACTAAAGAATTGCACACAATATTAGAATCTGTCCACAAATGAAGGCAATATCTACTTGGTCGTTTCTTTGTGATTCGTACGGACCACAAAAGCATTAAAGAACTCCTTCAACAAACGATCCAGACGCCGGAGCAGCAAAAGTATGTGAGAAGGTTACTTGGCTTCCACTTTCGAATTGACTACCGCACCGGCACCTCCAACCTTGCAGCTGATGCTCTATCGCGACGACCTGATAAGCAGCCCATGGAAACAGAGGAAATAGGGGAAGTGGCTCTCGTTCTTTCGATGCAGAGTACGCTGATATCTGAGCTTTTTGAGATCCTCAAACACGAAAATGAAACCTGTGCTGATTTGCAAGAACTCCATCGCCAAAAGACAGCCCACAAGTTGAGCCCTGAATACTCCATCACTCAAGGAATAATCATGTTTCGCCGACGATTCTATATCAGTAAGTTTTCATCACTCATTCCCCATCTTTTGCTTGAAGCACATGCCACACCTATGGTGGGTCACGGAGGGGGTGGTCAAGAGAACACTAGTTCGACTAGCTACCACCTTTTATTGGCCAAAGATGCAGTCTGCAGTTAAAGAATTTGTAGCTACATGCCTTACATGCCAGCAAACTAAATACTCTACCCAAGCTTCAGCGGGTTTGCTTCAGCCTCTATCCCTGCCCTACCATGTTTGGAAAGAAGTCACGATGGACTGGCCTTCCTCCAAGCCATGGTTATACAACCATACTTGTGGTGGTTGATAGGTTTATTAATCAGCTCTTTTTGGTAACAGTGGTTCAAATTAAGCGGGACTACACTTCATCATAGCACGACCTACCACCCCCAAACAGAAGGCCAATCGGAGGTGGTTAACTGCGAGTTGGAGCAATATCTTTGAGCTTTCACCCAAGCTAAACCAACCTCCTGGGCGAGTTACTTAGGATGGACATAATTTTCTCACAACACCGCCTACTGTAGCAGCATCCGTATGAATCCCTTCGAAGCATTGTATGGCCAATTGCCTCAAATGATTCCCCACTATGCTGCCAGAACTTCCAAAATCCAGGCACTCGACGAGTTGATACAGGAAAGGGACACCCTTCTTCACCAACTAAAAGAAACTCTGATCCAGACTCAGTTCCGCATGTGACAACAAGCAAATCGGCATCGCCGAGATGTTAAACTACAGGTAGGGGATCTGGCACTTGTTTGCCTTTAACCTCACCGCCAATCTTTTCTTCGAGGTTGTCGTTACTCTAAAATCGCGCAACGCTACTATGGGCATTTCAAAGTAGTTGCCAAGGTAGGGGACGTCGCATACAAACTTGATCTGCCTCCGTCAAGCCGCGTCCATCCCGTCTTCCATATTTCCAAGCTCCAGCCATACAAGAGAAATTCTGATGTGCCAGTATGCACCCTACCCCCAGAATCCCGCGACTCCAAGTCGGCACCCCAAATCTCTAGCTATTTGTGATCATCGGAGCATACTCACTGCGAATGGTCTTCGACAAGAGATATTGGTGCAGTGGTGGGGTGAACCACCAGAATGTTTGACTTGGGATGATGCAGATGAATTCCACGGCGTTTTCCCCAATTTGAACCTTGAGGACAAGGTTGAGTTTGAAGAGCAGAGGACTGTTATGACTAGCGGGCCTGAAGCAACCCAATCTATTCACAAGGAAGAGAAGCCCAATGATTCTAAAGAAAATGGCCCAATTGTTAAGAAGAGATCCACAAGAGCCAAGAAGATTCCAGATCGTTTTAGAGATTATCAGATGGGCAAGGGTGTAGGAGCACCTAGAAAATATCACCACTAGGTCCCACTTTTCGGTTAGAGTTGGCAGAAGAGGACAATCGATCCCTGTAGCTAAATAGCAGAGATGTTGTTGAGATTTGGGTTTTTATCCATGAATTAATGAAAAAGTTTCCTTTCCTTATAAGTCTTATTTTTCTTTGGAGTTAGACTCACTCGAAGTAGTCATTCTTTTGATTATTGTTATCAAGGGCGGTCTGCTTCTCTGTTGCGTTTGCCTTTTCTTGCTTGCTTGGATGCCAAAACGTTGTCGTTCGAATTAGAGTCTGCTATTCTTCATCTTTGCCGATCTTCGAGTTTTGCAATTTTTAGTTTAGATTAATTTCTTTCGCTCCAGAACTCTCACCCTCCTCTCTTCTTTTCTCCAAATTTAGCATACAATTTCTAAATGTTTTAAATCAGGAGTCCAAATTAACACAATAGTATTACTGATACATAAAGATGCATATAAACTTAAGCAACACATAGAAATCTCTATTTAATTGTTATGGTTCTTCCAAGATTTAGCAATGGGTTAATCCAGCCGTCATCCTCCTCTACTCACCGACACCCACCAAAACATTCTTCCAAGATTTGATCATGCCATTCCATCAGTGGCGGCGGCAGTGCACTCGGTGACTCGATCCTTCCAAGATTTGAATGGCTTGCTTTTTGAGGGGAATATAATTTCATTTAATTTAGGTTTTAATCTGAAAATGCTATGAAATTAATTTGGGCTATACGGATTAAATGACAAATTGCTAAAATTTTAATTAATTATTTAAAAAGGGCTAGTAAAATGAAGGTTATGTTTAGAATTACTCAAAAATTCAAGAGACGGCCCCTGCATATTAGCATGTTACGAATGCAAGCTTCTATTTCCCTAAAGTATTAGATATAGGAATGGGCTGAAAATGAAATGACGATTCATACGCTCATTCCTAATTTCATGACTGATACGATTTTATTGTTAGTCGTCATTCCTGTAGGAATGGGTAATTGCATTAGTATGAGTTTAACCATTCTTCTCCTCCCCCTTGTATTACGTAATCCCATCATCAGGAATAAATTTTATAATTGACAAAATTACTCTTGTTTATTATTACTAGTTGTTCGCCTTTTTCTTTTAATCAAATAAAACCCACAAGTGAATGGGGCTATTGTAATATTCGGAAAGTAAAGTCGTATTCCACAAGGACTAGTTTGAAAGTCTTACGAGTATTACTAATAAGCTATTTTAATCTATTTAGACTAACAAATAAATCTGGGAGATTAAACTAAATTAAAGAAAACAAATCAAGTCTAAGTAACAATAATTAAACTAATAAATGGGATGAGAATATGAAAACGAAGCTATCATAGGGCGATTTCGATTGACAAACAATCAGATATCACTCTACTAACCAATTATTGATAGAATCTTAATTATCTAGAGCAATCTCTTTTTCACTCTAGCCCCCTCTCAGGCGACTCGATCGAGTTGTAGATTACAAGTTAGTTATGCCGTCTCTAGGGGTGTCAAAATTGGCCCGGCCCGGCCCGGCCCGACGGGCTGGCCCGGCCCGAAACCGGGCTGGGCTGCCAATTTTCAGGCCCGCAGCATTTTCGGGCCGGGCCGGGCCACACAATGTTAGGCCCCGAAATGGGTAAAAGCCCGCTGGGCCCGGCCCGGCCCGAACAAATTGCACTATAAATATATTTTCGGGCCGGGCTGGGCCGCACATTTTCAGGCCCGAAAAATTTCCGGCCCGGCCCGGCCCGACTCTCTCTTGCAATTTTTTTGGCCCGGCCCGGCCCGACTCTCTCTTGCAATTTTTTTGGCCCGGCCCGGCCCGGCCCGATTATCCCAAAAAGCTCGACGGGCTCGGGCCGGGCCGGCCCGGCCCGGGAATTTGACAGCCCTAGCCGTCTCCGATCACTAAGTTAGCCTATAACTCCTCACGGCTCCTTAGATCAAATGTCCTCACAACACCACTCACCCTCTCGGGCTATTGTAATATATATGATGCCTTGTAATTTGTTCTAATATCGATTCCTCCTCTCTCGAGCCTCAAATTAACACAACAAAAATAGTTAAATGGTAGCTAAGCATTCAAATATTCAACCAAATCAACAAACACAAAAAAATATTAGAACCCATCAATAATTAATTAAAATAAAGATCAATCTATCACAAATATCCATCTAACCAATCCCTAAAATAGGGAAAATTAGCTAATCATAATGAAAAGTAAATATCCACCAACAAAGATAAAGAATAAAGAAAACAAGAGATTCATAGACAAATTCTTGGAGATATTGAGCTCCAATCTTGAAATCCTTGTTGTCTTCTTTCCAATTCTCCCCCAAGCACACTTTCTCTCTCTAGGTTGGTGGGTGGAAGGTGAAGATGGTGGAGGTGTGTGAAAAAGTGTGTAGTGTGTGTGGAGATGGGAGTTGGTGGCTTGGATCTAGGATTTAAGTTTTGGATGGGTATTTATATGTTCTACAAGTGGGAGAAGTGATTTAGGAGTTAAAAATCCGAAAATAGGAGAAAAAAATAGGTCAAAACGTGTTTAGGGAAGAAGAAATGCGTCGCGTGCAGCCGCTCGGCAACCCGCGCCCGGAAGCACAAATTTTCTTCATCGGCGCGCGGGTTGCACCCGCTCGGATATCCCGCTTCCCAAGTTGCTCCGAAAACCGCGCTCAATTCTAATTTTTAAGCATGACTACACAACTTTTTTGTTTCGGCCCGTTCTCTCTCGTCTGGACTTCAAATTGACTTCATTTTTTCCTACGTTCCCGTATCGAACTCCTCTTCAACATTCTAAGCTCCTTTCACTTTAATTTGGTCTTCATTGATTTAATCAAAATTATCAAACAAGTGTGAAATCTTCACAAAACAACATTTTTTACAATAAAGCTCAAATCAAACATTATTTTCTTTGAATAAATGGCATCAAATGTACCCTAAACAACGGAAAAATCCATGTTTGTCACTAGCGGAGAGATTACGTGCGTTGCACGTATAATCTCTTGTTTAAGATAATTAATTTATTATAAATAGTAATATATTTGAAAAAAATAAAGTTGTAATATTATTAATTTTGACTATTAACTTCAACAAATTATTAGCAAGTAGGTGTAAAAAGTAAACCTTAGAATAAACAAATCTATTTATAATTTAAATATATATATTCTATTTTATGTATAATTTTAATTATACCAAAAATCACATCTTTTACACCAAATTGTAAATTCATTTTTATCGTCTTCTATGAAGTGCTTTAGAAGCTATGAAATTAATTTATCAATAATTAATTTATATACTCCCTTCATAAACCATGGCTACAGACCTAAAAATACTTCATAATTGATTTCGGTAAGAAAAAATAATAATTATATTTTAGATTAAAAATTTTTTATTTAAGATAATATATTTATTAAAGAGACAAATACTAATATGTCAGTGATCATTTGTGAGCACCATTGATGTTTAGCCCACATCAACGTTTCTTTTTAATTTTTAAAATTATTTTTATTTTAATACTTGAAAATTATAATGAGGATTATCAATTTTAAATTATGCAAGATCAAAGTCCGCTTTTTGAAGCATAATGACATCAATCATGCTCGATTCCAATCAAATTTATCGCCTAATGTGATATTATGCTTTAAAGCTATAGAATTAATTTATCAATCACTAATTTCTCAACTTTTTTCATAATAAACATGGCAAATAAAAATACTTCATAACTAAATAAAATAATAACTATAAATTAAAAAAATAAATTACACAAAAATGCAAAATTTCATCACAATAAAATAATCTCGAGCTGTCAAACTTATATTGTCTTTTCTCTTTCACTTTTGAGTAATAGAACATGTAGGACTATATTATTAATTAATTTATTAACTTGAGTTATAGTATAGGACTATATTATTAATTTATTATGTTTGTAATAAATTTATTATAGATTTACACTATTGCCCATAAAATAAATATAATAACAAGGATATAAGGCAAACCCAATTTTGTAATTTTCTGACCTTTTATAATATATTATTATTATTATTATAGTAATAATTTATTATTATTGTTATTATTATTTTATTTATTATTATATTTACTATTATTATTTTATTATAATAAAAATTATTATTGTTATTATTATATATTACTATTATCTTTATTATTATTTTTCTTATTACTATTATTATTGTTATCATTAATAATTTTCGATAATAAATATTTTTAGAGATAAAATGAATATTTGACAAAAAAAAAATGTTCAATTGATGTTTTTCATTATTGAATGCCAACCGTATGATCAAGGTATGATCATTATATTCCTTGTATTATCAGATATAGAAATACCATTCATTGATTTATTTCTTTTACTCCTTCATTCATTTAAAGTTTCATTTCGTTTCCACTATATTTCATTATGCATGCCAACTACCCCTAGGTTCGCATTTAGTGCTTTACTGCTAATATGAACTATAGTCTACATATAATCAATGCTTATAAATTCGTAGCCCAACATTGTTCTTTCCGCTGTTTGACTTGAGAGTTTTCTTTTTTACAGTGAAATATACTACTATCAAGTATCAACATAAATGATCAAATACTCCTCTCAAAAAGATAAATAATCAAATTTCCTCAGTTCACGAGTCCAATTTTAAAATAAAAATTATCATCAAATAAAGTATCTCATTTCAAAAGTTTATAATTAAATGATATCAAACTTCCAAATTTATTTTTCTTCTCAATAAATTTTCAATTCTATAATAAAGTATAAAATTAATTTTTTAATAACGACTTTCGATTGACTATGTAGATAGAGGTAAGGTTACAATTTTTGACATGACACGATAATTTGATACGAACACGCACGAAATTAATGGGTTAGTGTCAAGACTTATAAGTTTCAGGTTATCGTATAACCCGATATAGACATGAAATTATCAGATCGGGTTCGTGTCGGATTCGTGTATAACTCAATAAAATTTATTTATTTATTACTTTTTTATATTACTTATTAATTTATTATTTTTTCTAGGGTTTTAAGCTTAACTTTTAATATTTTTTAATGTTTACATAACTTATCGTGTCGTAAAAATTCAGGTTTTAACTGCGTTGTGTCGTATCGTGTCAACACGATAGAAATTGTCACATTTATATTCATGTCGTGTTCAGATTTGAACAATTCGTGTTGGGTCGAACAATTCTTAACAATCACGTTCACTTAACTTTAATAGATCGGATCATTGACAAACACGATTTCTAGGTCCTGAATAGAGGAGTGAGGTATCAAATAGAAAAAAACGACAAAACTTAGACAACATCGAAAACCTGCCCCTCCTCATAGAAGATAAGAAGATATTAGATACTCCCGCTCTCAGTAACTCCATTATTATAAATTAGTGTGCTAAATCCCATTTCCTTCAAAATACTGGGCATGGATCAAATCCAGCATAAGTTTGTAAAAATCAACGGGTTGAAGATCCATGCGGCGGAGATCGGCGGCGAGTCGTCTCCGGCGGTGGTGTTTTTGCACGGATTCCCGGAAATATGGTACTCTTGGCGGTACCAGATGATCGCCGTCGCGGAGGCCGGGTTCAGAGCCATTGCTCCGGACTACAGAGGGTACGGGCTATCCGACCCGCCGCCCGAACCCGAAAAGGCCTCCTACTCGGATTTCTTGGCGGATCTGCTTTCGCTTCTTGACGCTCTTGGTATCCAAAAGGTTCGGTTACAGCTCTTTGCCCTTTTATTTTCATTAAAACTGATTTTAAAAAATGGATAGTGTTATTGGAACACAATATGTCTAGTCACACGGTGACAAAATAGGAATTTTATATCATTTTTTAATTAATTAATTAATTTCTTAATTTCGTTCTTTTAGTGAATGACAAACATACCCTTTCGAAACCCTAATTAATTTTCATACCAATTTGAAATTTAAAATTCAAAATTTTTTGTTGTTAATTTAATCCTATGTCATTTATGGATCCCAAAAAAATCTGAACAAATTAAACCCTAAATTATACACCATATTATTCGGATTTCAAATTTGGAGCATTGTTCGTGCTTAGAAAAAAGATTGAAATCAAAAAATAATTAATCCTAAGATTCTATACCAAAAATATCGATAGAAATTGAATTGTTTGTTTGGATTTTTTTTTTCAAAAACAAATTCAAATCATATATTCTACACCAATTAATTAGGAACAAATTACCGTCAATACACATTAATTTTGAGCCAAAATTGATAAGGGGCAAATTAGCAACACTAATTAATTGTTTAGACCGAAAATTAATCAATGTTATAACCGGTCGGTTTTTTTCTTGATTCAACCACGTGTGTCCGGATAGAATTATTGTTAAAATATATATAGATATATAAATATAAAGATGTACAAATTGCAAAAGAACATAAGACAACTAAAAATATTTACTAACATATTTGTGAAAAATAAAATTACAAAAATAGGTTTAGCCAATTGCAATTAATTCGATAATTGACATCTCGATACCCAACCTTTCGATTAATTATAATGGGGATCATTCCAAAAATTTACGGCTACCGAAAATCCTACGTGGATTATTTCTTTTAGAAAGCGGCGGTGAAAATTCATTTTCAACACGTTCATTTTTGGTCGCCGGCACTCCATGTAAGATTTTCGATCGTCGGGAATGTTCTTAATTACAACCAATCGAAAGGTTAGATATTGCGATACCAATTATTGAAAATGGTGTTATAATTAAAAATGCAGCCATACATTGCGCCTTCTTATGCAATTAACCCTTAAAAATATTTAAAAATAGAAATACAAAAAATAAGAACTACAAAATACAGCAGTTATTGAAAAATACGAAACATAATAAATATTTAAAACACCAATAAAATTATGTAAGTCTACTTTAAAAATAACGAAATTTTAAAAAGAGATGGATATTTTATACACTACGGCTCATTTGGTACGAAGTATGGGATAAGGCTTGATATGTTTGACTGAGATGTCTTATAAATATAAAGAATTAATATTTCATTTGGTATGATGTATTAAATTCTCTGCAACACATAGTAATTATAGTAATTTATTGCTATAATTAGTTGTAGTATTATTTATACCACCTCATAGGTAGTATACATAACAACAAAATTAAGAATTATTCATACGGGCCCGAACTATATAAAGGGTTGTATACTTCGTACCAAACAAAATATTAGGGTGTCATAGACATATTATACACCTTAATCACCCCTACCAAACGAGCACAAGTCTACAACAAAAGTGTCTAATTTTGACATAATTTTAGTGATACATATAGATGTGTTATAAAAGTTGTTACGTGTAATAAAATTTAGCGATATTTACACATGCATATATATATATATTATAAAAATGTAACTAAATTTTGTTATATATATATATATATATATATATACTTTTGTTATTTATAAAAATGTAACTAAATTTTGTTTCATTTAGACCCTCAACTGCTACTAAATTTTGTGATATTATTTTTATTTGTGACACGCATAATACTTCTACATTACAAGATGTCGCATTTTTTTAATGACATAATTTTTGATGTATTGTGAGACTTAATAATACAAGTCACTATTGGAACATTTTGTTGTGGTGATAAAATAATAAAATTTACATTCCTTAATATATATATATATATATATATATATATATACATAATAAAGTTATTGATAGCTATTTAATAAATAAAAATTAATTTAACTACAACAAATTAATATGTGTAATTATAAAATACTGGTACAAAACTGAAAAAACAAAAAGTAAAATGTGCATACCAAAAGAAAGATGAGAGACTGAAATTAATGAAAAGAAAAAGAATGATACAAAAATAAGATAATACAAATTATAGCACGTAGGTTATATGTAGGATGTGGAGAGAAGAGAGAATGGTTAGATGCAGCATAATAGATATGAGAGAAGATGAGCAGTTTGTTGAGCTTTGAATCATGCAAATTAATACCTTTTTGATGCATGTTTACAGGCGTTCCTCATTAGTAAAGATTTTGGAGCGCGAGTTGGTTACTTATTTGCACTTCTCCACCCTCACAGAGTCTGTGGAGTCATTACTTTGGGTATACCTTATCTGCCCGCTACCTCTCCCATTTCGTTTACCGACCATCTTCCTGAAGGTTTCTACATCGCAAGATGGCAGGTGTGTGTGTGTGTGTGTGTGCTAGCTATTGCCTATATCTTCCTCAAGGTTTCCATTTTCTTTTTTTCTTTTTGTCCGAGTATATAATGACTTAGGCTCCTTAAAACAACTTATAAGATGTTTTAGAGCTTATAAGCTATTCAAAAGTGGTTGGCAAAATAAGATCCTAATTAAATAGCTTATAAGCTCATGATGGAGCGCTCTTTAAAATAAGCTTAGCCGAGCACCCTCTTAATTAGTTCTTCAATTCCATCTCAGAAACCTGGGAGAGCCGAGGCTGATTTTGGGCGGCTTGATGCCAAAACAGTAGTGCGCAACGTCTACATTCTCTTCTCCCGCAGTGAGGTGCCAATCGCCCATGAAAACCAAGAGATAATGGACATTGTTGATTCCTCCACTCCTTTACCACCATGGTTTTCTGAACAAGATCTTGAAAACTATGGCTCTCTCTACCAAAATTCTGGCTTCCGAACTGCTCTTAAAGTCCCATATAGGTAAAAGATAGCATAATATAATATTGTTTCTCTCTAGCTCTCTCTCTCTCTCGCTCTACAGTATAGCGCGTATGGATGTTATGTTATGAACTTATGATGATGCTCATTTTCACTAACTTGATGAATATATAAAGGTCTATGTCTGAAGTTTTCCCTAATATGACAAATGAAAAAGTTGAAGTTCCTGCATTGTTGATCATGGGTGAGAAGGATTACGTCCTCAAGTTCCCTGGCATGGAGGACTACATTAAGAGCGACCAGATGAAGGTGTTCGTTCCGAAGCTGGAGACGGTGTACATGCCGGAAGGGAGTCATTTTGTGCAGGAACAGTTCCCTCAACATATCAACCAACTCATTCTCAACTTCCTCAACAACAATAAATGAAGGCAACTGAGCTCGCTTCTGGGCTCTTTTATATTTTAATAATATTGTTGATGTTTAATTTGTTTCTACTATACTAAGACGGTGCTTAATTTGCATGGTTGTGTACGTATGCATGCTAGGGAGATGATGAATGATTATATATATGTATCTTTGAGCGCTGATGGCTGCATTGGAATAAAATACTCTCCATCATAATGTGTATGTGTTTGATAAATGCTTCAAAATTTTCCTTTAGTTTCATGTAATTGCTGGACCATCTCTACTGGTGGCATGCATCCAGATTCCCAGAAATTTAATATTAGTACCTCATCGATCAATTGTATTCTTAACCCAAAATTCCTCTCTAACAATGCATATGCATAGTCAAAATTAACTATTTATGGATACCACTATCAAATATCTATTTAATATGTATTAAACTATATATGTATATTTTAATAAACATAATTACGTAATAAACACAAAGAAAAATGAATACTTTGGTTAAGATATAACAAACTGTTGGAAATGAATTACTATATATTTCTGCATTACTTTTTGTACCCAAGTTGTTTAATATTTTATGTGTAAAATGTTGGAGATATTCTGAAAGCTTATTATCTATCTATAGGAATCTTTATACATGGTACAAGCCAAACCATAATAACGACCCATACTTGAACCATACTTAATGCTTATATAATTTTTTCTAGGACGGCAATTTTTCTCTATTTCGCTTGGAGTTTCATGTTGATTGTGAAATATATATGCTATTAACAAAGATTGTTAATAAAAACATTTTATTGAGTTCCAAATTGGCAAATTTCAATAGGCTGTCAACAAATATTCGACAACATGAATATATATACCGCCACTCCTTAAGGCTTAAAGAAGATTCCCGCTCTCAATAACATTAATACTCCATCACTATATATAGTGTGCTAGCTAAATTCCTCATTTCCCTCAAATAGAATTAAATTAGCCATGGATCAAATCCAGCACAAGTTCGTACAAGTAAACGGGCTGAAGATCCACTCGGCGGAGATCGGCGGCGAGTCGTCACCGGGGGTGTTGTTCTTGCATGGCTTCCCGGAAATATGGTACTCTTGGCGCCATCAGATGATCGCCGTCGCCGAGGCCGGGTTCAGAGCCATTGCTCCGGATTACAGAGGGTACGGACTATCCGACCCGCCACCCGAACCAGACAAAACCTCTTACTCGGACATCTTGGCCGATCTTCTCTCACTTCTCGACGCTCTTTCTGTCCAAAAGGTTCACTTTCAGTCGTTTAATTAATTACCTTTTTTCTATTTTCTCCCCTTATTGGAGTTAATTTGCCAATACTAACCTTTTTCATCCATGCATGTTTAAAGGCTTTTCTTATTAGCAAGGATTTTGGAGCTCGAGTTGCTTACTTATTTGCACAGCTCCACCCTGAGAGAGTGTGTGGAGTCATCACCATTGGTATACCTTATCTGCCCACCTCTCCCATTTCGTTTCTCGAGAATCTTCCAGAAGGTTTCTACATTACCAGATGGCAGCAAATTGGGAGAGCTGAGGCTGATTTCGGGCGCCTTGATGCTAAAACAGTCGTGCGCAACATCTACATTCTCTTCTCCCGCAGTGAGGTACCAATCGCCCATGAAAACCAAGAGATAATGGACATTGTTGATTCCTCCACCCCTTTACCACCTTGGTTTTCTGAACAAGATCTTGAAAATTATGGCTCTCTCTACCGAAATTCGGGATTCAAAACTGCTCTCAGAGTCCCATACAGGTAAAATTAAGAACATATATATATAGTAGAATTGTTCCTTTCTCTGTATGAATATATGTTATGACACTAACCTTGATGAATATATAGGTCTATGTCTGAAGTTTTCCCTAATATGACAAATGAGAAAGTTGAGGTTCCTGCATTGTTGATCATGGGTGAGAAGGATTATTTCTTCAAGTTCCCTAGTATGGAGGAGTACATAAAGAGCGACCAGGTGAAGGAGTTTGTTCCGAAGCACGAGACGGTGTACGTGCCGGAGGGGGGCCATTTTGTGCAGGAGCAGTTCCCTCAGCAAGTCAGTGGCCTCATCCTCAACTTTCTCAACAAAAATATTTGAAGGCTTAATTATTCTTTGGTTTCTTAATTTGAATGTTGGAGGGTGGGGGGTGTTACTGTTTCTGTTGTTTAATTTCTATTATTGTTGAGACTTTTGTGTCGCTGTTTGATGAATTATTATGTATGTTCGAGTGCTGATGACTGCTTTGAAATTAAAATTTAATGTGGTATGTGTTTGATAAACTTGTGGGGCAATATGCACGCCTGCTTGCAAACTTCTCTTATCTATATCATTGTGGTTGGTTAGTCTACGTTGAATGTGATTTGTAGTTGGTTTTTCTATCTTTAGTAGTATCCTAATTATTATTCCAACTATCAATGTGATTTCTTTAATGCAAAGATTTGGTGAATGGACTCGAAATTTAAGTTCCAGCAGAAGAAGCTAGCTACTATTACACTGTTATGTGGCAGTGGCGTACAAGTAGTCACATAATTTTGGCTTGAGTAGTCGCAAATTGGCCAAACGGCTAACTCAAGCACAAGACGAAAGATTGAGGCAAATCAGTTGATCTCTTCCATATTAATTACAAGATTTTTTTATATTTTTTTTTATGACAAACATCAAAGCAACACCTTTTTTTAGATGACGTGGACAGTCTTATTTTTACATCAATAAGAATGTGTGTAAAAGTCACTTATTATAATGGCAGCAAGCTACACAATTCACCACCGAAAAATTAACACAAGTTGAATTTGAAAACATTTTTAATTAATCAGGTATATTTTCATAATAGTCATTTAATGGGTTAGATTTTAGAGAGAGCCATAATTTTAAATAAATCTTTATTTTTATTTTTTTATAATTGTAAATATTATTTTTCATAATATTACTTCCTCGGTCCGTTCGAAGTGGCACACTTTTTTTAAGACACCGTTATTTAAGAGGAGGGTTTATTAAAAAAATAAAGAGATAGAAAGTGATGGAGTTCATATCTTTTTGTGAGATGAAATGATTTTCTTTTTTGAACTGTATCACTTTGAGTAGAACGGCCCAATAAAAAATACGTATCAGTTGGAACAGGACGAGGGAATATTAGTTAGCCTTCCAAACCAAAACCATGGTTAGCATCTACTTGACTTTCTTCTATGAGGCAAAATTTGGGATAACCAATATAGATAGTGAAAATTAATAGTTGGCCACTAACTTTATTTGTAGAAATTCTGGCCAACTTTTGGAAATTTGGACCAATTTGCCATTGAATCCACTATTAACCATCCATCTACACATTTCATTTTTCATTTTTCAAATTTCAGATTCTCTATTCTGCAAAATATTCTCTCTCTAGAAATTCTATTTTTCTTCATTTCTTCCGTCGCCGCCGTCGTACTTTCATTTTGTCGTCGCCGCCGTCGTACTTTCATTCCGCCGCCGCGTCGTCGTACTTCCATTCCCTTACGCCGCCCCGTCTTCGTACTTCCAGTCCAGTCCGCTGCGCCGCCTTGAACTTTCACATTCTGCCGGCCATATTCCAGATCTGCCACCGCACCAGATCCGGCCATATTCACAGCTTTCTCTCCGGAATCCATGGCGTCACATTCCAGATCTAATGTCATGGATGGTGTTCGTCTATGGTCAACGGCATCCCGATATGCCTTGGCACACCTAGTACGAATGGTGTGTATCCGTACTAGGTGTATCAAGTCTAGGCGCGGTATGCCTTGGCACACCTGGTACGAATACGTTGCATCCAGGTATGCCAAGGCATATCGCGCCTAGACTTGACACACCTGGTACGAATGGTGTGTATTCGTACCAGGTGTTCCAAGTCTAGGCGCGGTATGCCTTGGCACATCTGGTACGAATACGTTGCATTCGTACCAGGTGTGCCAAGTCGCGACGCGCAGTGACGTGAAAAATGCAGGAAGAACACATATGCACGAAGATGACGGCAAGATCTGAAAAATACGACAAGAACATGATATACTAGATCTAGAAAACTCAATTAAAATTAATACACTAAATTCAAAGTTGATATCTTAGATTAAAAATCATCAATCTACAATACAACCATCAAACAAGCAAATTTCCAAAATACAAGATACATTATTACGATCAAAGCTAAATTACAACCATAAAACCAACAACCTACAATACACCATCAAAGAACAAATTTTCAGATGGAGATGATATGATGACCGGAGAAGAAAGCCGCAAAATAGAGGAAAGTTGCATCGATGCCGGAGAGATTGGCCATGCTGAATTTCTTAAGATCTGTCGAGCTGTGACTGATAGAAGAGAGAGAAAGAAGAGAGTCGATAATACACAGATCTGCCGGAGAAGACGACCGCATAAAGCTGCCCATGCCGGAGAATACAGATCTGTAGTTGAGAGAGAGAATCGTGGAACTCAAGACAGAGAAAGAATACACAGATCTGGATCTGGATGTTAAACAAGAGAGAGAAGGAGGTGAAATTAAGGGTATTTTGGTCTCTTTACCTCAAAATTGGCCAGAATTTCAAATAAATTAGATAGACAACTATTATTATTCACTAACTTGAAATGACATTCCATACAATTAACTCTTCTTCTATATACTGCCTAACCATGCGCTTAAATATCTACATCGAGGAAAAGGAAAGGAGGAGAAAAATAAGTAGCGCAGAGAAATGGAAAAGATAGAGCACAAGTACGTCAAAATCAACGGCCTGAAGCTCCACGTGGCGGAGATAGGCGGTGAGTCATCGCCGGCGGTGGTCTTCTTGCACGGATTCCCGGAGATATGGTACTCGTGGCGCCACCAGATGATCGCTGTTGCCAAGGCTGGCTTCAGAGCCATTGCGCCCGATTACAGAGGATACGGGCTATCCGACCCGCCGCCCGAACCCGAGAAGGCTAAATTCTTGGACCTCGTGGATGATCTCCTAGCGCTCCTCGATGCTCTTTCTCTCTCCAAGGTACGCTTCGACCCTAGCTATCATCCTAACATATCTTGATGTAGATTTCTCTTATTTCGATTTTCTTTTCCGAATTAACTCAATTCAGCTGTTTCTTTAAGTTCCGTTCTTTTTTATGGAAAATAGTGGAAAACATATTTTCCCTCTTTTCACATGATCTGTAGAAGATAATTTTTTCGGGCATGATGGAATTTTTTTTCGGGTAGGTTCTTTCCCTTATTTTTACTCCAATCTTTATTTTCTATCCTAAAGAACATGAGATAGGAAAGGGTGGACCACTATTATGTGATAAAAAATTTCTATCTTTTCTTATGACTCCACCACATAAAATTTTCCAACATTTACTTATCTTTCATTTTCCTACGATAAATTTATGACGAAAGAGAATGGACCCTTAATAGGCTTTGGTTTGGGAACCAAGAGTTGAAAGTTGTGTTCCACAATTATCAGAAGAAGCTGTCCTTCTAAGTGTACTGAAGAAATTGTACAAGGAAAAGTAGGATTAAATAATTTTTCATTCTAAAATCTCGGTCTTTGATTTATGCAGGTTATCCTCATAGGTAAAGATTTTGGGGCTTTTGTGGTATCCTTATTTAGCCTCCTTCACCAGGAAAGGGTTGTGAGCTTTGTGACGATAGGCGTGCCGTTCGTGCCTCCTCGGCCTCCTTGGCACTATAATCAACTCCCCGAGGGATTCTACATTAAAAGATGGAAGGTTACTACTGTCTTACCGTTTCACTGCACATTCCCTCCCTTCCCTTTGTTGACAATTTTCCTTGCAGGAGCCTGGCCGAGCTGAAGCTGATTTCGCCCGCCTTGATGCCAAGACGGTAGTCAGAAATGTATACATCTTGTTCTCCAGAAGTGAAATTCCGATAGCAAACGAGAATCAGGAGATCATGGACTTGGTGGAACCATCCACTCCTCTCCCGCCTTGGTTCACCGACAACGATCTTGCCACCTATGGGGCCTTGTATGAGAAATCGGGTTTCAGAACTGCCTTGCAGATTCCTTATAGGTATATAACAACCTGCCTCCTAGTAAGAACAAACTTGTTTCCTAAATTTGACCATGATAATGCAAGATTAAAATGATTCTGCTGCATTCTATTCTAGGTCGACGGGTACACAGTTGGATATACCAGATCCTAAAGTCGACGTTCCAGCACTGCTGATAATGGGGGAGAAAGATTATGTGCTGAAATTTCCAGGAATTGAGGACTACATTAGGAGTGGAACGGTTAAAACATATGTGCCTAATTTGGAGGTCACTTTCATGCCTGAAGGAAGCCATTTTGTTCAAGAGCAGTCACCCCATGAGGTGAACAGCCTCATCCTTGACTTCCTCAGTCGCCATCACTGATTAATTTCTGATGTAGAATGATACAAACCTGGGGCAAACTACGGATCTGCACAAGGTTTGCTCACACGAGCACGAGTCACGACCCAAGGGATCTTGTGAGGAGTCCTCAGCCACACGGAGGCCTTGAAGGCTTTGTCCGTTGTTAGTATCTTGCTATTGGTGTTGGGCCAATATTGTGTTTTATGAATAAAATCAGCACTTTCTCTCAAAATAATTTTATTAATATGCTATTTCGTAGGATTCCGTTTCATCTGATTTTGAAAACTATTGTTCTGTAGTTTCACATTACCAGGGTAATCTGATCGATGCAAGTATTAGGCAGACAAAAAGGTTACATAAGGACTGAGCTACAAAAGAAACTACAAAAATCTAATGTGCTATTTATCTCATATTACCCTCACGGAGAACATCAATCATATCATAAATCCTCTTGTCATCTTTTGACTTCACCTGCATTTTACAGAAGAGGTTTAATTTAGGACAATTGTACAGCAAGAATAGCAACGGAGCAAAATGAATAAAAAGAGTCCCCGATTAACGATACCCTAAATACGCACTCATTTCTCAAAATCAAATGTTAGGATATTACCTTCTTGGCGAGGAATAGTATAGCATCAACAGTACCCTCTGCGTAGATTGATCTACCACATACATTGTGTTGAAACTCAAAGGAGACACTGTTCCAGTGGACATATAGATTCGATCATCAGAAACTTGCAATTATTAGAAGAATCCATAATCAGAAAGCAGGCTGATACTTACGATTCATCAGGTGATGTTAGGTGATACATGTGGAATGCATGACCAGACAAATGCTCTTCAGGGACACCCACCATCTGAACTTGTAACTTAGGGTCCCTTATTAATTTCACCTGATTGAGAAAAAGATTCGATAAAAATAGAAATCAATTAGAAACCATCTTGATAAAATCCTTCCAAATACAATTTGATAGGCCACAAATATGATCAAACACAACAACAACAACAACAACAACAAAAACCTTCACTTAATGAAAATCAACTTTTTATTTCATTACGACCTCATGGTCATGGGCTTTTAATTTTGAGCAAATCTACAGAATTCCTCACTCGACATATTATTAATTCCTAGAATTATGGGAATCAATACTTGATATTAGCAAGTCATTGCATTATAAAAACCGATTAAGATCAGTATGAGCCACCATAATTTTTTCCAACCAAGACATATTTGCAACTCATTTGAGGCACCTGGTATTTAACTAAGATGCTTGCTTCTTATAGGTGCATGCAAAAGAACATAATTATTTGTTTGCAGAAAGTGTACCTGCTCTAGTTCAAATGAGGCCCCCAATTTCTGGAAACATGAGATGACAGCCTTAGCAGTTCCGGAAACATCCAACTTGCTAGCTTGATGTGACTCCAGTACCTATACAAATGTTCGACAGAAAAGAGACAGGAAAACTGCATATTAAAGGCTGACCAAAACATAACTGCTGATAAAGGCTCGGTAAAATAACACAAAATGTCAAGCCAGACAGTTGCAACTTGCTACAGGTAGAAAAAACTTACCTTTTTTATGCCAAAAGAGACTATCAAGAACATGATGGAAATCTTGTATCATTAGCATAAGATCAAAACAAGGCTGCTAGATCCCATTGAATACACTAATGCAGAGAATTTACCTGTAGATCATACCCAGAAAAAGCACCGGGAAATTGTTCTGCCATAATTTCCATGGCTGCAAGAAATGCTACCACCTAAAAGATCAGTTCGAAATGTTATTTATGTAAAGTACAGAGAATTTACGATAGTGAACAAAAAATCAGCTGCTTAAGATTTGAGCACCTGTTTACCCATTTGGGGAGATATCACAGCATAAACTTTCGACTCATCCACAGTCTTACGCAGAAGCTCCCTGTCTCCTCCAGTAGTTCCCATTACAAAGGGTACCCCAACTTTGCAATAAAGGGCAGCATTATCTGTGTACCACAACAAAAAGTTTACAGAATTCAATCTTGATATTGGATTAATATACTAGAAAAGGACAGAATGGGATAAGAAACGTGACATACATACATCCGTAGTCAGTGCATGCAAAGTTATTGAGCACTTAGGTAAATAATAACTTAAAAACACAATTCTCATCGACATCGACTGCAAGTTTATATCATCATTAACGAATTTGCAGCTTATTATTCTTATTTTCTAAAATAATGCAAAACAAGAATAACAAAATTTTCAGATAAGGCTTGACAGAACAAATTCCTGATCTTAAGAGTTTATTATGAAATACCAAATTTTTCAAGAGGTCCTGAAAAAAAAAATGTAAGTAAAAAGGCCCAACACCAGTATTCAGGTTTGAAATCTCTAGGAAAAGACTTAACCCCAAAGTTATGAAATTACACAAGCACACCATTTCAATAAAATACGCAAAAAGGCGCGGATTTGAATACCTTACTCTAATATTTTTTTTCCATGTCTTAGAACACGGGACAAAAATGAGTGTAAAATTGTATGATGGGCACAGGACATTAAATTATGCATCAAAATAATTTAAAAGCTAACAACAGAAACGATTAATAGTCATGGTTCAAAGTTTCATTTTTGGATACAATTTATTTTTCAGAATACACGTTTTTCATCAAGACCACCTATTTAGGCATGATCGAAAAACAGCAATAATTCAAAGTGACGAACAACAGCAACACAAAATGTTGAACCAGTAATGTGCCAGCACCAAATATATGTTGTTACAATCATGACATAATTCGTGTATAATTATTAGTTGAGTAAAGCCTTGCAATATCATCTATGAAAAACTAGTTCAAGCTTCAAATGTGTTAGGACTAGTTAAACCAGCAACCACTCACTAATACCTCAATCGATATCTGGATTCTACAACAAAACGAGTTAATGCTTACCATTCACAGCAGTTGGCACTGTGTAGTCCACTACAATCAAGTCCGGGTAATCCTTAAAAGTCGAAGCTAGAATAGATTCTCTGTCAGAGGGACCATGCACTTCAATCTGTTTCCCACTGAAATCGAAGATTGTCCCAGCATCTTCAGGACCACCTAACGCTACAGGAACCGGGTTAAGCCCAGCAGCTATGGCGGCTTCAAGCACAGCCCTCCCCATTTTCCCTGTACAACCATTCACCTATAGCAAACATAATAATTTCAACGATCAGTAGGATATTACGCAGAAGTAGGTACCCAGTTTCCATGTCCAGCAAATGCTTGAATTACTAATAAGATATACATCAAACAAGCTTTACTGACAAATATATGCAACAAAAATCCAGAACAAAATCAATTCAACTGAAATCTACCATTATCGAAGTTCCAACATTCCTCGGCTCAACCCGCGCCAGCTCGACAGATTGCATTGAGTCGTTCGCCGTCGCGACGATAGATTTTCGCGGAATGGGAGTTCTCCAGCTTAATCTATTGCCTAATGATTTTTCGATTCTCAACTCTGAGCACGGATTTAGCCGATTAATGTGTTCTCTCCTCCAAGTCGTATAGCTGCTATTTAACGAGGCTCTAACAACAAATGCCATTCAGAGAAAATGCAGGCAAACAGAATTTGATAATCTCGAGATAATTCCCGATAAAAAATTTGATAACTAAAAGTTGGTACAACTTCGATTGGACCTTGCAAGGCCGCTACGACGACGGAGCTCGGCGGCGACGGCGACGGCGACGTGAAACAGAGACTGAGCTGAGCACAACGGTCGGATGGCTTAGGGTTTAAGAGGAGTTTGAAATGATTTCGTAATGTATTTCTTATAAACAAAACTTTCATTTCCAGTAAAAATCTAGTACGTAACTGTTGTAATCAAATTTAAATTCCGTTGGTGACCACTGAAATCACAAACGAAACAAATAAAAATCGTCAAATATGTAAAAAATGGAAATTAGTTTATTTTCTTTTATTAATAATCTATACTAATACTAAATAAGAGAGTTGTAACTATATTAACAAGTTTGTCATTTTCCCTCCAAAACCAATTTAGTGGATAGGTCTTGAAAAGTTATTTCATGAATGATGAATAATATATGTTGGTTAATTATATACATCTCCTTTCTTGGTTATCATGTTTGAGCTATAAAAAAAAAATCAAATTATTTAATAAAATTAAATGTTTATGAATTTTGGCTTATTTTGGATTATGTAATTGAATTTTCTACTTTTTATATTTATTATTTATATACTAAATATTACTATAATTTAACACAACACTATTTTGACTAAAATATTTAATTTTGAAAAAAAAATTAGCACAATGAATGGTTGCCAAAATAATTTTATTATTTTCATTATTTAGATTAGTAAATATTCAAAAAATATAATAGTGAAAAAATATTAAAAATTAAAAATAGTATATATTTCGAGATGTTTTGAAGTTATCAAAAATGAAGAATTATTAAAAATGCCAAAATTGGTTGAAATTTTTATAATGATTGTCATCTTTAATTCTAATAGCGTTTTGAAATGGGTTTTAATCGAAACTATATTTTCAAATATATAAAAAAAAATGGTTGTTTAGAGATGCTTAGAAGGTAAGTGTTATGTTATTTAAAAAAAATTCTTAAATTATTAATGTAATTAAATGTTTTGTGTTTTATATTTGGATTATTTATAATTAATAAATATTATTTAGATGTTTATATGTAATCATTTAATAGTGTATTTAAATTTATGTACAAAGAAGTATATCATAATACAAAGTTTAACATGTCATATTTATTAATGTTATCTGTATTGAATGTTTCTTTATAAAAAAATATTGATATAATGTATGAATTTTATATTTATTATGTTATTCCATAATTAACATATTAGATGATTAATGCATTTTATTGTGGCAGACAGATTTTCGACAATTTTATATGATATTTCAAGAGTTGCAAATTGAAAAGATTTGAAGATATTGGTATGTGGTAATGAGGAACACTCTTCAAAAACTATTCTATAAAAAGAAAATTTTCATAATGTTTGAAATGTAATACTCTCTCCATCCACGAAATATAGCACAACTTTAGTGACACGAGTTTTTATAATGTTTGTAGATTATTTGTTAAGTGGAAAAAAGAGACCCATTACTTTTGAATTATTGTGAGGTATAAAATATAAGAAAGTGAATGAAATTATGTCCAAAAATGGACATGATATACATTTCGTGGACTATTTCGTGGACAGAGGAAATATGTTGTATTGGTTATTGTTATACTTAAAAATGTCATTTATTAATTTCTATACTGAAAAATTAATGTATTATTATTCTCTTTTGTTGTCTAAAATTTTATACTCCCACCGTCCACGAAATATAGGTCACGTCGGGTGTGGCAAGGGTTTTAATAAATGTTAGGTAGGTAGTGTTTGAGTGGAGAAAGAGATTCATTATATTGAATTGTTGTGATGTATAAAATAATAAATGTGTGAGATATTATCCCAAAAAGGAAAGTGACATAAATATGGTTGACACTCAAAAAATAAAATTATGTCATAAATATCTTGGACGGATGAGAGTAATTAATACTCCCTCCGTCCCCCAAAAGTGTGGTCCAAATTTAATTATATGTGAGGTATATAATATTAATTGGATCACACTTTTGGAGGACGAAGAGAGTACATTTTACTCATTATTTATGTAATTTGATAATTTATATGTTACATATTTTTAAAATGCATTTTATCGTGCAACGCAGGGGTG
Source organism: Agastache rugosa (assembly GCA_031470985.1). Classification (NCBI taxonomy): domain Eukaryota; kingdom Viridiplantae; phylum Streptophyta; class Magnoliopsida; order Lamiales; family Lamiaceae; genus Agastache; species Agastache rugosa. Next base: position 57,300,208 of record CM062601.1, on the reverse strand, counting down.
CAATCTAGTTTTTTATAATATACTCCTTCCGTCCCCGAAAAGTGTGGTCAATTTGATATTTTGAATCGTCCCTTATAAGTAGGGGGTAGGGAGGTATACCGAAAAACCAGTATACCGCTCTTACCGTACCGAAAAAATACCGAATTTACGGTATACCGTAAATTTCGGTACTGTATGAGTTTTCCTGATACCGCGGTATACCGTTGTATACCGGTACCGCGGTATATACCGATATCTCCGGTATATACCGAACTTACGGTACATACCGTTGTCCGGTATATACGGTATGCCGTACTGCATATAAGTTTAATTTATTAATTATTATATTTTCATCTTCAGAAATAATTAAAAATTATTTTGTTGAGTTTAATTATTGAGAATTTGGGATATTATTTTTATTTGATCTTGAAATTATGATTATCATAACTACCATGTTTATTAAATTATAAAATATGCTCGATATAGCGTGAAAATTCGGCATGAAACGGTATACCATGAATACGGTATACCGTGACAGATCGGTAAACCATGAAAATTCGTAAAATCGAATATCGGTACAGTATACTGAAAGTTCGGTACGGTAACAGTATGAAAAATATTCTATACCGATTTTTCGGTATGCCAATTTTTGGTATACCGTAAGGTACGGTACGGTAACGGTATGGATTTTGTCATACCGAAATTTTCGGTACGGTACACGGTATGACACAAAATTCCCAGTATACCGTACCGACCCACTCCTACTTATAAGTGTAGTGTTTCCATAAATACAAATGATCTCAATAACTTTCAAAAAACATTCACTTACATTGTCTTAAAACGCATGCTGTACTCTCCGCACCATACTATGATTATATCACTGTAATAATTAGATACAACTAATACTGCACTACGACCTAAATCCATTCATGATAACCACAAATCCAAAGCAAACCCAGCCATACATGTAAAAATTACAATCAACTAAAAATATTTTTGTTTTTGTTTAAAAAAGAAAAAATCGTTTTCCAAAGACATAATATATTACTCCCTCCGTCCCATTATTGTTGGCCTGTATTCCTTTTTGGGCCGTCCCACGAAAGTTAGCCTGTTTCCTTTTTGAGAAATATCTTTCTCTCACAAAAAGTTGTGGGCTCCACCACTTTCTATCTTTTTACCCTTTAAACACCCTTCTCCTTAATACCCGTGCCCAAAAGAAACGTGCCAACAATAATGGGACGGATGGAATATATTTCTATAGTTGAGACGAGAGTAACCAACAGTTGATACCCGAGATGTGCATCAATTCACATATACTTATGTTGTATTAAGTTTAGTATAGATGATAATTCATCGAACAAAATTACACATTTAGAATCTCAAAAAAAAAAAATAGGCGCGCAGTGGGGTGGTGGGGGGAATAAGAATTTCTCAAATATAAAGAAAATCTAGATACACATAAGAAAAGGTTACATACAAAAGCTACCACTATCAAGAAAAATGGAGAGAATTTTGTAATTGCTCGTATACAATAATATCATCCTCCAAGTTAGCAAAGGCAACTGAGGTCCTCAGAATATGTGTATGATCATATAATGAATCAAATAAACCAAAAAAGAGGAACTACTAACTAAGCACAAAAGAAAATGAGGGTCACAATGCCAGAAAATATCACCCATGTCTGTACAAAATCTGCTCTCATGTAATTCTACACGATTCGATTACTTCAAGTACAGCAGTGTGCGTCTCAGGTGAGATCATGTTCATCGTCATATGGAATTCCTACACAACGAGGAAGGTGACAACATATATAACAACAGCGAAACAATTGAACATAAAAAGCTCAATGACACAAATAAACAAAGATATACAATTAAATACATGTATTATACAGCAAGGAGAATTTTTTAAACAATCAAGAAGGTATATTGTTGATTTAAGAAATGGGGCACATTTCCAAACTCCCCCTATCATGTTTCGCCCTTCCTTTCATTCTTTACGGCTATGCATGAATACACTCTTCACATTGCAGTGTTCAACCACCATTAATTCAATATAGCCCAGTTTTTGGGATCACAAAAAATAGTTAAGTCTGATTGTTGCCCAGTCAATCCAAAAATATGCAGAAACTAGGATTTATTTATGTACGTCAAACATCAATTTTGGTCATCAGATGTAAAACACATACCACAAATCTCTCCAGCACGGGAACAACTACTGCCAACTTCTGGTTGGGAAGACATTCAGCAATGGCCCGACGCGTCTTCTTACTGAAGCCAAGTAGAGAAGGTAAATTATGAGAGAACGTAAAAGATATAAATGAATGGACAGTGTTTGGAGGTTTACGCACTGACCTTTCAGTCGAAAGGAATGCTAGAACAAGAGCTGAATAAGCTTCTACAATCATTTTCTCAGCTTCTTTTGCTCCCTGTAACATGGATTCTTCATCCTCCTGTAGAACAAGAATTCACGTTAACTTCATACTACATAGGGGGCGTTTGGTTTGATGGATGGGATAGATAATGTTGGATAGGATAGTGTAGGATGTGATTATTTAAATTATTAGTCTTGTGTTTGGATTGCTTGATTGTGGTGTAGGATAATTGAAGGACTATGTGAGTGTGTGCTACTATGTGATGTGTGTGTAAGTGTGTGCTACTGTGTGTGTGTGTTTTGTGTGTGTGTGTTTATGTGTGATTATTTTGGAATTTTGCAACATGGATTAGACAAGGATTAATAATCACCCCAAATTTGGGATGATAAGTTATCATCCATTTGAATGATTGGATCACGGGCCTAGTTATTTATCACGGATTTCATCATTCAAACCAAACATGTGATTAGGTGGGATTATATTATCAATCACTCCTTATCATGCAAACCAAATGCCCCCTATAACTATCGTCATCTCGTCACCAAAATTCATATGCACTCCTAACAAATAAAAAAAAATGAAGTAGCACCTCTTTCTAAAGACCAAATCTAAATCTAGTAAACATTTATAGACTCATCATGCTCTATCTTAATTCAGTATAAAGCCTATGAAAAACATAATAAGCTAGCAAACAGCAAAATTTAAATTTTCAATTCTGTAAAGTGACTTCATGCAACATATCATCTTCCATATTTCAACTTCAGGTGGTAATAACAGCTTTGGAGACAATCTTAGGTTACTGAAAGAATCTCTTATGTTATGTGCAAAGAGGCTCGTCTTACTAGGATGGTCTTCAGAATATAGACAGACAACGTGCAAGGAAGAAAAATGGAGGAATACAAAGACAGTTTCTCACCAATGAGAAAGATTTATCCTCTCCGGCAGCCTCACCAGCTCCATGATTAGCCAAAAAGATTGAGCACAGAAGAGAAATCACATCCCTTTCATCCTCCATGACTAAACCACTGACGCTTGGTAATGAAACAGTAACTGATGCAAGCCGAGATCTGCACAGGCAGACACAACCCAGAAATAGAAAATGAAGTGTTGAGGTAACACAAAAAGAGTATACAACTTAGGAGCAACAGCTCATTTTACAGTCTCTGGCAAAAATTGCCGGAAGTCAAAGAAATGGCAATGCTCAGAATTTGACATAAGGAGGTAACAGAAAATATAATTTACCTGTTACGTCCGTCCTTCTCTACCATATTCACAAGCAAACCCAGAATAGCAACAAGAAAGTCGAGCTCCTGATCAGTGAAATATGTATTGCTCTGTAGGTCCATCCCGGGACTTGATTTAGACGACAAACTATTCTCTCTTACATTATCAAAGTGTGGCATAGATAAGCTAAATGATGGGAAATGACCAGCAATCAAAGAAGATAATATTTCCAAGCCCCCAAGTTTTGCAATTTGTTGACAGCCCTCTGGGTTGTCATTGGCCAAGTTCATAAGAACCTGAAAATCAATAAAAAGTAATTCCTATTCAATATATTTGAGGGTTGATGAAGCAGAATGCATACAAATCAGCATAAGTGTCACTGAAAGATCTCAAAGCGAGTCTAGACAATAAAGAATGTAGTCACTGAAAGACATGGGGAGAAGGGTTCCACAACAGTCTTTCTGACTGAAAGTTCAGTGATATCTATATCCACAATGCAATATAGAAATGAGAATTCACTTTTTCATAAGTACCTTAACTGCCGTGAGAAGACAATCTGCTAGAAGGTTGGACATTTCTTCATCACCGGTAGAAGAACATGAAGCATCCTCTGAATGACGAATCTCCATGTTGCTCGACTCTTGTTGGCTAAACATCAAGGCAGAGTGATGCAAGTCTTCGTTTTCACTTATGATTCCCCAATTATCATGAGCCAGAGATCTTTGCGTTCTTCCAGTCCCAGATAGTAACTCCCACTTTGATGGCTCAAAATCATCACCATCAAATGCAAAAGGGTCCTGGCTGTCCCCAACTCCAAGATTGGTATGTGTTAGTAGACTCTTTGTAAAACCAACATTCAACTCTGAGCTGTTCCCACTTATGTGTACAACACTATTTGAATTCCCGTATGTTCCACTGCATGATACTGCTGAAGAAGACTCAACTCTCATCTTGAGCAATAGAGGATCTACAGACGCCTGACTAGATTCTTGACTAGACTGCGATCCTGGGTGCCAAGGTATTAGGCCTTGATTGCATGGAGATGCACTTGAGCTTTTCTGAGAAACAGCCCTGTTATAGCACTCTCCAGAGTGAATGTCCTCTTCAGAGTTACCACACATCTTTTCATCCCGGAATGTGCTCGAAGATCTCCGGAGTAATGTAACACCTAGACATCAACAGCACATACTGTCACATAACAGAAACAAAATCATTCTGAAGGATTTTTAAACAAAGCCATTTTTTGATCAGTAAAAGAACAATCAAATGCACCGATGATATGATAATGTATAAATTTCCACATAAACTGTGGTGATACCTGACAGAATCTTAATGACACTCAGAATGAGTTCTGTAAAGGAACGTGGAGCTTGTTGACCATCGAATTTTCCTTTCATTCCAAGCAAATGGCACTGCATTTCAGTATCACATTCATGGGGAACTCAGACAAAAGTGCATGTTTTTTGGACACAAGAGTTTAAGAACCAAGTAGGCATACTTCAGGATTCAGAAACATCCTATACCTGATTATCCTTGCTAAGGAAAGTAGTGTTTTCCATAATTTTAAGACATTTCAAAAGCACTACTAGACTATCTAGCCCCAAATTATCTTTCGAATCTAGAGCAAAAGTTGGATTCTTCTCCAACCATTCCTGCATAAGAGAATAAGTTTTAGAAAATATAACCTTAATAAGAGCTAATACGAAAAACAAAAATTGTTTGTAAACATGATAAGTATGAACTTGTCTAGAGGATTATGAGAACATTCTACCAGAACATCTCAGACCACACATTATAAGCAAAACATAAAGAATAGTCATTAGAGGCTAAGGAAATGTTGAAAGGCTAATTAGACTCAAAGTTCCTATATTAGCAAAAAGGTTCACAAAGCCTGAATTATTTCATAAATTAAAAATCTCATAGACATGTACATTTCTTGCACTAAATTGCTTTGGTTGTGGGTGCAACTTATTGGGATCATTTACCAGAAATATAATACAAGTACATCTACTCATCTCCTTCCAATAAAGAGAATTTCCAAAAGCCTCCTCCATTATATGAGACGGGATATGACAACCTTCTTGCAGAACAGGTTGTTATTACAAGAAAAATGCCCTTGGATCGCCAGTCTAACAAAAACATGGTTCTGAGCAGCAAGACCAGTTTCTCTCTCCTTTTTCCCATTAAAAGGGTCCGGAAGTACAAACAGAAACCCAGCGTTCATTGCAAAGACAAAACCAGTTACTAATCAACTATGTCAAGAAGTTAGTTCACTCAGCTTTCACTTTATGCTACTACATTTGAATCTTGGAGCTCTCAGCCTAGCAACTTATTGTAAGTCATTCTTAATCAAATTATTAGTTGCTGCACATACAATATTTATCTTGTTGACAGTATGAATATCACTTCAGCAAAAACATATGCCATACAAATATCAATTAGAACAACATGCAGGGTTCACACCTCCATAGTGGAATGACAATTCCTTGCCACTTCAAACACTGCATTGAGTCCTCCATACTCTCTCAATTTTTCCTTGAAATTACCCCCCACTCTCCTTACAGTGCCAGAGGTGTCTGATGATCCAGAGCAGGAAAAGAAGAGTGAGAAAAATGAATGTCAGAATATAAAAAATAGAAAAACCACAAATAGATTTCCCCTGAGGTTTGAAACAAATGTTCAACAATTTATTACATCTCCATGAGGCAAACATTCTAAGTTTTTAATCAAAACCAGCAACAGGTTCTTTAAGGTGAATACGTGTGCAATCAATTGCCACCCAAGAGATAAAGATAGATATGAAAAGCTTCAAGCTAACAGACAAGGAAACTAGTGTACTTTCCTAATCGAATTTATTTAAACAAAATAAAAGGGAAATAAGAAAAATAAATAAAGTTAGGAGGTAGCAAGAGTTTACTAGCAACAATTTACATCAGAAAGAATTCAAACCTTCAATAGAGATGGTAGATAAGGAAGCTTTCTCCATTGTAAGCAGACTAATCCATTTCGGATTCAACTTGGGTTCTTCCGTCATATGATCAGCATCATCTCTTGGCTTCATTTCCTTGCAATTGACAAGGATATCCTGAACCTTTAGCATAATTGCAGTAAAGCTGGAATCAGTCCCCTTGGCTGAGTCTTGTACGAAACCAGCATTCCTGCAGACTCCTAAAAGCTTGCTACCAATGGTTGGCGCTTTCTCTTTAGCACCACTAGATGCATGTGGTTTTAACAACTTTATCAGAAAGTAAATGCAACTTGGTGATTCCAGAAGACGGTCATCTTGACCCTGAAACAAATGAAAATGAGAAAGCACAAAAACATTAAGCACTATTATATGTTCAAATCAAAATGAAAAGGCACCGAAACATTCAGCACTTTATATGTAATCAAAATCACTCACATCAGTTGTCAGTAGATAAACTAAAGCACCAGCAGCAAGGTTGCTCGTAGGGTCATCAAAATTGAGTCCCAAAACAGCATCAATGATAGTTTTGGTCAACCTACGAAAGATATTGGCAGTTACTCGAATTTAGATTAGCTCAAACCAAGTCCAACTTCAGTGAGTTCATCAGAATCTCATCGACTAATACATCTAAGCCAGTCTGGCAAAAAGCTACTAATAGTACACATGTTAACAGGAATAATTGTTTATCAAGAAACTTAAGTCTCTTCGACAAACAAGAGTTGAAGCTGTGCGCCTTTTCCCTTTAAGTTTTTTAAGGAAATGGTAAAGAAATCCTACCGCAAGCAGTGGCATAAGAAAAAGGGAAACAGCATAACACAATTAGCAAAATTAAAAGTCAGTCGCTAACTTGAGAACTATTGCAGAAGCAGCAAGACACTAATTAATCTCCAGTAGAAGTTTAGCCTCACTGGTCTATGTTTAATAAATATCCAGAAACAGCAAGACATTGATTAATCCAGAAGGTGTTCGGTCATATTGATCTATTTTAACCAACACCCATCACATTTCCCATACAAGCCAGAGTACTTGTTTCCAATATTCATCAATCAAGCATAGTATAACACCATGTCAATGGCAAACAGATAACTAGCCACCACATAAATGCTCATGATTCATGAAAAATATCACATACTGCCAAATAGTAGTAAGATGATCTGTAATGAGCCAAGGTGCAAATGAAATACAGGCTAATCACCATCACTAGAGCTAGACACAGCTGAGAGCCTACAGATGCAGAGTATTTCAACTAAGCAAAACTTAATAAACAAAATCAACATATATTAAGGGTCGCAGAATTTCTCTCTGATGGTTCAAATAAATCTAGATACTTTTCAAGTCAAATATACAATTATCAGATGCTGCTAAACGTTGTGTTGTGATTGTTTGTCAGCCAAATCTCTAGAAACAGCATGTTACATACTCCATTAACATTTCAGCTCACTTACTATATTACCACAGAATCTAATAGAGTTATTTCCCCATAAAATAGCATTCAAGAAAGCAATAGATATGACATCAAACATAGTCACGATATAGGTAATTTAAGTATGCTTGTCCAAAAACTATAATGGATTCATACCCATGCACCCTTAAAAGTCGCCGCTGTTGTGTTGTTCCGCATATTGACAACAAAGATAAAAGACTCCCCCGCCGAATCTTCACCTGCTGGCCCTTCTTCAACCCATCCAATGCAAAATTCACCTCATCCATGTGCTCCATCATTTCCCCAAACTCCTGAGTTTCCATCAATGTAGATGTAACTAATAAATCACCTAATCCTACCTCCTCTGTTTTCATCTTTTTCTTATTTTTTTTCTTCTTCTTCTCCAACGCCCCATTCCTTTCCTTACAATTCTTCTTAGATCTCCGGGAAACCCCATCAAAGTCCAAAGAATCCCTGTTACCCCGGCACTCTCTGCGCTCCGAAATCTTCAATTCACGCATCCCCAACGTTGAATTCAAGCGGCAAATATCAGAATTGACATTCAACTTGGGTTTCCAAGAACCCGCATTTTTAGAAAAAACGACATTCTCCACAGCCCGCCTCGTTGGTGGTAAAACCGAAAATTCCTCCAATTCCTGCGAAGAATCGTACGCGAAAGGATCATGATTGATTTTCTTGACCATCTTTGGTTCCTCCAAATCCCCATCGGAAATCTCCACCACCTCGTAATCCTTTGATTCTTGCGACGAACTCAGACCGTAGGGCTCCGTATCAGCGCCGCTCACCTTCACTTTCTTCCGTTTCCACAAATCCCCACCTTTAACCCCGCAAGTAGCAGCAGCCTTTCTTGAGGGCAAAATCGTCAATTGCGTCGTCTCCTGCGAAGAGTCGAAACTGTAGGGATCGGACCAGTGACAGTGAGCGGAGTCCTGGGACGAAAATGTAAAATTGTAAACATCTTCGGGGCATTCCTGGGAAGGCGGCTCCGAAACGACGTCAGAGTAGCTACTCGTCAGCCCTCTACTCCGCCGGCCGTATGTTCTAACTATCATAATTTTTCTTTGTTCCTCCAAACAGAACTTAACCCTTTCCACATACGAATCAGAAAACTATTACCGATGGCAGGGGCAAAACAGGAAAGGAATTAAGGTTCTGGCTCCCCCGACCCCGAGCTGCACTCCTCCGCTCCGCTTTGACGATGTAGATGAACAACGGGAAATTGGAATTTTCAAGTATGAGTAACAGATTTTTCAGACTAAACTTGAAAAAGGAATAGTACTTACTGATTTGGAAAAATCAAATTGCTAAATTTGGTTTAAGCTTCAAACAGGGTTACTTTGGTAATCCATTAAATCTGAAGAAATATCAGCCGTCGGCTCATCTTTTAGTCCGTCTTTTGGGTTTCTAGCAGTTGATTAATTAGCTGCTTTTTCTTTCGTGTGAGAACTAGTAAATACCTCCCTATCGTATATCCCTAGCATATTTATCTTCCTATTTTTTGATTTAGAGCTGTCAACACCCCAACATATACCATAAATAGTATAAAAATCTCTCGTCTCTAACAAATTATTAACAATGTTAACAATTTTCATTTTTTTTATTTTCTATAATTTGACTAACAACACTGTGAAATTTCTATTTTCTTTAATTTTTAATTTTCTTAATTTTCCATCTTTTTAATTTTCTATTTTTTTTATTGGGTCTCTCGCCTCTAACGGATTATTGTTTACAATTTTTCATTTTTTTAGTGGTCTCACTCAACTTCACTCAAACTATATACTCTCTCCGTCTCATTCGTCTTGACACGTTTCTTTTCGGCACGGGTATTAAGAAGAAGAGTATTAAATGTAAAGGTGGTGTTTAGTGTAGTTAGGTTGCCTCCAATGGTTAGCACCCAGTTTCAGCTTCCAAGCCGACACATCAGCTTTTGAAACTCACCTACTTTTTATCTAACTTCTACTCCAACAATTAAACCAGTTTCTACATTTTAGATGTCCCACTATAATACACACTACCTTATATATCTATACACAGGTTTATCCAACTAGTATCGCACCCGTGCGTTGCACGATGGAATATATTATAAAAATATGTAATATATAAATTATCAAATTAAAGAATAAAGGAGAAAAATATAATAAGTATAAAAATTCTTTTAGCAAAGGAGAATAATAATATTTATATATTACATTTTCAGTACAAAAATAACGATATTTTCGGTAATAACAATAACAAATACTACAACATATTACATTTCAAACATTTCGAAAAACTTCTTTGTAAACAACATATTCAGTAACTGTTGAGGACTGCTCATCATTAACATCCTTGCGTTGCACGGAAGGAAAGCATTATAAATTTATATAATATCAAATTACAGGATTAAAAGATAGTAAAAAAATATATATGTATTACATTAATATATATATATATATTTACTAAAACAAAGGAATGAAACAAATCAATATTCTTCATTGTCGAATCATTCGAGAAATTAGAAACACGACATCCATAGTCTGACAAAAAAATTTTAATTTTAGTATATCAAATATTTTAATAAGTAAACATAAAGACACTATAATTATAGATATAATTATAACTTAAAAAACTTACTATTAGTTTTCTCACACTTTTGATAGAGAACGATCTAAACATCTCTACACAACTATTTTTTTTATATATTTGAAAATACAATTTCAATTTAAATCTATTTCAAAATGCCATTAGAATTAAAGATGAACAATCATCATAATTATTTTAACCAATTTTAGCATTTTTAATAATTCTTAATTTTTGATAACTTCTAAACATATCGAAATATATATTTTTACTTGTCTTTTAATTTTTTTTCATTATTATATTTTTAAAATATTTAGGAATCTAAATAATGAAAATAATAAAATTATTTTGGCAACTATTCATTGCACTAATCTTTTTTTTTCAAAATTACATATCATAGTCAAAACAGTGTTGTAAAATTAGAACATTTATAATATAAATAATAAATATAAAAAGTAGAAAATTCAATTACATAATCCCAAAAATTCAATTAAATAAGCAAAATCCATAACCATTCAATTTTATTAAACAATTCAATTTTTTAAGCCAAAAAATGATAATCATTAAAGGAGATGTATAATAATTAACCAACATATATTATTCATTAATTACCTATAAAATGACTTAAAGTCAATACATATTATCCACTAAATTGGATTGAGGGGGAAAAGAGCAAATTTGTTGATATAGCCACAACTCTCTCTTTTAGTATTAGATAGAAATATAGAAAATTGATTGACCATAATATAATATGCATTAACCCCAAAATAATACTCCCTCCGTCCACAATAAATTTGTCACATTGTGGATGGCACGGGTTTTAATAATTTGTTGGTTGATTGTATTGTGAGTGGATTAAGGGTCCCACTTTTATATAGTTTTAAATTGTGTTGTGAGTGGAAAAGTAAGTGATGTGTGTGGGATCTATTACCATAAATGGATATGGCAATTTTTTGTGGACGGACCAAAAAGGAAATTGTGGCAAATTTATCGTGGACGGAGGGAGTATATAGTTAGCACTATTAACCACTAAATTGGCTTTGGAGGAAAAAGGGTAAACTTGTTAATAAAGCTACAACTCTCTTATTTAGTATTAGTATAGATTAATTTTATTTGCATTATTATTTATATATTATTTACATATCTTGAGTATATATTTAATTTAAAATTCTATACTTATTGATTTAATATAATAAAATAAAAAAAATTATTATAAATTATAATAAATAAAATTACACTACTAAAATTGAAATTACATTAATAAAATTGATATTATAACTAAATAACAAAATGAAAAAAAATTGGAAAAAATAGAAAAATAACTAAACAAATGAAAGAAAAAAAATAAAAAGAACAGAAAAAGCACAAGGAAAGAAAGAAAAACAGAGAGAGAAGAGATAGAAAGAAAGAAAGGAAACAAAAACAAAGAAAGAAAAGGTAAAAAACGAAGAAAAAATAAAAAATTAAAGTTGTCAGCCGCCTCACGCGTGCCTAGATTGCACGCGCCAATCAACGCTCTCTATGGATGACGCGCTGACGGACGACACTTTTGCAGATGGAAACTGGTTTCATTTTGGGAACTAGTTTTTTTGTTCTCATTTTGGAAGCTAGTTTTCTATTTTCTCCAATGGTTGGTTTTGGGTTCCAAATTTGAGAAACCAACCATTGGAGGCACCCTTAATAAAGTGATATAAAATATTTTTGAAGTGAACAAGGGTGCCTCCAATGGTTTGGAACTAGTTTTAACTTCAAAACCGCCACATCAACGTCACACCAGCTTTTGGAACCCACCTACTTTTTTATCTAACAACTTCTCCAACAATTAAACCAGTTTTTACTATTTAAAGGGTCCCACTATAATACACACTACCTTTATATATATATACATATGTTTCTCCAATTAATTTTATTTGCATTATTTTTTATATATTATTTACATATTTTGATTATTTATTTTATTTAAAATTTTATATTTAATGATTTAATATAATAAAATAACATTACAATTATAAATAATAATTAAAATTATAGTGCTAAAATTAAAATTACATTACTAAAAATTAAATTAAATTACATTACTAAAATTGAAATTACAATAATTGAAAGTACATAAACATTAATAATGAAAACTCAAATATTACTTAGTTATGATCATCGGCATTGGATTGTGTCAAATCGTGTTGAAGTTGGAGATGGGCTTCTTTATTTGTTAAATCGTTGTGATTTTGGATAATTTTCAAATGCTTCGAAGTTATTAGTACCCATTGGTATTGGTTGTTAAGGAGTTGCATCTTCTTCAGACCAGTTGACTGCTTCTTCACCCTCATCCTCAATGATCATGTTGTGCAAAATAATACATGTGAGCATTATATTGTTGATATCCTCATTGTAATAAGATCGCGCGGAATTTTGAACTACTTCACAATGAGCTTGTAGCACTCCAAATGCCCGTTCGATGTCTTTTCTTGCAGCATCTTGTCTGCGCAAATTTTTGTCTACACGGATCTCCCGGGCCGGGTAACTCTTGACGAATGCAGCCCATGTCGGATAGATTCCATCTGTCAAATAGTATCCATGGTTATACGTCCGACCATTCACCGTGAATTGAACTGATGGAGTATTTTCCTGAAGGAATTGATTAAATAATGGAGACCCATGAAGAACATTGATATCATTGCTTGCTCTAGCAACACCAAAAAGAGCATGCCATATCCACAAATCTGTCGATGCCACCGCTTCAAGAACTATTGTAGGAACTCCATAATCGCCTCTTGTATACAATTCTTTGTAAGCGAATGGACAATTCCTCCACTCCCAATGCATATAATCGAGGCTCCCCAACATTCCGGGGAAGCCATGTCTTTCTTCATGCATTTGTAGCAAGCGTTGAGTATCTGCTGCATTTGGACTCCTCAAATATCGCGCACCATAAACAACAATGATACTCTTGCAAAATTTATATAGACATTGCAACGCAGTAGTCTCACCCATTCACATATACTCATCCAGTGAGTCATCAACAGCCGCATGTGCCAATTGTCGGATAGCTGCAGTGCACTTCTGAAGTGGTGATAGACCATTCCTTCCAGTTGCATCTTGCATCAATGTGAAATAGAGTGTGTAGTTGCCTAAAGCATCAACGATCTGGAGAAATAACTCTCTCTACATTCGAAACCGATGACGAAAAATATCTCCATCTAAGATGGGTTTTTCACAGAAATAATCACGAATGAGAATATCATGGCCGATTTCACGCTCCCGATCCCTATATTTTCTAGGACCGCTGCTCCTTCGTGAAGTTTGACCTCTTGTTGTGTCTCTGCATCGGCCATAGCAATCATCTCTTGTATAATCGGATCTGTAGCCGAATTTTGAATGAATTGCTTCCACATTTCATCAATTTCATGTGAACTAGGAATATCTGACATTTTGAAGAAAGTTTTGTATTCGGATGAAATGAAGGTTAAGATTTTTGTGCTTGAATGATAAATGAAACACTAGTATATATAACCAAAACATCAACAACTATATTTATGACCGTTGAATTGGTATATTGTAGTTGTTGGACTCAATAACTATATTTATTACATTTATGGCCGTTGCCGATAATTTTCAAATATAGATGTTGGACAATAAAGTTATATTTATTACGTTTATGGCCGTTGCCGATATTTTTCAAATATAGTTGTTGGACAATAAAGTTATATTTATTACGTTTATGGCCGTTGCCGACATTTATCAAATATAGTTGTTGGACAATAAAGTTATATTTATTACATTTGTGAGCGTTGCCGACAATTTTTAAATATAGTTGTTGGACAATAAAGTTATATTTATTACATTTGTAACCGTTGCCGACAATAATAAGTACAAGTGGAATTTATAAGATAATAACAAAACTAACATAATTCAAATTACATATAACTAATATTACAAATACATTAACTTCAAAATACATAAATAGATAGATAAAACACACTTAAAAATACATAAATAGATAAAGCACACTTAAAAATACATAAATAGATAAACGACACTTAAAAGTATTACATCCATCCGTATTTAGCTTTGATCTCGGCTACCATTTGGTTAAAATTGTATAGTTCTGCCTCCGACATGCAACTAGTATCCTTACTGCAAAACTCAGCATGTTCGAGCTTAAGTTTGGACTCTTGAAGGCTTAATTGTCTATCCAAAACCTCCTGCAGATGCTTCCACTTGCTGTAGTCTTCGCTAGCTGTAGCTGTCATTTTGGCCTTTTGTTTCGCTTGTCGTTTAGCTCTCTGTTGTCCCATCGGACGCATTCGAGGTCCACTATCAGAATATGGGCAATCTGTTTCAGAATTTTTTGCTTTTTTTTAGGATTCTGTGGCATTTGTTGAGGAGCCTATTTCTCACAAGTTTGAATGATCTTCCATATGTGCATGTACCTAAAGGCCTTGTTCTTTGGATGATCATTTATCCATGCTTTATTTGCAGCCTCCAGTACATCATCATCGCTTTGTCCGCTAGCTCGATTGCTCCAGAAATTATTGTAGAGACCTGCCCACTTATTAATATCTTGATTGAGTTTATAGTAATGATTTTTAACCTGCTGGTAACTTCGCTCAATAGTGCCCTCCGGCTTCCACTCGTTGTAGTACGCAACAATTTTCTCCCAAAAATATCTTCTCTTTTGTTGATTGCCAATTATAGAGTCGGTGCTGGTGTTGTACCAAGCTTTTACAAGAAGAACGTCTTCATCAGGTGTCCAAATCGGTTTTGTTGAGTTTTCCTTTCTAGTGGGTTTGGCAACTTCCTCGCCAACATCCACGTCATCATCATCATCAGCAAGGTGGATTTGTTCTAGTGGAATTTGTGAAGAACGTTGCGGAAATTGATAGCTATTTTTTTGAAATTGGTTTGGTGGCGACATGAAATAGTTAGAAGGAATGTTGGATGCAAATTGTGGAGGAAAATTTGATCCAGTAGGAGAGTTGAATGAAAATTATTGAGGAAAATTCGAACCACCAGGAGAGTTGAAAGCAAATTATTGAGAAAAATTTGAAGGCATTTGATAGTTGGATGAGATTTGTTGAGTAGAAAAATTGTCTGCATTTTATTGAGTAGGGAAATTGCCAAAATTTTGTTGAGTACGAAAATTACCTGTATTTTCTTAAGTAGGAAAATTGCCTGCATTTTGAAAGTTGTATGGAAATTGTTGTTGAGAGTATGACATTTGATGATATTGTGAACTTGGAAAATAGGAACCTTGAAAATTTTGGGAGCTTGAATTACTAGAGTCGGAGTTTTGAGAGCTTGAATTCGTCATTTAATTGTAGTAAAAATGAAGTGAAGAAAATTGGAGTGTTGGAGAGATGAAATGGTAAAGTTGGAGAATAGATATATATAGAGGATTTTGGAAAAATGACCATTTTAATATAAAAGACCGTTGGGAAATAGACGTTGGAAGTAAAGGAAATTATAACAAAATTTTTATTACAATTTTATTATTTATTATAAATATTTTTAATATAATTTGAAAGAATCGAGTGCCCGAGATTACAACAAAATCACGCATTTTGTTAAAACAAGAGTGTTAAATCACATGTTAACAACAAAAGATTTGACGTGTAGCTGAAATTTAATAAATACACAAATTAAACTTTTTGGCAGGTGATTAAACCTGCCGGTGCCTTACGGCAAAATACTATATTGAAACTAAAGATTACAATACAGAGAAACCAAAACCATTCGATCCATATAGCAACAAGCTCTAAGTATCGAATGGGTAGAAGATTAAATCTACACTAATCTAATCAACTACACAAACATGTTCGAACCTTTACCGCCTATCAATCTGCCTAAGAATCAGAACATGTAAAGATGGAGATTAATCTCTTCGAAGACTAATCTAGATAAGACTATCTACCTTAGTGACTTGCTTCTACACAACTCAATCCTCCACAGAGTGTTGGTTTGGGATGTTGCTAACACTAGGTAGACAGAATGGCGGAAATTGAATCTGGAATTTGCTAAGTGTGATCTTCGATCAAAATGCGCAACCTTTGAAATGAAACTCGTGCAGTATTTATACTCCTCCAAATGTTGAGCAGTTTATTTCCACCCTCTCATCATTTGGACGTCCACAATCTGCAGTTCCACTTCATTCCAGCGGTTAAGAAACTAGTGAGAAGTGGCGGTTACACAAGGTAGTTATTCCCATGATCTCCTAACATGTCATGGATAAAAACCACCGTGTACTTCTCCTTAAACCCCACTCTTTCTGCTGATAACCGTCATTCAACTGTTCTTTTATCTGCACATGAAACGTGCAAAAGAAAAACAAGACAAGATAAAATAATATACAATTAAATAAAAATAATTATTTTCACTGTCATCAGGCATGTTAGTAACACATGTTACCAACAGCCAAAGTAACACTTATGCCAACGAAACCTAACAGACTTCCCCTTAATTGTATATGTATCTTTTCTTGCACCAAAAGACTTTTCCTGCAAAACAAAAATAAATAAACAGAAGTAAGAGTAAAAGATAACTCTTACATTATTAGAAAGCAATTTAAAATGTGAAGAGCGAAAGGAAACTCTTCACTTTATTTGGGAAACAATTTAAATAGTGAAGAGCGAAAGGAAACTCTTCACTTTATTTAAAAGTATATAAACCTTTGAAGAGTGAAAGGAAGCTCTTCAAAGAAAGAATAAAGAATCAAAAGAATAATGGAGGGCAAACGGAAACCCTCCCAAAAATAAAATTATGTACAAAAGAAATAATAAAGAATAAAATAGTGAAAGAATATTTTCAGAGAGAAATAAAAAGCCCCCCCTGAAACAAATATATACACATTTACATATTTACAGGAATATTTACAAAAATGAGGGCAAGAATTAATGGATGATCAAAACATAACAACAATATAAGAAGGAGTAGCATAACTCCCACTTAAAACTCTCCCTGAAGTGCTTATGTTAGTAACACCTGTTAAAACATCTGCAACAGAGAGATAGAACTAAAGAAGTAAGACTTAATTCTAGAGATGATCATTTTGATATCGAAAGTAGGCCGAAGGCCAAGACCTTTGATTATCATATTCGATCCATGCTACACAACTCCTGCAAAAATTCAGAGTTCAACCAGCGAGGGAAAACATATTCATCGAATCATTCAACATCAAGCCAACAACAAGAAGATATATATGTGTAAGAAGATATGTGTTCATACACATTAGACCAAAATAAAATTGAGTCCATCGCAGAAACCAAACCAAACAGAATATAAATGTGCGTCCATCGCAAAAACCAAACAGAATATAAATGTGTCCATCGCAGAAAGAACATAACATGATGCCAACACATGCCAACATATTAAACTTCAGCAACCAAAACAAATTTAAGTCACTCATCTTCATTCTCTCCCTTTTTGGTTGATGGTAGTAGAGACTTGAAGAAAGTTTCCACTCATTCAAGGCGACGAACCATATCACTAGGGGTGAGATTTCGGTTTACTGCGGTAAACCGTACCGAAATTTTCGGTTTACCGAAACCGAAATCCGAAATACCGTTTACCGATACCGTACCGACTCGGTTACCGGTTAATCGATAACTGAGTCGGTTAATGTAACCTGTTAACCGAAATTACCGGGAATAACCGAAGAAAAAAATTGAAAAATTTCCAGCTCTATTTCTTTGATTTTATCTCTGTTTTGATTTGATTTTATCGAAACACCTATTCAAAGATTACAATATGCCCTAAAATACAGACATACAACATATAACTTAAAATACTAAATCATCCAAACACCTTAAATGAATCAAACAGCCAAGCCAACACGCAACAAATTATTAATTACTAATATATATAAACTCCAAATATCCTGTCCAAATATAAATATAAAATATGTAAGTCCAAGTCCAAATACAAATTATAACAGATTATACAAATTCCAAATATCCAATATTCAAAATTTCAAATAGAATTCAATTAACAGAACTCCAAATCCAATATCAAAAACTCTCACACAACAATTTCGGCTCCAATAACAAACAGTTAAAATATTCAAATGAAACATAAATTAAAGTTCAAAGCAAACATAAATATTAGTGATTCATACAACACTCTCACTTGTCGGAGCACTAAATGTCGTACTCTTAGTGCTCGAGTCGCCTCCAAGCTCTCCAGCTCCAAAAGTGGCTATCACTGTAAATCAATAAGTAACAAATATCAAGTAAATAGTTAGTTAAAATAACATACCGATAGTTGATATAAAAAGACAATATTTATTAACTTACCTGATTCAAATTCTTTTTGTAATTCGGTTTCAGGGACATCTTCTTCCTCCTTAAGAAGATGGTCAACCGAAGAAGATCTCAACCAATCTTCAGCGCATATAAGAGCCTCAACCATATTAGGAGTCAAAGAACTTCTAAACTGAGAGAGAACGCGACCTCCCGTACTAAAGGCAGACTCCGAAGCAACGCTAGATATGGGGATGGCTAAGATATCTCTAGCCATCTCACTCAACACGGGAAAACGTGGTCCATTCTTCATCCACCAGTTAAGAATATCCCAATTATCTATCTCTTCTGGTGCCATCACATATTGTTTTTCAGTGAAGTAGAGAGTGATCTCTGAATTATCCGAAGCTTCAGGTTCTGCATCAGTAGCAATCGACAAAGTACATAAAGAGCTAGAACTTTTACCTCGACGATCTCGTCGACCCATGGTAGTACGGCTTGAGAATGTAGTGGCTCTTGGTGCAGAAATATGAGTCATTTCTTTCTTATACAGCTCAAATAACTCATGCATTGAGTTGTTCACCTCTTGCACCAATTCGGCTGCCCTCTTTGCGCTATACACTGACTTCAGACATTTCTCAATATGCTTCATTTTCTTCGGATCCAATAGTGCAGCGATGTAGAGAATCTTGTTCATCTTTGGATTCAACTCATTTGTCTCCAACCAATACTTCCCAAGCTTTGTCTTCATCTTCTTTGCCATCGAACTGACCTCTTCATCATCTTCCAACTCCAAGTCTGAAATAAGCTAAAAAATATCGCACATTTGCATGAAAAATTGATGCGACGTGACATACGTGGTGCCGGAGACAAGAAGGGTCAGATCATAGAACTTCTCCAAGTACTCCACCATCCTCTTGACTTGCATCCAATCTTGCTCTTCAGGGATTCCAAGAGGTTGGTCTTTGTACCTCTTTTGATTCATATCATTTGCAAAGTCTACTTGCATCCCACCGAAAAACTTAAAGGCATCCTCATACGGAATGGCCGACTCTAACATTAGATACGTCGAGTTCCACCGCGTCGGCACATCCAAAGATAAAGACTTGGAGCAATCAATGTGGACGGCAATTGCAACATTCTTGAATGCTTGAGATCTAGCAGGTGAGCCTCCAATCCACTTCACAGCTTCTCTAACTCGTCTCACAGACAACCCTATCTCCTCTAAACCGTCATGGACAACCAGATTCAAAATGTGTGCAACACAACGCACATGAAGAAACTTCCCACCAGCTACACTTGTATTCCACCTCTCCAAGATAGGCTTCATGTACCTAATGCATCATCATTTGCCGATGCATTATCCATCGTGCAACACAAGACTCTTTGCAGCCCCCACTCCTCCAATGAAGAGATGATCGAAGCACCCAGATCATCCCCCTTGTGACTGCAAATCTTGAGAAAATTAATAATTTTCTTGTGCAAGATCCAATCTTTGTCGATGAAATGAGCTGTAACACAAATAAAACTTGTGTTATTGCATGCAGTCCAACAATCTGTGGTGATCGACACTCTTCCCATGCCTTTTCTTTGAAAGAAAGACTTCATAGTGATCTTTTGCTCCATAAACATCTTCACACAGTCAGCTCGTATGGTGTGTCTGCCAGGGATCCTGAACTGAGGCTGAAGTTTTTCTACGAATTTCTTGAATCCTTCTCGCTCAACAAACCGGAAAGGAAGCTCATCTAGTATGATCATATCGACCAATGCATGCAATCCTACAAGCAGTTTGATCGAATTTCCAAACTGTCGACGTCCCTCCCACTGATCCATCTGTATTTTCTTGCAAGCTAAACACTGTTTGACCATCATTTCTCTTTGTTGCTTGTCTTTTCATACATACCCTAGTATGACTCTTCAAGCCCGAAGTCCCGTTGAGAGCTGTATTGGCTGCAATTAAGGTTCCACATGACTTGCATTTGCCTTTTGTCTTCTTTTCTCCATGTTCGTCTATAATAGTCAACTCTTCGAAGTATTTCCAATATTGTGATGTTCTTACTGGAGCTTTTTCTGTGGCAGCTTCTTCAGCTTTACCCTTCGTGTCTTTTTTTCGTTTTTTTGGATTTACGGGTGGTTTTCCTCCGGTTGTTACTGCTGCATGATGAGAACCCACCCCTACCTCTTTCTCTTGTACAACTATGTCGTCTTCAACCATCTCAACATCAATATCCACAAGCCTACTGCTACCTTGTTCTGGACCTATAGGTTCTTGGGACTCAATATGTTCTTCCATCTAAAAATAATATACATAAAACAATTAGTAATCAATACAATTACAATCTGTCCACATACTCAAACAATGAAACATATAATAACTAAATAACTAGTAAATGACATAATAAAGTTTCAACAACTAAATCCTAAAAAAAACTCCAAAATAACCCAACCTGCCGGCTGCCCAATGACCCAAATTGCCAACATATGAATTGAAGATTCACTAAAACAAGGATTAAAAAAAATTCTCCCAAAGTCCAAATTCATTGCTCAAATCACCGAAGTATTTCCAATATTGTGATGTTCTTTATTTATTTTATTCATTCATAAAATCAATTCAATTGAATTTGGTAAAATGTAGTCAAGATTTAAGACCCTAAAATGATAAAACTCAATAACTCATTGCTCAAAGCCTCAAATCACCGAGCTCAGCTCGCCAGTCGACGGGAAAATGAAAAAAAATATGCACAAATAATTAGAGAAAATCAGAAAAATACGTATGGGTACAGAGGCGATGGAGGAGGCGGAGGCTGGAGCAATTATGAGGCGGAGGCGGTCCAGGTGGAGGCAGAGTCGGAGGCGGGTCAGAGGCGGAGGAGGCGGAGGCTGGAGCAATGAGGAGGAGGCGGATGAGGCAGAGTCGGAGACGGGTCGGAGGAGGAGGCTGGAGCAATGAGGAGGAGGCAGAGGCTGGAGCAATGAGGCGGAGGCGGGTCGGAGGCAGAGCTTTGGCGGCGAGCCGGTGAGGAGTGGTGGCGCCGGTGTGAAGTTAGGGATTTGGGAGTGTTAGGGCTGCTGGGCAGCCTGGGCAGGAGAGTTATGAGCGTTCGATGCCAATGGGGGGTGGGTGGCTGATTTAGAATTTTAGAATTATAATTTAAATTTTAGAAATAGACTTTTGTAGTTTATTTATTTTTTATTTACATAAGATTTAAAATCGGTAAACCGGTTTACCGAGAAATTGGCGGTAAATTACCGAAACCGATAATTGTTAGAAATCATTACCGAATACTGTACCGTACCGTGTCTTTTCGGTAAACAGTTTACCGATTTACCGAAAAACTGCCGATTTTGGTAATTTACCGAAAACCGGCAACCGAATTCTCAGCCCTACATATCACGAGCTTCATTCAGAAGCTTGGGAAATGCCATGAGAACCACTTGAATGTCAGCTGAGGTGAGAGTAACATCTCCAGTGATGGGATCAGTGACATGATGAGGAGGCGGCGGTTCACTTGCATCAGAGTCACTATCAAACGAGGCTGCTTCTTGATGAGATGATGGAGGTTTGTAAGGGAGATCCTTCACACGTCCTGGATCCTTCAGAGCTTTGGAAAAGTTGAGTGTGGTATGTTTTTTGGTAAGAACAGCCTTGCCTCTGTCTTCGAATCCTTGTCGCTTCAGCAAGGAGTAGATAAGACTTGGGAATGGAAGCACACTCTTGGAGTCTGACTTGTCAGCTGCTCGAGCAATGATGGAGAAGGCAACTTCACCAAAATTGAAGTGAAGTGGTTTTCTTATCTTGTACAGAAGTTGGCATGCTCCTTTGTGAGAGTTGTTGTATTTGTTGTTGGCAACCAATTGTACAGGCTGATGGAGTGAAGAATTTTGAACATTTGAGTCAATTGGCTTGTGCCAAATGAACTCTTCCACTTATCCGTTTTATTTCCAGTAATGGTGGACATTACTTCTCTCTCAGATAGAGTGTCCTCAACATCATCATCAACGAGACCAAATAACACGTTAATAGCAGAAGGGGAACAATCATAGACCTTGCCTCTAACAAAGATTCTACCAAACATTCTAGCATCAGGATGAGCAACTTCAGGAACAACGTTAGCATAGAATTCTCGAACTATCACTTCACATATGCATGAATGTTAAAAACTGTACTCCACAATTGTCTATCCTTAAGAAAAGTATCTAACCCATGTTTGGCAAAGAAATCAAGATTGACTTTCCTCTCATTGTGAAACTTTCGTGACTCCACAACATTGTGAAAAATGTAGCTCTTGACATCATAAAACAGAGAGTTATACTCTTTACCTGGAACATAATCCTTCTTCAGATCCACCATTTGAGCACTAGCTTTTTCTGGAGAAACATCCATGTCATCAACATTGATGGGTTGTTGAGATGAGGAAGAGATACCTTCTGTAGTTTGAGCCCTTGAGGATGATCCTTTTTTAGGCAGAGGGGACTTAGAACCAGCCGTGCTTCCAGCTTCAACTTTCTGTCTTTTGGGAAGACTTGAAGCAGGTTGTGGAGGAAGAGAGGACTTGGAGGAGCGAGTGCTTCTCCGTTCTGGAGTGTGACGAACAGTGCCAGTAACAGTCTGAGAACGCTTTCTTTTACCAGTTTCAAAAACTGGTTCATCTGCAGCAGAGCCTTCTTGTGGATCAGAAAGTTCAGAAATCGTCTCCTCATTGATTTGTACCTCGATTTCATCACTTTGCTTAGAAGAATTCTTAGATGACTCAACGTGTTTGTCATCATCATGCTTCTTATCATCTTCGTTGGAGCTTTCACCAACATCCTCTACATCAGTGGGTTCATTCACCAACACAGTTTCCTTCGTGCCCTTTTTCTTTGATTTTTGAGCAGGGGTTTTAGCTTTAGCAGCCATCTGCTTCTTGGTGGTCTCTTCACCGCCTGTTTCAGTCGAGGACCAAATTTTGAGAATGGGTTTGCTGTGTTTCTTCTTCAGCAGGAGGGTTTTTCTCTGATGTTGCAGCGTGAGTTGGCGACATCACTTCAGCATCTTCGATCGGTTTATCTTGTGGAGGCATAGGAGAATGTGATGCTTCTTGTGTTGATACTTCCTTGGCATCAGGAGCTTCGGGTTTCTTCTTCGATTCTGGCAGAGAGTCGTGTGATTAAGCCCTAGAATGCGATGGGGTTTTCTCCTTTTGGGAAGATGAGTGAAACTCAAGAAGAGAGGTCATCTTCTTGATGATTCAGGAGAGCTCAGAGCAGGGAATGTCTCCTTTAATGATTTCAAGAGTTCCTTATCTTGATTTGCCATGGCGAGAAAAAGAGAGAGAGAAACATAATGTGAGCAGAGAGAGGAAGGTGAGAGAATCGAGGTGTATCAGCTGCGAGAAAATGAAGAAACAATGGTTTAATTTATAATTAAGGTGAAAGAGTCCAATCATAAATATATCTCTTAAAGATATACTTAAAATTTGATTAACCAAATATGTTAAAGAGAATGGATAAAAGATTTCTAAAAATCTTAACAGAAAATGTAGGATTTGCTTTTTTTATTATAAAGACAAAGATATCTTGTTTATCATAAAGAAAATAATTAATAAAATTCGAATTATTTGAATCTTATTAAAAAATTCATGTTGACATGGTTGTTATCAACATACGGGGGATCAGGATTCTCACACATTAGATCATCAAACACAGAAGATCGAAGGTCTTGGCCTTCGGCCGACCTTTGAATAGCAAGTTTCAACATAAGTTGAATAAATAATCACTTAATTAAATTAAGTACATAAGATTAGAAGATATCGTTTGAAGTAAACAATCTAACTTAGTTCTTACTTACAACGAGTTTATCTTCAAATAAAGAGAAAATGGAAGACTGATAAACAACTGAAACAAATTAATCTAGTTTATACAAAAACTAATTAAGAGAAACAAGAGAAGAAATAGTAGTAAACTAACAAACTCTCCCAAAATCAAATGTTGGATGATCACGAACCAACATTAGTTTCAACAATCTTCAGCATATTCCAGTCTTCATAGACTTGTGACACATGAACCAACATAGGATCCAACACTAGAACTGATTGGATTATGGAGAGCAGATTCCAAGTGCTTTACGCAAAAAAGAGAATCTTTCAAAGTCTAAAGCTTTAGTAAATATGTCAGCCAATTGCTTATCAGTAGGGACAAAGAAGAAATTGAGTTCACCAACCATACTCATTTAGAAATTTGTCTTCATGGCTTCCACAAAGTCATTAACAAGCTTAGGGCACGTAGCACCAAAAACAATGTCATCGACATAAATCTGTGCAACACAAAAATATTCATCATTTTTGTGAATAAACAATGTTCGATCAACAATTCCTCTACAAAAACCATATTGTAGTAAGAAATCAGTCAAGCAAGCATACCAAGCTCTTGGAGCTTGTTTTAAACCATACAAAGCTTTCTTAAGCTTATAAACATGATTAGGAAAAACTGGATCTTGAAAACCTTTAGGTTGAGCAACATATGCTTCTTCAACTAACACACCATTCAAGAAAACACTTTTGACATCTATTTGGTGAAGTTTAAAACCAAATTGACATGCTACTGCAAAAATTAATCTAATGGATACAAGACGTGCAACAGGTGCAAAAGTTTCATCAAAATCAATTCCCTCAATTTGAGTATAGCCTTGTGCAACTAACCTTGCATTGTTCCTAACAATGTTACCGGATTCGTCAGATTTGTTCTTAAAAATCCATTTTGTTCCAATAATGTTCTTATTGGCCGATTTTGGAACAAGTTCCCACACATCATTTCTGACAAATTCATTTAATTCCTCATGCATCGCATTTATCAAAAATTCATATTTCAATGCTTCATCAACATGTTTAGGCTCACAGGATGAAAGAAAACAATTATGACAAATCTCGTCATATAGAGTAAACATACATGCAAGTCTTACCATATCTTTGTAGATTACTGGATTTTTTCTCCTGGTCTGAATTCTTTCAGATGATTCACCAATGATCTGTGATGTGGGATGATTCTTCCGGATTCGTCCTGGAGGATCTCTGTTGCCAGAGGTGTTGTCAACATGGATCGGACTGTTGATATCCATGTTATCAACATCATCATCAACATTTGATTGAGTGTTGGATTCTGATGTCAGTTCTGTTGACACTTCTGATGTTGGTTCAGAGGTACTTCCTCCATCATTTTCAACAGTTTGTGAAGAATTTTCACTATTTTCACCACTTTCAAGTACGAGAGAATTACCATCATCACGAACATCTCCATCAAGAGTAGAGAAGTCCTCAAACACAATATTGATAGATTCTTGGATAGTCCTAGATCTCAAGTTGTATACACGAAAAGCTCTAATGTTAGGAGAATAACCAAGAACAGACACTTGTCACTCTTTTAATCCAACTTGTTTAAGTACTGTCTGTCATTAAGGATGTAACAAACACATCCAAAAGTATGAAAGTATTTAAGATTTGGCTTCTTCCGTTTCAAAAGTTCATAGGGAGTCATGTTAGAGTCTGGTCTCAAATAAACCCTATTGATGATGTGAAAAGCTGTGTTAACAGCTTCAGCCCAAAATTTTTTTGGAGATATTTTTACCATGTAACATGGCTCTAACCATTCATTGGAGAGTTTGATTTTTTCTTTCAACAATACTATTTTGATGAGGAGTCTTTGGTGCTGAAAATTCATGAGAAATTCCTTCATCTTCACAAAAATCAGAGAAGTATGAGTTCTCAAATTCTTTTCTATGATCAGACCGAATCCTTACAACATTCATGTTATAACGGTTTTGAAGACTTTTGCACAACTTCTCAAACATCACAAAAGTGTCTGATTTTTCTCTTAAGAATTCAACCCAAGTGAAACGTGTGTAGCCATCAGTACAAACTAGAACATACATCTTTCCTCCAAAGCTTTCAACTTCCACGGGACCCATAAGATCCATATGGATTAGCTAAAGACATCTGTTGGTACTGCATGTGCCTAACATCGGATGTGACGACCTAGTCTTCTTGCCTTGTTGACATGGTCCACAAACAAATTGTTTTTTGATGTTTAAATAAGGAAGTCCAACAACAACATCATTGGTAATCAGCTTCTGCATGTTGGTCATGATAACATGACCCATTCGTTGGTGCCACAACTCAGCTTCATCAACTTTGGCCAACTGACATGAATTTTCATTGTCAGTTTGGTAACAATTGTCAGTTGATCTGCTTCCCAACAACACAGAATGATTAAAACTGTTAGTTTTTCATTGGCATAAGTGTTACTTCGGCTGTTGGTAACATGTGTTACCAACATGCCTGATTACAGTGAAAACCGTTATTTTTATTTAATTGTATATTATTTTATCTTGTCTTGTTTCTCCTTTGCACGTTTCATGTGCAGATAAAAGAACAGTTGAATGACGGTTATCAGCAGAAAGAGTGGGGTTTAAGGCGAAGTACACGGTGGTTTTTATCCATGACATGTTAGGAGATCATGGGAATAACTACCTTGTGTAACCGCCACTTGCCACTACTTTCTTAACCGCTGGAATGAAGTGGAACTGCAGGTTGTGGACGTCCAAATGATGAGAGGGTGGAAATAAACTGCTCAATATTTGGAGAAGTATAAATACTGCACGAGTTTCATTTCAAAGGTTGCGCATTTTGATCGAAGATCACACTTAACAAATTTCAAATTCAGCTTTCGCCATTCTGTCTACCTAGTATTAGCAACATCACAAACCAACAAGCTGTGTAGGATTGGGTTTTGTAGAAGCAAGTCAACTAAGGTAGATAGTCTTGTCTAGATTAGTCTTTGAAGAGATTAATCTCTATCTTTACATGTTCTGATTCTTAGGCAGATTGATAGGCGGTAAAGGTTCGAACATGTTTGTGTAGTTGATTAGATTAGTATAGATTTAATCTTCTACCCATTCGATACTTGGAGCTTGTTGCTATATGGATCGAATGTTTTGGTTTCTCTGTAAGTAAGTTGATTAGCTTGTTGCGTGTAAGTGAGTTATTCAGTATCTTACTTACTTTTGAGATGAACTTGAACCAACAAAAGGCTGGAATGAAAGGCAAGAGTGTTGCCTTCCATGTTGATGCTGTCAAGACTTCAAGCGAAGAAGAAGAATCTGTTGGAGCCTATTGATGAAGAAAACTCTAGCATGGCCTTGTTGACCAAGAAGTTCAACTCTGTCCTCAAAAGAATGAAGAAAGGAAACGACAAATTCAATTTCAAGAAGAGAAAGACCCAATCATTTTTTCATGTGTCTCTTGTCAAACCTATTGTTAAGGAGTCTGTTAGGAACACATCATCTAACATTGAATCTATTCAGTATAGAGGCTGTTCTGGGATGGGGTACTATGCAAACGAATGTTCTACTGTTTGTAGGAGAATGCAGAAGAACTTCAATGTCACAGTGAGTGATAACTCAGAAACTGAAAAAGTCGAAAAGAGTGATAAAACCGCTTCTCAACCGGTACTTTTCTTTGCTTCAGTTACTGAAGTTGATGTTACTAGTAAAGAAATGATTGACGCATTCCTCTACATTGATGATGACATTCTTATTGATGAGTTGGAAGATGAGTTGAATGATCAACTCACCTTTGTCTCAAATATTGAAGGTAATCCTTCGACTAACACATTTTCTTACGATCCTTTTGATGTCTCTACATCTAATATGTCCGTTGATCATTCTTTCTCAAATCTATCAGATGTTGACTATGTTGTGGATGACACAACTGATATTTTTTATGAAGAAAGCTGTGTTGATGCATCTGTTAATAACATTAGTCCAGAGAGTTATGTTAATAACAATGATGTTATCATAACAGAATTTGATTCATCCAATGAGCATCACATGCACATTTCAACTTTTCCAACCTACACTGAAGTGATTGTTGATCCAGATGTTGTGATCACTTCCGAACCAACATCACATCTATCTTGGTATGATATGACAGTTCAAGAAGAAGAATGTTCTAACACCGCAATCCTGAGTGATCAAGGACATGTTTTTGATCCGATCGAAGCTCTTGAATAAGTAAGAAGACTTTATGAAATTCTTGACGAGCAATGTGCTGATCAAAGAAAAGATCTCTTGATGATGATTGATGACAATCAATCCCTCAAGAGTCGAATCAAGATACTTGAGGTTCTTCTCACTAAAAAGGATTATGAGTTACACATCTTGAAGAGAAAATATGAAGATGATCAATCAACCTTTGACATGCTGAACAGAGGTACTCTTGCTCTTAAAGAAGCTCTTTCTTTGAGTCAAACTAATAGACATGGTCTAGGGTTTGATTCGAATGTTTCTGAAAATAATTCCTTTGATGTGAATTTTCTGAAAGAAAAGAGTCCAAATCATGTTGATATGAATGTTTGTGACACTAGTGTTACTAACTAAGGAAAATCTAAGGTTTATGTTGTCATTATTGTTCTGCCCCTGGTCATATCAAACCATACTGCAATCAATATATTGAAGATGTTGCCAACGGAAAGATACCTGGAAAGTTTTTGTCAAGATCTAGAAAAGTATTGTAAAATCTCATAAAGGACTCCTCTGTTACCAACAGTGAAGCATCCGGATCAACAGCTTCACCTTTTGTGAAAAAGAAAAGGCCTCACTCAAATGAGTCTTGTTTTGTTATTTATACTTCATTGAAAGTTGATGTTACAGGAAATTGGTACTTTGATAGTGCATGTTCGAGACACATGATCGGAGTCAAAGATTACCTCATCGACTATGTTTCGATCAATGGAGAAAAAGTGACATATGGTGGAGGAGCAAAGGGCAACATAATTGGCAAGGAAACATTGAACGTTCCAAACTTTCCTAATTTGAGGAATGTCCTTCATGTTGAAGGACTGACGGTAAATTTGATAAGTATCAGTCAATTGTGTGATGATGACATGACTGTAAGATTTGAC
This sequence comes from Agastache rugosa, assembly GCA_031470985.1. Lineage (NCBI taxonomy): Eukaryota > Viridiplantae > Streptophyta > Magnoliopsida > Lamiales > Lamiaceae > Agastache > Agastache rugosa. The sequence continues at coordinate 57,270,491 of CM062601.1, read as the reverse complement.
CGAAATCTTTGTGAAGTGTTTGATCGTTTTAATCATTCTGGGATGTTGGGAAGCAGATCAATTGACAATTGTTACCAAACTGACAATGAAAATTCATGTCAGTCGGCCAAAGTTGATGAAGCTGAGCTGTGGCACCAACGAATGGGTTATGTTAGCATGACCAACACGCAGAAGCTGATTACTAATGATGATGGTGTTGGACTTCCTCGTTTAAACATCAAAAAGGAATTTGTTTGTGGACCATGTCAACAAGGCAAGCAGACTAGGGCGTCATATCCGATGTTAGGCACATGCAGTACCAACAGATGTCTTGAGCTAATCCATACGGATCTTATGGATCCCGTGGAGGTTGAAAGCTTTGGAGGAAAGAGGTATGTTCTAGTTTGTGCTGATGAATACTCACGTTTCACTTGAGTTGAATTCTTAAGAGAAAAATCAGACACTTTTGCGATGTTTAAGAAGTTGTGCAAAAGTCTTCAAAACCGTTATAACATGAATGTTGTAAGGATTCGGTCTGATCATGGAAAAGAATTTGAGAACTCATACTTCTCTGATTTTTGTAAGAATGAAGGAAGTTCTCATGAATTTTTAGCACCAAAGACTCCTCAGCAAAATAGTGTTGCTGAAAGGAAAAATCGAACTCTCCAAGGAATGGTTAGAGCCATATTACATGGTAGAAACATCTCCAAAAGATTTTGGATTGAAGCTGTTAACACAACTTGACACATCATCAATAGGGTTTATTTGAGACCAGGCTCTAACATGACTCCCTGTGAACTTTTGAAATGGAAGAAGCCAAATCTTAAGTACTTTCATACTTTGGATGTGTTTGTTACATCCTTAATGACAGGTAGTACTTAAACAAGCTAGATTCAATGAGTGACAAGTGTCTGTTCTTGGGTTATTCTCCTAACAGTAGAGCTTTTCGTGTTTACAACTTGAGATCTAGGACTATCCAAGAATCTATCAATGTTGTGTTTGAGGACTTCTCTACTCTTGATGGAGATGTTCGTGATTATGGTAATTCTCTCGTACTTGAAAGTGGTGAAAATAGTGAGTATACTTCACAAACTATTGAAAATGATGGAGGAAGTACCTCTGAACCAACATCAGAAGTGTCAACAGAACTGACATCAGAATCCAACACTCAATCAGATGCTGATGAAGATGTTGATAACATGGATATCAACAGTCCGATCCATGTTGACAACATCTCTGGCAACAGAGATCCTCCGGGACGAATCAGGAAGAATCATCCCACATCACAGATCATTGGTGAATTATCTGAAAGAATTCAGACCAGGAGAAAAGGTCCAGTAAACTACAAAGATATGGTAAGACTTGCCTGTATGTTTACTCTATATGACGAGATTTGTCATAGTTGTTTTCTTTCATCCTTTGAGCCTAAACATGTTGATGAATCATTGAAAGATGAATTTTGGGTAAATGCGATGCAAGAGGAATTAAATAAATTTTTCAGAAATGATGTGTGAGAACTTGTTCCAAATCTGACCAATAAGAACATTATTGGAACAAAATGGATTTTTAAAAACAAATCTGACGAATCCGGTAACATCGTTAGGAACAAGGCAAGGTTAGTTGCACAAGGCTATACTCAAATTGAGAGAATTGATTTTGATGAAACGTTTGCATCTGTTGCACGTCTTGAATATATTAGATTACATTTTGCAGTAGCATGTGAATTTGGTTTTAAACTTCACCAAATGGATGTCAAAAGTGCTTTCTTGAATGGTGTGTTAGTTGATGAAGCATATGTTGCTCAACCTAAAGGTTTTCTAGATCCAGTTTTTCCTAATCATGTTTATAAGTTTAAGAAAGTTTTGTATGGTTAAAAGAAGCTCCAATATCTTGGTATGCTTGCTTGACTACTACAATATGGTTTTTGTAGATGAATTGTTGATCGAACATTGTTTATTCACAAAAATGATGAACATTTTTTTGTTGCACAAATTTATGTCGATGATATTATTGTTGGTGCTACATGCCCTAAGCTTGTTAATAACTTTGTGGAAGCCATGAAGTAAAATTTCCAAATGAATATGGTTGGTGAACTCAATTTCTTCTTAGGCTTACAAGTCAAGCAGTCCAAAGAAGACATCTTCTTCTCACAAAGCAAGTACGCAAGAAACTTGGTGAAAAGATTCGGATTTGAATTAGCTAAACACATGAAGACTCCTATGGGTTCAAGTGACAAACTCAGCAAGGATGACGTTGGAATGAATGTTGATCCAACCATGTATCGTGGAATGATAGGAAGCTTGTTGTATCTAACTGCAAGCTGCCCAAATATCATGTATAGTGTTGGAGTGTGTGCTAGATACCAAGTTAAACCTAATGAATCTCATTTAAAAGCAGTCAAGAGAATCATACGCTATGTTGCAAGGACTGTTGATCTAGGAATCTGGTATACCAAAGACACCAACTCCAACCTTGTTGGATACAGTGATGCAGACTGGGCTGGAGATGTTACTGACAGGAAAAGCACCAGTGGAGCATGTTACTTTGTTGGTAACAACATGGTATCATGGTCAAGCAAGAAGCAAAATTGTGTGACTCTATCAACGGCTGAATCTGAGTATGTTGCTGCTGGAAATTGTTATGCTCAACTGTTATGGATGAAGCAGATGTTAAAGGATTACGACATGGAAACTGACACTCTGTCTGTCATGTGTGACAACAAGAGTGCCATCGAAATATCCAAGAATCATGTTCAACATTCTCGTACGAAGCACATCGACATAAGACACCATTTCATTCGAGAGCTAGTTGAGAAAAAGATTGTATGTTTTAGCTTTGTCTCTACTGATAAGCAATTGGCTGACATATTTACTAAAGCTTTAGACTTTGAAAGATTCTCTTTTTTGCGTAAAGCACTTGGAATCTGCTCTCCATAATCCAATTAGTTCTAGTGTTGGAACCTATGTTGGTTCATGTGTCACAAGTCTATGAAGACTGGAATATGCTGAAGGTTGTTGAAACTAATGTTGGTTTGTGATCATCCAACATTTGATTTTGAGAGAGTTTGTTAGTTTACTACTATTTCTTCTCTTGTTTCTCTTAATTAGTTTTTGTAGAAACTAGATTAGTTTGTTTCAGTTGTTTATCTTTCTTTTATTTTCTTGTTTTTTTTCTTTCAAGATAAAATCGTTGTAAGTAAGAGCTAAGTTAGTTTGATTACTTCAAACGGTATCTTCTGATCTTTTGTACTTAATATATTTAAGTAATGATTTTCTTTATTTCATCCTTTGTCGATTTTTTTTGTTATTCGAAGGTCGGCCGAAGGCCAAGACCTTCGATCTTCTGTGTTTGATTATCTAATGTGTGAGAATCCTGATCTCATGTATGTTGATAATAGCCATATCAATATGAAATTTTTAATAAGATTCAAGTTATTCGAATTTTATTAATTACTTTTCTTTATGATAAACATGATGTCTATGTGTTTATCAAAAAACAAATCCTAAATTTTTGCTAAGATTTTTTGAAATCTTTTATCGGATCTCCTTAACATATTTGATAAACCAAATCTTTTAAGTATATCATTTAAGTGATATATTTATATAGGTGTGGATATCGAAATTTTCATATAATTTTTTATTGATTTTATATATTTATTTGATTATGGAATCTTATGAAATCCATATTAAATAAGTTATTTAATTAATAAAGATATCTTATTTGGTGATAAATATCTATTTATTTGATAACAAGTTAAGGATATATATCAATTTCTTAGAGCCTCTGAAATCGTGCCACCTCACCCCTAAAGCCCATGATGGAGCCCAAAAGCCCACTAAAACCTCTCTTCCTACAACTATAAATAGGGGTCTCCATACCACTTCAAAAACACACAAAAAAATCATCTTCAAGAGCTCAATAATTGAAGAGAAATTCTCTAAGATTTCTCTCTCAATATTCAAGGTGTCCCGGCGAGATTCAAGGCGTTCTTTGTCGGAATTGTCTCAAAGTGGCGTTTGATTCCGAAACACGACATAAGTCCTCTGCATCAATGCTATAAAGCCCAAAGTTCAACGTTTACTTCTGAAACAAGGCAAAAGTCCTCTGCGTCAATGTTATAAAGCTTGAAGACCAAGTCCAAAGAGATCAATGAGACACTAAATCTCCAACAAATCTCAAAGGCTACTTAAAGATTGTTCGAGGGTCAACTTGAAGAGAAGAATCAGAGGATCAATAGAGATTGAACCCGCATATATTCAAAATTCTTATATTTGTATGTAATTTTGTATTTATTCAATTGAATACAATATTTTATGTTTACAGATTTTGGCACGCCCGATGGGGACAATCTCTGCCTCACATCTCTTCCATTTGCCAAATCCATCAAACAAAGATGTCTACAACTCTTGAAGAATAAATCGCGAACTTGACGAAGCTTGTTGAAGGACTCGCCAAACGCTTGGAAGAATGAGATGAAGAAATCGCAAAGCTAGAAAATGCGAAGTCTATTAATATGAGGAGCAAACAAGCGAAAAAAGATCATGAAACCAAGCTTTTTATGGAGTCAAAAAACGGTGATAAATCTACGACTAAGGTGCAATCAAAAGATGGTCGTAAATCTCCGACTAAGGAGCTTGAAGTCTCTTCCAATGGATCGATACATGTCGACCAACTCAAAGAGTTCATCATGGGAACATTTAAGGACAAATTCGAAGGGACCTCTAAATCCTTATGGACTTATAGCAAGCCATATACTCCAAGGATTGAAAGCTTGAAGATGTCGGTTGGCTATCAACCTCCAAAGTTTCAACAATTTGATGGCAAAGGAAATCCAAAGTAACATATGGCTCACTTTGTGGAGACTTGCAACGATGCTGGAACTTATGGAGATCACATGGTGAAGCAATTCGTGCGTTCCTTGAAAGATAATGCATTTGATTGGTATGCTGACTTACAGCCAAACTCCATAGATAGTTGGGGGCAATTGGAAAAAGAATTTCTTAATCGCTTCTATAGTACTCAAATGACGGTGAGTATAGTTGAACTTACAAAGTCAAGTCAATGAAAAGAAGAGCCCGTCGTCAACTACATAAATCGTTGGAGGGACTTGAGCTTAAATTGCAAAGATCGATTGTCTGAAACTTCAGCAATTGATATGTGCATCCAAGGCATGCATTGGAGTCTTCGGTACATTCTAAAAGGAATTCAACCAAAGACCTTCGAAGAATTGACAACTAGAGCTCATGACATGGAGTTAAGCATGATTGCAAATGGAATTGAAGATATGCCAATGCTTGAGCCCCACAACTTTGAAGAAAATCAAGAAACAAATCATGGGGGCAAATATCTTGAAGAAACTCCAAGTGAAGATGAGGAAGAAACTTCAAATATAGTCACAAAGAAATTTATGAAGTCAAGCGCTCCTTGATAAGAGCCTAAACTATCTACATTGCTCCTTGATAAGAGCCTAAACTGTCTACATTGCTCATTGATAAGAGCGTAAACTATCTAAAAATGCTCCTAGATGCGAGCAAAAACCATCTAAACTCTTCAAACAAAGAACTTCAAGTGCTCCTTGATAAAAGCCTAAACTGTCTACATTGCTCATTGATAAGAGCATAAACTATCTAAAATGTTCCTAGATGCGAGCAAAAACCATCTAAACTCTTCAAACAAAGAACTTCAAGTGCTCCTTGATAAGAGCCTAAACTGTTTACATTGCTCCTTGACAAGAGCTTAAATTGTCTAAAATGCTACTAGATGTGAGTAAAAACCATCTAAACTCTTCAAACAAATAACTTCAAGCGCTTCTTGATAAGAGCTTAAACTATCAATAAATCTCCTAGACATAAGCAAAAACTATCTAATCAAACTCTTTGAAGAATCGTCCAAGTCAAAGACTCCTTGACACGAGTATAGAAGGTCTACAAATTCAATTTCAAGTGAAGACTCATTGACACAAGTATAAAAGGTCTACAATTTCAAATCAAGTGAAGACTCATTGACACGAGTATAAAAGGTCTACAAATTCAATTTCAAGTGAAGACTCATTGACACGAGTATAAAAGGTCTACAATTTCAAATCAAGTGAAGACTCATTGACAGGAGTATAAAAGGTCTATAAATTTAAATTCAAGTGAAGACTCCTAAACATGAGTATAAAAAGTTTACAAAATCAAGGCTCCTTGATACGAGCATAAACTATCTAACTTCAAATCCAAATTCAAGGCTCCTCGATACGAGCATAAACTATCTAAATCTAAATTCAAGTTCATCAAAGCTTCTTTATATGGGCATAAAACTGTACAAATCTAAATTTAAATTGAAAAACTCCTTGAAACGAGTATAAACTTTCTAACAAATCCAAATTCAAGAACACATGAATACGAGTATAAACTATTCACAAGTTGAAGTTCAAGAACTCCTTGATATGAGTATAAACTATCTAATAAGTTCAAATTTATCGAGAATCATTCCATTTTACGATAAATCGTCCATAAACAAGTCTCGAGGGGGTATTTATAGATATCGAAATTGTCATATAATTTTTTTATTGATTTTATATATTGATTTGATTATGGAATCTTATGAAATCCATATTAAATAAGTTATTTAATTAATAAAGATATCTTATTTGGTGATAAATATCTATTTCTTTGGCAACAAGTTAAGGATATATATCAATTTCTTAGAGCCAATGAAATCGTGCCACCTCACCCCTAAAGCTCATGATGGAGCCCAAAAGCCACTAAAACCTCTCTTCCTACAACTATAAATAGGGGTCTCCATACCAATTTAAAAACACACCTAAAAATTATCTTCAAGAGCTCAAGAATTGAAAAGAAATTCTCTAAGATTTCTCTCTCAATATTCAAGGTGTCCCGGTGAGATTCAAGGCGTTCTTCGTCGGAATTGTCTCAAAGTGGCGTTTGATTTGGAAACACGGCAAAAGTTCTCCGTATCAACGCCATAAAGCCCAAAGTTCAACGTTTACTTTGGAAACAAGGCGAAAGTCCTCCGCGTCAACGTTATAAAGCTTGAAGACCAAGTCCAAAGAGATCAAGGAGACACTAAATCTCCAACAAATCTCAAAGGCTACTTAAAGATTGTTCGAAGGTCAACTTGAAGAGAAGAATCAGAGGATCAAATAGAGATTGAACCCGCATATATTCATTCTTATATTTGTATGTAATTTTGTGTTTATTCAATTAAATACAATATTTTGTGTTTACAATAGGACACTTCTCCTTTAATATATATATTAATTCAGCGGCTCTTCACTCTCACAGCTGAAACTCATCGGTTTTCGTTCTTTCCTCCATCCTTCTCTCTATGCTCATATTGCGTTACTCTCTCTCTTTTCACTCATGGCAAATCAAGATCAAGATCTCCTGAAATCCTTGAAGGAGACATTTCCCAATTTAAGCTCTCCAGAAATTATCAAGAAGATGACCTCTCTCCTTGAGCTTCATTCATCTTCTCAAAAGGAGAAAACCCCATTGCATTCTAGGGCTCAATCGCACGATTCTCTGTCAGAATCAAAGAAGAAACTCGAAGCTCCTGAAGCCATGGAAGTGTCAACACAAGAAGCACTACCTTCTCCCATTTCTCCTCAAGATCATCCGGTCGAAGAGGCTGCAGTAGTGTCACCAATTCACGCTGTAACATCAGAGAAAAACCCACCTGCCGAAGAGGATAAACAAGAAGCCCCAACTCAAAATTTTCGGTCCGCGCCTGAAATAATCTGCTAAAAGACTCTCGAAGAAGCGGATGTCAGCCAAAGAAAAGGCTCTTGCAGAAAAACCGAAGAAACAGGGCAAAAATGCAACTGTGTTGGTTAATGAACCAACTGATGAAGAAGATGTTGGTGATAGCTCAAATGAGAAGGCTGAGAAGAGTGAGAATGACAAGAACGTTGAGTCATCCAAAAATTCATCCAAGCAAAGTGAAGATGTTGAAGCTCAAATCAATAATGAGATTACTACCACTAATACTCATGTTCCTCAAGAAATTTTGGTTTCAGATGAACCATCTCCGTTCCTCGAAACTGGTAAAAGAAAACGTTCTCAGACTAGTACTGGTTCTGTTAGCAACACGCCTGAAAGGAGACGCACTCGCTCCACGACTTCTTTTCCTCCACAACCTGCTCCAAGTCTGTCCAAAAAGCAGAAAACTAATGCTGGGAGCACAGCCATATCTAAGCCCCATCTGCCTAAAAAGAGATCTTCCTTGAGGGCTCAAACTGCAGAAGGCAGCTCTTCCTCATCGCAACAACCCATTGTTGTTGATGACATGGACATTTCTCCTGAGAAAGCTAGTGCTCAGAGGTTGGACCTCAAGAAGGACTACGTTCCAGGTAAAGAGTATAATTCACTATTTTACGATGTCAAGAGTTATATTTTTCATAATGTTATGGAATCGAGAAAGTTTCACAATGAGAGAAAAGCCAATCTTGACTTCTTTGCCAAACATGGGTTAGATACTTTTCTTAAGGATAGGCAATTGTGGAGTACGGTTTTTAACATTCATGCATATGATGAAGTGATAGTTCGAGAATTTTATGCTAACTTTGTTCCTGAAGTTGCTCATCCTGATGCTAGAATGTTTGGTAGAATCTTTATTAGAGGCAAGGTCTATGATTGTTCCCCTTCTGCTATTAACATGCTGTTTGGTCTCATTGATGATGATGTTGAGGACACTCTGTCTGAGAGAGAAGTAATGTCTACCATTACTGGAAATAAGACGGATGAGTGGAAGAGTTCACTTGGCACGAGCCAATTGACTCAAATGTTCAAAATTCTTTACTCCCACAGCCTGTACAATTGGTTGCCAACAACGAATACAACAACTCTCACAAAGGAGCATGCAAACTTTCTGTACAAGATAAGGAAACCACTTCACTTTAATTTGGTGAAGTTGCCTTCTCCTTCATTGCTAGAGCAGCTAACAAGTCAGACTCCAAGAGTGTGCTTCCCTTCCCAAGTCTCATCTACTCCTTGCTGAAGCGACAAGAATTCGAAGACAGAGGTGTTGTGTTAGTTTTTTATTGCATTTTTTTGGATATTCTACGTGCGCAATTTTGATGTCATTCGCTATGTTTTCTATTATTTTGAAGTTAAAATGCACTAATGATATGTTGTCGAGCTATCAGTTTGGAAGTGTAGATTTTGCTCGAGAATGACGAAGGCGACCAATGTTTGATCATTTTCCACCGCAATTTGAGTTTTTGGCGAAGAACAACTCAGCGGTCTCTCACCTTAGGAAACCGCTGAGTTCAAGATGTTTTTGTCACGTCCAATACAGGGCCAGAAGTCAGTGGTCTCTCCACCTAGGAGACCGCTGAGTCCAGCGCCTCGCCAATACAGGGACAGAAGTCAGCGGTCTCTCCGCCTAGGAGACCGTTGAGTCCAGCGTATATCCAGTTCAAGGATGGAAGTCAGCGGTCTCTCACTCTAGGAGACCGCTGAGATCAAAGGAAAGACGTTCATCAAGTTTCGACCTCAGCGATCGCTGAGACTAGGAGACCGCTGAGGTCAATTAATTTTGCGCAATTATAAATAACGAGCGAGGGTTTTTTCAGATGATTATCAGGGTTCCAGACGCCATTTTTTTTACCTGTTCTTTCAGAGTTTCTTTTAGGGTTATTATTCTACTTTCTTTCGGACATTTCTAGTTAGTGATCTACTATTGTAATTTCATTCCGAATCTGAGGCTACAGACATTGCAATCTTCAAGTTCAATTCCAGTTTTTTTCGTCAATTTCATTTAAGATTGTGAGTTCTTTCAATTTCCGTTCTTTATTCTGTTTTGTTATTTATGCTTACATTTTCTCCTACAGTTTGCTTAATCGAATTAATATTGGGTTTTAAGTCGTCTCATTCTTTTGTACTTTATACTTAGCATTTCTTTCCATTTAGTTATAAACAATAAACCCAATTGATTTACTGCTTTATTTTTCTTTTCTTTTGCAATACAATAATTTCCTTGTTAAGTTTTCATTGTGAGACGATATTCGGGTTAGCTTATTTAATCTACTACGACCACGTTTAATTGCGTGCAACTTAGATTAATTAGGTTGAACAAATTTGGTGCCGTTGCCGGGGAAAACTTTAGGCAATTAATTGTGTTGCTTTGTAATTTATGTTTGTTTCATGTTTATTTTTATTTTGCTTTTGTTACTCGGTTATTCTCTTCCCTCTGGTATGGATAATCTGTTTGTTGAGTGTTGTGTATGCAAGGTCCCAGAAGTCTGAAAAAGAACTTAGTGCCTTATTTTGACAACATTGATCAACCGTGCAAGATTCTACAAGGTTTGCGAGAAGAAACCGAGTCCAGCTGTAACGAGGTTGACGAACCTTGTTGTGAAAAAGAAGTTATTGTTCAGTCAGATGAATCTGGGTGTGATCCGCCAGACGAACCTGTTTTTCCGGGAGAAATGGCTAACAATACCAGATATATGGGGGATTTTGCCAGGCCTACATTTGAAACCACTGCTTCTGCTATAGTGCTGCCAACAGAAGTCAGGAATTATGATTTGAAGCAGAATCATCTGAATTTGCTACCCTCTTATCACGGGATGGCAAATGAAGATGCTCTGCAATTTGTTCGATAGTTTTGCACGGTGGTTCAATCGTTTCCTTTGCTAGCTTTAACTGAGGACCAACTCAAGTTGAAATGTTTCCCATACACGTTGAAGGACAGGGCTAAAACGTGGTACTTATCTCTTCCACCAAACTTGCTCACTACATGGACGATTGTGTGAGAGAAATTCATGTTGAAGTATTACCCTAATCATAAGACTCAGGAAGTTCGTACAAATATCATGAACTTCACTCAAGCTGGCGATGAACTTTTCCATGAGGCTTGGGAGAGATTTAGGGAGATACTTCAGCAGTGTCCGCATCATCATATTGCACCAGAAATGTTGTGGCAGTTCTTTTATGATGGACTGATGCAAACAGCTCAGTTTATGGTGGATAGTACCGCCGGATGAAACATTGCAGTGAAAACAGCCGATGAACTGCAAGAGATTTTCGAAACACTTGCAGCTAGTTTACAGTAGAAATCTACCCGCACACTACGGGTTGAGGTGAGTGTAGTTGCTGAAAGTTCTGACATGAAGAAGCAGCTGGCCAACATGATGAGAGAGCTGCAGGAATTAAAGATAAGCAAGTTAGTTGTTCCCCCACCTCAACAGGAACCGGCCGGACAAGAGATGTTCGTTGATCCATGTGGCATCTGTGGGGAGCAAGGACACAATCCTGAAGAGTGCCAGAGAATGAGAGAGATGACATATGAAGAAGAAGCAGAGATCAATACTGCACAGGGGTATCCTCCACGTCAGCAGTTTGATCAAGGCCAGAGATTCAATCAGAATCAATGACAGCAGAACTCGGGATGACAGAATCAGTCTAACACTGGATGGAGGAATCAGAATCAAGGACAGGGATCTGGAGGAAATTTTCAAAATCGTCATTCTCCATGCTAGCTTAACCAAGATTCCTCCACAAAGAAGTGGTATCCCCATCAACAGCAGAATTATAACTCTCAGTGGCAGTACCCACCACAGCAGAATCAGTTTCAGCAAGCACCACAACAATTTCAATAGGGATCACAACAATTTCAACATCCACCATCGCCGCCTGCTCAAAGGAATCCTCTTGATGATAATCTTACTGCCTTTATGAAAGAGAGCAAACAGGCGAGGAAAGCTCAAGATGCTAACATCAAGCGTCTCGAGACAGCTGTGGGACAAATTTCTGGAACACTTAATCAGATGCAGCAGCAGACTGGGAAAATTCCGAGTCAAGGTCAACAACCTCATCAAGCTCAAGCTGTAACTGTTCTGAGAAGTGGAAAGAAGGTTGATAACAAGGTGGGAAACACGCCTTCAGAGAAAACACTGCCTGCAGCTGAGAATGAGAAGGAAGAATCGGAGGTCCGATTGCATAAGGCTGAGAAGCCTTACCAACCACCAGTGCCTTTCCCCAGCAGATTGAGGAATGAAAAGCAAGATCAACAGTTTTCCGAGTTCTACAAGATGTTTTCCAAGATAAATATGAATTTACCATTGCTGGAGGTTATTAGGAATGTTCCAGCATATGTCAAGTTCTCCAATACGTTGGCTTCTAAGAAGAGGAGGTTCGAGGAGAATGAGCAGATTTTGGTATCCGAGAGTGTCAATTCAATTATGCAACAGTCTCTACCTCCGAAACAGCTGGACCCTGGGAGTTTTGTGATCAAGATTGCCATGGAAAATGGAATAGAAACATCAGGAATGCTAGATTTAGGGGTCGGTATTAATCTAATGCCGTACTCTATTTTCAAACAATTGGAGCTGGAAGAGTTGAAGCTGACTAGGATGTGCCTACAGCTAGCCGATCGATCCATTCGACATCCTAGAGGGATTGTAGAAGATATTCTGGTCTGTGTTGGGAAATTGATAGTTCCTGTTGATTTTATGGTTCTCAAAATTGGAGATGTGCAAGAGGATGGACGAGACCATACTCTGTTATAAGGAAGACCATTCATGGCTACTACCAATATGCTGATCGACGTCAAGAATGAGATCATCAAGATGTCGGTGTTGGAAGAGACGGTCTCCTACAATGTGCACGCCAGTCGAGCCATGCCATCAGTCAATAGTATTGATAACTGTTCTTACATAGATGCCATTGATGTTCTTAGTGAGGTATGTTTCGTGGAAGAGAATCAGATGGAAGAAGTTTTTGAAGAATCTGTTGATTTAGAGGAACAACTCAATGAGGAAGCAAGTCTAGAGGAGTTGGGGAGTATGACTATTGACCGGACATTGATACCTGAGAGCTCCAAGAATGAAAAAGAAGTATAACTCGAGCTCAAGGCCCTTCTCCCAAATCTGAAATATGTGTTTCTTGACCAGAGAAGGAAAAAGCCAGTCATCATCTCATCCGAGCTCAACAAAGAGGAAGAGCATGCCTTAGTTGATATCCTTAAAAAGTTCAAGGTAGCTTTTGGATGGAGTTTATCTGATATTAAATGTATTAGTCCCACCACTTGTATGCATCGGATTAACTTGGAAGAAGGGACCACCCCGAAGAGAGATGGTCAGATGAGGTTGAACCCTGTGTTGATAGAAGTGGTGAGAAAAGAGATTTATAAATTGCCAGCAGAGAGAATTATTTTTCCCATTGCTGATAGTGAGTGGCTGAGTCCCGTTCACATGGTATCAAAAAAAGGGGGCATCACAGTGGTGTTGAATAACAAGGATGAGTTGGTGCCCACTAGACCTATTACTGGTTGGAGGATGTGCGTTGACTATAGGAAGCTCAATGCCGCTACAAAGAAAGATCACTTTCCGCTTCTTTTCATTGATCAGATGCTGGATAGACTAGCTGGTCACGAGTTCTACTGCTTCTTGGATGGATTATCAGGATATTACCATATTGCAATCACTCCAGATCAAGCCAAGACAGCTTTCACTTATCCATTCGGAACATACTCATGCAAGAGGATGCATTTTGGACTCTGCAATGCCCCAGGTACGTTTCAGAGATGTATGATGTCTATTTTTTCTGAGATGATTGGTGATTTTGTTGAAATTTTTATGGATGATTTCTCTGTCTTTGGGTCGTCTTTTCATGATTGTCTTGGTAAAATTGAACGTGTTTTGAGTCGATGCATTGAGAGTGGTCTAACCCTTAGTTGGGAGAAGAGTCACTTCATGGTTAGAAAGGGAACTGTTTTGGGTCATATTATCTCAAGTAAAGGGATAGAGGTCGATAGGGCTAAGGTGGATGTGATCGAGAGATTGTCTCCTCCTCGTGATGTAAAGGGAATTAGGAGTTTCTCGGGTCACGCGGGTTTTTACCGTCGTTTCATTAAGGATTTTTCTAAAATTTCCCAGCCTCTATGTCGTTTACTTGCTCAGGATATTGTGTTCAATTTTGATGATGCATGTTTAGATGCGTTTAATACACTAAAACATAAGTTGAGCACTGCACCTGTTGTGATTGGACCTAATTGGTCATAACCTTTCGAAATCATGTGTGATGTGTCAAACTCTGCCGTTGGAGCTGTCTTAGGACAGCGTGTTGATAAAATGTTGCGTGTGATTTACTATGCGAGTCTTACTCTAACTCCTGCTCAAGTGAATTACACTGCTACTGAACAAGAGATATATGCTGTGATTTTTGCTCTAGATAAATTTCGTGCTTACATCATAGGTTCTAAGGTGATAGTTCATAGTGATCATGCTGCTTTGCGTTACATGTTAACTAAGCCCCAAGCTAAGCCTAGACTCATTCGGTGGGTTCTTTTGTTGCAAGAATTTGATATAGAGATCCGTGATAGGAAGGGAAGTGAGAATGCTGTAGCTGACCATTTGTCTCGTTTAGAAAATTCGTCCCCTTCTATGTCATGTGATAATGTTGTTGATTCATTTCCATTTGAGCATGCTTATAGTATGGAATTTGTGCCCTCGTATGCCGATATTGTAAATTATCTGGCTTGCGGTGAAACGCGGTCGGATATTACCTCCCAAGAGAGAAAACATTTTCTCTCTCTATGCAGGCAATATTTTTGGAAAGATCCTGTTGGTCCCAAGACGGATACCTTGGTGTAGAGGGGGGGGTGAATACACCAAGGTTTAAAAACTTTTCCAAGTTAAAACTCTTTTGAGTGAGCTGGCTGTGTTCGATCCAGCTGGATGGCAGCTTGATCGACACGGTGGCATGTGCGGAATGTGGTGGATTTGGAAAGTCCGTCTGTTGCTTCAAATTATATTGCAAAGCTCTGTTTCACTTTTCAGTTAGTCAGTTTATGCAGATTGAAATGTATGCTTATGAGAGTTAGTAACATGCATAAAACAAAGCGATAAATAACAAGAGCATGTTTAACGTGGTTCGGAGTAACTCCTCCTACATCCACGACCAGATTCACTGGTAATCCACTACCACTTGGTTTCCAAGTACCAAGCAACTTCACAACTCTAACCCGAGCTGTGTTCCAACGGTTGCGGGCTGTCAAGCCTACACCTTCGGTTTGCGGGTGCGAAGAACCTAACCACTCGAATTACACGCTTCGAGCAAGCGTACCTTTACCTAACCTTTCTGGGTTTGGGTTTGGGTATGGTTTTCCAACTATGAACGAGTTCTTACAATGAAGAACAAGGAGTATGATGAACTCGTTCAAACTAGGCTTAAGATATTTATTCTGATCTAATCTGCCTATGACTGAATATGTGAACAACTAAGAACACAGCTGACTGGCTGGGTGTTCTTGAAAGATTTGGCTTTGAAGATCGTTGTTCATTTTTCTGTTTTCTTCTATTCCTTCAGTCGTCTTGTCAGCCGCTTCACCAGCAATGGTGGAGGAGAGATATATATAGGTGAAGATTCAAATTAGCCGTTGGAAGAGAGCCGTTTGAATCTTACCTACTATTGTTGACTTCTGGCCATTACCTACGAAGTAGGTCTGTATCTGCAGAAGCTATTCCTTCTCTGATTTGACTGCGTCAGACAAGATCTTCTGACATCGGGATCTTGTCTTGGAGAAGGTCTTCGTCTTCGAGCTGCTAAGCGTCTCTGCTGTGTCTTCAGCGTTTTGGACTCTGCTGCGTCTCGACTCTGAGCTGTGTCTTAGACCTGTGCTGTATCATCAACCTGAGCTGTGTCTTCAACCTGAGCTGTGTCATTAACCTGAGCTGTGTCTCAGACCTGAGCTGTGTCATCGACACTAAGCTGGGTCTTTTACACTGAGCTGGGTCTTCGACACTGAGCTGGGTTTTCGTCACTGAGCTGGGTCTTGATGCTGCAAGATCTTTGACTCTTCTTGGTCTTGTTCTGCTGAGTCCTTTAAGCTGTCTGCTTAGCTGTGTCTTCAGCTGATCTACCTGTAAACTAAGAAACTCTATATGCTCAAACAGGTGAGCTGAAAAACGCTTAGGCTTGTGCGATCATCTACTCAGTTGGGGTCAGCTGGGTTTTGGTATCCAATCAAAACTCTATTAATTTTCCCAACAATTTCCCCCTTTTTGATGATGCCAAAACCTAACTGAGAAAAACAACCTGCTTCCCCCTAAATGAGAAAGTGGGTTTTTTTTTTTTTAAAAGATTTCGAAGATTAAATTCAAAGTTCGGCTCGGACAAAGAGTTATTGTCATCAGGGTGAGCTTGAGAGCAAAATATTTCAGTTTTATTAATCCACTAAAGATGATTACAAGAGATACAGGATTAACGAACTGAAAAAAAAAACAAAATTAAATCCCAGTAAGCTGGGTCTTCATCTCGGCTGCTTCTGCTGATTCTTCATTCTATCTTCTTCCAGCTGCTCATCTGTTCTTAACCTGTATCGGTTAAATATCATCCGCTTCCAAATTTCCTCGTATTCTTCTTCGTTGTTTGCCTTGGAAATTTTCCTCCCGATCGCCCATCCGTTTACTTGCAATAATCTTTGATTTGTCAGGAAGTTGAGTTCCAGGTATCAACGGAGGCTGGATATGATACAGCTGGGGAGCAGTGAGCTGGATCTTCGCGGTATTTGCAGCGTTGAAGAATGCTTTTGCCGTCATCCTGTCTTGATGAAAAAGCTCATTTAGATGCATCATGAAAGCAATATCTGGGGGCGTATTTGGGTATGCTCCCAGATAATAGTAATCTTCGATGAACTCAAACTTTGTATGTTCCCAGTCGTCGTTTAGCTCTTCTGGGATCCATTCATCAACTCTTCTCCAGTTCATCGGCATCTGAGACTTTTTCTTTGCAGCTCTTATGTTTGCTCTTTTCTTGTCGCTTCTTCTCTTCGGCATTTAGCGTACTTTCTTTCTTCTTCTGCTCATCTTGGAGGCTTTTCATCTCTTGCTTTTGTTGAGTAACAAAGTTGCAGAGCCAATGAATATCATTGAGCTGTTCTGGCGTGGCTCCGCTAGCTTTGGCAAGAGGGATGATCATTCTGCTCCACTTCCCTTTCCGTCCAGGTGTTCCTCGCATCCTCAAGAACAACTTCGTCGATCTCTCGATCGCATCACTTGGATTTCAGCTACATGCCTTTTCCTTTGCCCGTCTTTGATGTTTTTCTCTTGTCATTACCTTCTCCCTTTTTGGCATTATCAAAAAGAGTGGAGGAGAGGTTGACTACGTCTCATTAAGGGCCAAGGTCATGTCAATGTCGGCAATCTTTGCTGAGTTGTCTGTTGTGACTAGGTTGAGCCGTGTCTTTGTCTTCTTCTAGCCTTTGAACTGATTGTCCAGCTCCTTGTAAAGATTGAACAGCTGGTGGATGTCAATTCTGAAGGAGAGAGTTTGCTGTTGGAGAGCGTCCAGCTGGCTGGATAAATCGATGACGCGGCTTTCCAGCGGGGCTTGGAGGTTTGAGATGATCTCAGGGACTCTCTTCTCTAGATGATTTGAATTATCAATACGTTGAGAAACGAGAGACTGTTCGAGATCTCTGCTGGTGCTTTCTTGCAGATTTATAGCGAATCTGTGAACGTCGTCAATGGAAAGTCCATTGCTCTGGACTTGCGATTCTATAGCTGTGATGCGCAGAAGGGTATCCACATTTGATTTGAGTCTATCCTGAAAAAGGATTTCCTCGACTTGTTTGGCAATCTCGTCCTTCATTGCATCAGAGAGCACAACAGGATCCGTCTGGGTCCCGGATTCGGCTTGGCTGGGTTTTACTGCCTCGATCTCGACCAGTGAGCGAGTGTCATCGGCAATTGGACTCTGTGGGGCAGCTTCGGTTGGCTCAACTGTTGCAGCAGTTGGCTCGTCTTCAATCATCATTGCCTCAGCTGTGTTGGCAGGTACAGCTTCATTGGCAGTTTCAACTGGAACGATCCAGCTGAGGTTGCGAAGGTAGGAGTTGGCTTGAGAAATGATTTCCTCAGAAGGTGGTACTTCATCTTGTTTAACCTTCTGAATGAAGATCTGGATCAGCTCGTCTTGATGCTCAAAAGCATCCTGAAGACTTCCAAAGCCAAATGTCTCCTGCAGAGCTGCTTCTTCAGCTTTAAGCTTATCGAAAGTGAAGAACTCAACCATTTCTTCATTTGCGTACCAAGTGGCCATCTTGGTAGCCAAATAAAATTTGAAGTCGCTTACGGCGACTAGAGCAGCAGGGAGGGAGGCAAGAGAGGGATAGTGTTGCAGTGCGCTCTTTATTCCTTGGAGTCTGAGGTCCTCGACCCTCATGACTGTGGCAGCACGTGCAACGGCTCTGGGACTGAGGATTTCGATTTCCTCAGATGAAGTAGTAGGGCTTGATGGTTCAGCTTGGTATTCATCATCCAGCTGCAAAGGAGCGTCAGCTGGATGGGGCTCTTTGGGTGAGCTGGGTGCTGAAAGATGGGTGGTTTCAGGTACTGAAGAGGTAGGGGAGGATTCTTGGAGAGGTACCTGAGGAGGAGGAGGAAGGAGAAGAGAGTGTTGTTGAGGAGGAGATCCAGATGATGTGAGATCAACTGGAGCGGGTTGTGAGGATGCTTGTAGGATTTGGCGAAGTGGAATAGCATCCTCCGGGTCAGGGTGGGGGACCACTATACGTGGTTCCTCGGCCTTCTCGTGAAGCAACCACGAACTCCTTCCTTGATCCGTGCGGAGGAGGAATCCCGAGCCGTCTCCTCAAGAATCGATCTCCATTCGATTCAGTGGCTTATCAGTGGCTTCTCCGACTCCTCGGCTTGCCGGCCGCCTTAAATTTGAGCTTCTTTTTGGCGGTGGAGATCCGGTGGCCGAGTTTCCTCCGCCGTTTCCTTTTCCCGGTTGAGAGGAGAGGCGGTCTGTTGTTTTGCCTCCCGCATCTTCTTCTTCCTTCGGGGTGCTTTTCTTCATCAAGTCAGAGAGCTGACTTTGTTTTTCAAACAGAACTTTGGACACAGGGAACTCTTCTGTGTCTTTCCACTTGATTTGCCGTCCAGTGGTGTAGTGTTCTATTATGCACGCCGCCTTGGTGCATAAATAGATAGTCTCCCTACAAATTTGGTGAAGCCGTCATCTTCGAAGTGAATCTTCTTCGACTCTTTCTCAGCCTTTCCCATGAAGTAGGAGAACCAATCCACAGGATCATTCCTGAGGATGGCTATCATGGGCTTCAACTTGGGTATGCTGATTTCTCCTTGAGATCCAGCGATACCTAGAATACACTTCTGGGTGATATCCAGAAGCAGTCTGAATTTGGGCTTCGGCAGGCTTGGACATACTTGCCCCGTAGGGTTCCGGCTTGAACGACATCTCGATCCAATTCGGCCTGGATCTCTTCTCTGGTGTAGTTGTCTGGGGAGCGGTCCCCAAGAGTTTTCAATCCGAATAGCTTGTTCAAAATCCGGTTGATGTTGATGTCGACGTCCCAGGGAGTTGTATGCCCTGTCTTTTCTTTGAGTTGGAGGGTGATGTTGGAGCGCAGGCGTTCATCTCTGTTCGTCATCTCCATGAAGAACTCTGCTACTTCCCGGCGGAAGATGTTCTTCGGACGCGCCGTCGCCCATTGAAGTAGGCCTGCCTTGTCGATGAGATCCAGCACCTCCTGGAACTCTGAGTTCTTGTAGTTCTTGAGAGTTAAGCAACTCTCAAAGTGCAATTTTGACATCAGGTTTTCCGATTGGTTCACTCCCGGGGTTATCTTCTTTGGTGCCATTGAAATTTTCTGTAAAGAAGGGTTAGAGACTACAAGAGAGAAGAGTTTTGCAGAGAGATAAGCAAGAACTTGAATTGCAGAAGATTTTCAGAGATAATAAGTAAAAGAAGGCGATGATTTGCGTATCTTTGATATGTATAAATCAACCGTTTATCTTGATGAACGGTTGAGATCTTTAGAATTGAGTTCAAGATCTGCGGCTGGGAGAGATTTGCGCAACACGTTAAGTGACGTGCGTATGTAGAGTGTAGGTCACGCGCGCGTGAGGTAGTCAAAACGTTCTGACTTCTCCCTCGACTTTCCCGAGCTACAGTACCCTGCATGCTTTTCATTAAATGCGATGGGATTCGATTTGCTGGATGGCTTATTGACGAATCCTTCTAAGGAATGATTGTGAATTTTGAATTTAAATTCAAATAATTTTATCCTTAAATAGCATATTCCTCAGGGAAGTAAATGAAAGACTGCAAACCTGTCAGCTGAACTTTGTAGTCAGCTGATACCTCTGCTGTGTTTCTTTATGTTGAGTCTCCTTCAGTTTAGCTATCCAGCTGAGCTTGATTCCCCCTCAGCTGGTTTCCCTTCCTGAACTGTCAGCTTGGACATAGTATCCATCTGATATTACAGCGGTCTTCTCCAGCGGAGCTTGATTTTCTTTTTGGTTGGGAAATCCTTCTAAGTTTTGGGATCCAGCTGAGTTTGTTCCCCCTCAGCTGGATGGACTTTCTTCATCCGGATTGAGCTGATATCAATTGTTGGTCATTCTCAGCTGTATGACTCAGTTTGGAATGAGTCATCTTGTCTTTCTTTCTCTGCTGATAGACATTGTTTGCGAGGTTCTCCCTCAATTGGATAAACCAATTGGGTTTTATCAGCTGGGTTTGATTCCCCCTGACTTGATAAATTCATTTTGAACTCCTTGGGGTTCCTGCTGAGTTAGTCCAGCTGTGTCTGATTCCTTGATGACACACGGTGATCCAGCTGAGTATTTCCTGCTGGATGCTCTTCTTGAAGATCTTGCTAGACTGGGATGAGGATCAATTGTTGATACCAATTGATGGTGAATCTGCTGAACTGAGTTCCTCTTCTGGATTCTGCGATCCATGTTTGATCTAGCTTTGTTTGATATCCAGAGGATGACATTTGATAGTTCAGCTGGATTTCTCTCTTGATTCTCCACTTGAATATTCTGCTGGATTGACTTTGCCCTCAGCTGATATCACAGCTGTGTCGATTTCCAGCTCGGTGGAGTTCCCCCTGAATTTGATAGTAGGTGGCTTTCCTTTCTCAGCTACTTCCTACTTCACTTGAGTGAATTTTCTCATCACTGGCTCAATTCTTTGATGAGGTCAGTTGCTCCATGATTAGCTGAGTTCATTGTTGCTTTGTGGGGTAGAATCTTCGATTTCCTGTTCTTTGCATCGAACTCACCAGGAAAAACGTTATCACAACAATTAGCTGGGACCCGTACGCTTGACATATTCTTTGATGAGCTTTGAGGTAAGTCATGAGCTTGGATCATCAGCTGTCTTTCTTTCACAGCAAGCTTGATGACATCCACAATTGCGTCTGTCCCTCGACCTGTTATCACTCTTTCGGCACCCAGTTGTGATTGGGTCCGGCTTTGTTGTTGAGGGTTCCATTGATAACCCAGATTTGTCCTTATCTTTTGTGAGTGATACTTCTGGTTGGTCCTTGAATGAGTCCGCTTCTTCTTTGGACCTTGTTGACTCCATTTCATGGCTGGAGTCTGTTAAGCTTGATATCTAGTTTGATATCCCGTCTGCTGGAATCTTGATTTGAAGCTCGGTTGCTTTCCAGCTTTCTAACCAGCTGAGATCCTTCCCAGCTGTCTTATAAATTGACCTTGATGTCGTGTGGATGACATTCGTCTTTGATTTTGATTCCGCCGGCCAGGATTTATCTCGTCGCCTTTGAGCTCTGTGATCGCCGGAGTTCTGCTTTTCTTGGTCTTTGAGTTGCCGATCGGTTTTCTTTTCGATCGGACTGAGCTTGGAGAGCTGGCTTGATTGAGTACGACCTCTTTGGTACATTGATGACAAGGTTCCAGCTGTGTTTGCATTGGCTGGAGCCAGTCTTTGTTCTGATTCAGCTTTGGCCATCTTCAAGCTCCTGACCATTCGATCTTACTGACTTTACGAGTTTATGATGATGATGGGTCCGTACGTGATAACATCCCACATCATGTCGTTTTGCGCGCACGTAAAGCTTTTGAGTCTGAACTTCCATATCTGATAATCATCGACAGAGAATGTCGGAAGATTCCTGCACAAGGAAGATTCCATAACAGTATGCAATATAATGATTTTTTTTTTTTTTTAAAAAGATTTTGAAAAATTAAGGATCTGTTCAGGTGACCACTATCAGCAAAGAAATGCTGACTAGTCAGATACAGTGATCTTTTGAACCACTGCTCTGATACCAATTGTTGGTCCCAAGACGGATACCTTGGTGTAGAGGGGGGGGTGAATACACCAAGGTTTAAAAACTTTTCCAAGTTAAAACTCTTTTGAGTGAGCTGGCTGTGTTCGATCCAGCTGGATGGCAGCTTGATCGACACGGTATGTGCGGAATGTGGTGGATTTGGAAAGTCCGTCTGTTGCTTCAAATTATATTGCAAAGCTCTGTTTCACTTTTCAGTTAGTCAGTTTATGCAGATTGAAATGTATGCTTATGAGAGTTAGTAACATGCATAAAACAAAGCGATAAATAACAAGAGCATGTTTAACGTGGTTCGGAGTAACTCCTCCTACATCCACGACCAGATTCACTGGTAATCCACTACCACTTGGTTTCCAAGTACCAAGCAACTTCACAACTCTAACCCGAGCTGTGTTCCAACAGTTTGCGGGCACTGTCAAGCCTACACCTTCAGTTTGCGGGTACTGAAGAACCTAACCACTCGAATTACACGCTTCGAGCAAGCGTACCTTTACCTAACCTTTCTGGGTTTGGGTTTGGGTATGGTTTTCCAACTATGAACGAGTTCTTACAATGAAGAACAAGGAGTATGATGAACTCGTTCAAACTAGGCTTAAGATATTTATTCTGATCTAATCTCGCCTATGATCGAATATGTGAACAACTAAGAACACGTTCGGGTGTTCTTGAAAGATTTGGCTTTGAAGATCGTTGTTCATTTTTCTGTTTTCTTCTATTCCTTCAGTCGTCTTGTCAGCCGCTTCACCAGCAATGGTGGAGGAGAGATATATATAGGTGAAGATTCAAATTAGCCGTTGGAAGAGAGCCGTTTGAATCTTACCTACTCTTGTTGACTTCTGGCCATTACCTACGAAGTAGGTCTGTATCTGCAGAAGCTATTCCTTCTCTGATTTGACTGCGTCAGACAAGATCTTCTGACATCGGGATCTTGTCTTGGAGAAGGTCTTCGTCTTCGAGCTGCTAAGCGTCTCTGCTGTGTCTTCAGCGTTTTGGACTCTGCTGCGTCTCGACTCTGAGCTGTGTCTTAGACCTGTGCTGTATCATCAACCTGAGCTGTGTCTTCAACCTGAGCTGTGTCATTAACCTGAGCTGTGTCTCAGACCTGAGCTGTGTCATCGACACTAAGCTGGGTCTTTTACACTGAGCTGGGTCTTCGACACTGAGCTGGGTTTCCGTCACTGAGCTGGGTCTTGATGCTGCAAGATCTTTGACTCTTCTTGGTCTTGTTCTGCTGAGTCCTTTAAGCTGTCTGCTTAGCTGTGTCTTCAGCTGATCTACCTGTAAACTAAGAAACTCTATATGCTCAAACAGGTGAGCTGAAAAACGCTTAGGCTTGTGCGATCATCTACTCAGTTGGGGTCAGCTGGGTTTTGGTATCCAATCAAAACTCTATTAATTTTCCCAACAGATCCTCACCTTTTCAAGCTCGGAATGGATGATGTTATTCGGAAGTGCATACCCGATGAGCACGCCAATGTGTTGCAGTTTTGCCACGAAGCGCATTGTGGTGGCTATTTTGGAGGACAGGAGACAACACACAAGGTACTACAATCCGGTTTGTTTTGGCCAACATTGTTCAAGGATGTCCAAGCTTTCTACATGTCTTGCGATCGGTGTCAACGAGTTGGATCCATTGGGCGAAGGAACGAGATGCCCCTTAATAACATTCTAGTGGTCGAAATCTTTGATGTGTGGGGTATTGATTTCATGGGGCCGTTCTCCAAGTCTTTTGGGTTCGAATATATACTGTTAGCTGTTGATTATGTGCCCAAGTAGGTTGAAGCAATTCCCACTAGGACTTGTGACTCTAATGTTGTCCTTAGATTTGTGCAGGAAAACATTTTGTGTAGGTTTGGATTTCCAAAGGCGATCATCATTGATGGCGGAAAGCATTTCTGCAACAAGTTGTTTGAAAAGCTGATGAAGAAAAATGGAATCAAGCACAAGGTGGTCACCCCTTATCACCCGCAGACTTCTGGGCAAGCCAAGACAAGCAATCGGCAAATCAAAGGGATTTTGGAGAGACGGTGAAACCGTTTCGTAAGGACTGGTCTACGAAGCTAAATGATGATCTATGGGCATACCGAACAACGTATAAGAGTATCTTGGGAATGAGTCCCTATCGCCTGGTTTTTGGTAAAGCGTGTCATCTTCCCGTAGAGATTGAGCATAAGTCTTATTGGGCTATCAAGAAGGTAAATCTTGATCTATCTGTAGCCGGCGAGCATCGGATGCTACAAATGTCCAAGCTTGATGAGTTACGTAATGAGGCGTATGAGAATACTAAGATTTACAATGATAGGGTCAAGCGACTTCATGACAAGAGGATTTTGGTGAAAGAGCTCAAGCCTGGGATGAAGGTTTTATTGTTTAACTCACGGTTAAAGTTGTTTCCCGAAAAGCTCAAGTCTAGGTGGAGTGGCCCATACACTATCACAGAAGTTTTTCCATATGGCTCGATCCAACTGTTGAATGAGAAAACGCATCACTCTTTTCCAGCTAATGGGCACCGCATAAAACCTTATATTGAAGGCGAGACTAAGGCCCACACGGTAGAGTCCGTACATATCTTTGATCCGTATTCTAATTGATCGTTTAATCGTCGACCTAATGACGTTAAAAAAGTGTTGTGTGGGAGGCAACCCATAAGTTGGTAGTTCGTTTCTCTCTTTTGTTTTTCTTTTTCTGCTTTTGTTTTTAAGTATTGTTATCTTTGTTGGTGGTTGTGCGGGGTTTGTGCTTGTGATGTGTACTATTTATAGTTTTCGAGGAGCGTATTGTACTTCAGCAGTCGCTGGACCCAGCGGTCCTTCCACCTCAGCGACCGCTGAGTATGGGTGCATTTTATAGTGGCTGGATTACAGGGCGAAAAGTCAGCGGTCGCTGCACCTGAGCGACCGCTGAGTGTAGAGAATGTTTCAAATCCAGAGCGAAGAGTCAGCGGTCGCTGTGCCTAAGCGACCGCTGAGTTGGGCGAAATTCTGAATACAAGGAACATAGTCAGTGATCGTTGTACCTGAGAGACCGCTGAGTTTGGGGAAGCTTTCGAGTTCAGGGGAAAGAGTCATCGGTCGCTCACTCTAGGCAACTGCTGAGTGTCATTAGGGCTCAATACTCAGCGGCCGCTCACCCTCTGCGACCGCTGAGCCTCTCATACATTAAATATACGCGAACCCTAATTTTAGCCGCCACTTTCATTCTTCAAAATTCACCTTTCCTCCTCAATCTTACCCCACCACTATAATTTTCCCTCACCACCACCCATAATTTTTCCGTCACTCCAAGACCGCTGTCGCCGCCATCTCTGTCGCATTCTTTTATCCTCAGCGATCCCTCGTCGTCAGCGACCGCTCAGCCATCTCTGTCGCGTTCGTTCACACTCAGCGCTCTCTCACCCTCAGCCGCCGCTGTCGCGCTCCCTCACCATCAGCTGCTGCTGTCGCCTGTCTATCTAAGTGCTCCCTCATCCTCAGCTTCAGCGCTCGCTCAGTTTCAGCGCCCTCTCCCCTTCAGAGACCGCTGAGATTTCCTCTTGTCCCAGCCGTACTGTGTGCCAGCTGCATTGCTTCTACTGATGTTGTTTGGGTTTGTTTGATCTAATGGCACGCACCAAAAATGCTTCGGGCTCTACCTCTCAACCTCAAGACCCCATGGAAGAAGAGGAACCTGTTGATTGTTCTCAAGAGTATGATTGTCCATTTTCTTTATTCAATCCTATATCAGGTGCTCTTTTTCAGCGTTTCAGTCGTTTTGATGTTACTGTGCCTCGTTATTTTGATTGAGGTTTTATAGAATCCCTTGGGGTCATGACTTCGCTTAAGCAATATCTAAAAAATTTGGGTATGGGCAAATTTACTATTATGGAGTTTCCGGTTATTCTCCATTGTGTTTAGAGGTGTTGACTACATTTGATCTTGCGAATGATTTTACTCATTTCACTTGTCGGATGTTTGGTCGTGAGTTTACTATGACTGACCGCATTATGAAGCGGGTTTTTGGTTTTCTGCTGGAGGGGTTCCATAAGCCCCCACCAGAGTTTGATGCTGTTGAGGCATGGGAATTTTTGTCCGGATTCAATAATTGGAGTTCAGGGGGTATGCCTAGTGGATTTATTAAAGATCCGGCGTTGGGGATTCTTCACAAGTTCCTTGTTTACAACGTCAGTAGAAAATGAGCAGGTGAACAAGGTTAATACCGGGGAAGTTTTTCTGCTCACAGCTGCTCTTCAGAATGTCAAGGTGTGCCCCGCGGCATTTGTGTTTGAGGCATTTCAGAATATTCAGCGCCGATCCCGTTGTCTTTCTGTGCTCTCTCATATTGTTACTGCTTTGGCCAACCATTTTAAGCTAATACCACCGAATGGATTTCCTCCCGAGGTTCAGACACGCTTACCACCGTATCGTATTAATCTGAATGAGTTGCATGGTGCACCCTTTGCTGTCAACAAGACTACACTTATTTCCCATAAGCGACGTCGATGTGTGAAGGCTTATCTCAATAGTTTGGTTGCCAATCCATTTTCGGACCCGCCGCCACGTACTGAACCGAAGGACGATCAGGCTGATGATGACGTTCCTCATGCAGGATATGATGGGATGACTTCTGTGTGGCCAACTCGAGGGGCAGGGTCCTCTTTTTCTGAATTTGCCCAGCTCCGTGAGGATCTTCAAGCTTTCCGTGCTGATTGGAGCACCCAGTGGGGGCAATTTCAGCATGATGTTTATGGTCGTTTTGATGCACAGAATCGGCAGTTGTATTCGTACCAGCAGCAGTTAGAGGATCATAGTCAGTGTTTGGATGCTCAGAATCAGCAATTGCTCACTCAGAATCGCCTTTGGAGCAAGCAGAATCAGCAGTGGGCTCTCCAGCAGCAGCAACTTACCGATCAGAATGCGCACTTGGCCGCTTTGGAGCAGCAGTGGGCGAATTGGACACTGCATCATGGACATCCACCTCCACTGCCTCCTGATCAACAGTGATTCCTCATTGTTGTTTCGTATGTTTTCTATTTCTTCTTTTGATTTGTTTTGTTTCATTTTATTTCGTAGTCGTTTTTGTGTTTTGTTTTTCTTTGGTTGCTGGATCAGTGTTCCTTTTGTTTCGTGTTGCCTTCTTATCTTTGGCTGTTTCTTTTTATTACAATGAGGGCATTGTCTTCTTCTCTTGTAGGGAGAGGGGTAGGTTTTGTCGGTGTTGCTTGCATGTCCTCATGAGTTTTATTTTGATCTAAGTGTAAATGTGATGATTGGATTCGATGAATTATGTTTTGATGGACTTGATTGATCGGGATGTTCTGTTATGAATCAATTGTTCGTGAGTATTATATGGTTAACTGTGGGCCTTGTCATACTTGAATGATTGATGCTTGACATTTGAATATGGGGTTTTGGGTGAGAAGATTGTGCTCTAAATGTTGTATCCCAAGTCTCTAAAAAAAAAATCAGATATGAGTCAAGTTGAGAGGCTTCTGCTCTTCTAGGAACCATGAGCATGAGAAACCACGTGGTGACACTTTAGATAACCTCTAAATGTTTACACCTCATGAACTATGGCCACATAACTCGACTTGACTTACAGCTGTTTAATTATGCCTGTTGGTGTAAATTGTGTGTGATTTGAAAGGCTTTACCCCACTTTCTCGTCGGTGTATATTTGAATCTTTTATACGAGGAATGGGTATGGGAAACCACGCTAGGATACCAAAATTTTTCCGAGAGTAACCCTAGTGAATTTTGCCTGGAATTTACCTTATTTCTTGAAGTTACTCAGTGGCTTGGAATTTTGGGATAAGTCGAAAAGTTGTGATATCTTCTTACCTATAATCTTATTTTCAAATGTTGGGTGGATTGAGGTCTTGTGTGGCGGGCCACTTGTTGCTGTGTGATAATCACGTTTGATTGAAGATTGATGGAATGTGTTGTGATTGATAGGATGTCGAAGCATGTTTTGTTGAGTTTAATTGATCATTTTCATTTTAGTTTGAAATGAGAATTACTTGAGGACAAGCAAGGTTTTGTGTGTGGAGGGTTTGTTGTGTTAGTTTTGGTTGCATTTTTTTGGATGTTCTGCGTGCACAATTTTGATGTCATTTGCTATGTTTTCTATTATTTTGAAGTTAAAATGCGCTAATGATTAGTTGTCGAGCTATCAGTTTGGAAGTATAGATTTTGCTCGAGAATGACGAAGGCGACCAATGTTTGTTCATTTTCCACCGTAATTTGAGTTTTTGGCGAAGAACAACTCAGCGGTCTCTCACCTTAGGAGACCGTTGAGTTCAAGATGTTTCTGTCGCGTCCAATACAGGGCTAGAAGTCAGCGGTCTCTCTACCTAGGAGACCGTTGAGTCCAGCGTATATCCAGTACAAGGATGGAAGTCAGCGGTCTCTCACTCTAGGAGACCGCTGAGATCAAAGGAAAGACGTTCATCAAGTTTCGACCTCAGCGATCGCTGAGAGTAGGAGACCGCTGAGGTCGATTAATTTTGCACAATTATAAATAGCGAGCGAGGGTTTTTTCAGATGATTATCACGGTTCCAGACGCCATTTTTTTTACTTGTTCTTTCAGAGTTTCTTTTAGGGTTATTATTCTACTTTCTTTCGGACATTTCTAGTTAGTGATCTACTATTGTAATTTCATTCCGAATCCGAGACTATAGACATTGCAATCTTCAAGTTCAATTCCAGTTTTTTTCGTCAATTTCATTTAAGATTGTGAGTTCTTTCAATTTTCATTCTTTATTCTGTTTTGTTATTTATGCTTACATTTTCTCCTACAGTTTGCTTAATCGAATTAATATTGGGTTTTAAGTCATCTCATTCTTTCATTAGATTAAATTTCGATTCCTGCCTAGGGTTTACTTTATGCTTAGCATTTCTTTCCATTTAGTTATAAACAATAAATCCAATTGATTTACTGCTTTATTTTTCTTTTATTTTGCAATACAATAATTTCCTTGTTAAGTTTTCCTTGTGAGACTATATTTGGGTTAGCTTATTTAATCTACTACGACCACGTTTAATTACGTGCAGCTTAGATTAATTAGGTTGAACAAGAGGTAAGGTTGTTCTTACCAAAGAACACACCACACTTAACTTTCCCAAAGCTCTGAAGGATCCCGAATGTGTGAAGGATCTCCCTTAAAGACCTCCATCATCTCATGAAGAAGCAGCCTCGTTTGATATTGACTATGATGCAAGTGAACCGGCTCATCCTTCTCATGTCACTGATCCCATCACTGGAGATGTTACTCTCACCTTAGCTGACATTCAGGTGGTTCTCATGGCGTTTCCCAAGCTTCTGAATGAAGCTCGTGATGTGGTTCGTCGTCTTGAATGAGTGGAAACTTTCTTCAAGTCTCTACTACCATCAACCAAAAAGGGAGAGAATGAAGATGAGTGACTTAAATTTGTTTTGGTTGCTGGAGTTTAATATGTTGGCATCATGTTATGTTTTTTCTGCGATGGACGCATTTATATTCTGTTTGGTTTTTGCGATGGATGCACATTTATATTCTGTTTGGGTTAGTTTCTGCGATGGACGTAATTTTATTTTGGTCTAATGTGTATGAACACATATCTTCTTGTTGTTGGCTTGATGTTGAATGATTCGATGAATATGTTTTCCCTTGCTGGTTGAATTCTGATTTTTTGCAGGAGATGTGTAGCATGGATCGAATATGATAATCGAAGGTCTTGGCCTTTGGCCGACCTTCGATATCAAAATGATCATCTCTAGAATTTAGTCTTACTTTTTTAGTTCTATCTCTCTGTTGCAGATGTTCTAACAGGTGTTACTGACATAAGCACTTCAGGGGGAGTTTTAAGTGGGAGTTATGTTACTCCTTCTTATATTGATTGTTATGTTTTGATCATCCAGTTACCTTGCCTTCAATATGTAAATATCCTGTAAATATGTATATATTTGTTTCAGGGGAAGCTATTTATTTCTCTCTGAAAATATTCTTTCATTATTTTATTCTTTATTATTTCTTTTGTACATAATTTTATTTTGGGGAGGGTTCCCATTTGTCCTCCATTATTCTTTTGATTCTTTATTCATTCTTTGAAGAGCTTCCTTTAACTCTTCAAAGGTTTATATACTTTCAAATAAAGTGAAGAGTTTCCTTTCGCTCTTCACTCTTTAAGTTTATTCCAAATAAAGTGAAGAGTTTCCTTTCGCTCTTCACACTTTAAATTGTTTTCTAATAATATA
Source organism: Agastache rugosa (assembly GCA_031470985.1). Taxonomy (NCBI): domain Eukaryota; kingdom Viridiplantae; phylum Streptophyta; class Magnoliopsida; order Lamiales; family Lamiaceae; genus Agastache; species Agastache rugosa. The sequence goes on along the minus strand of CM062601.1, from coordinate 57,240,223 downwards.
AGAGTTATCTTTTACTCTTACTTCTGTTTGTTTATTTTTCTTTTGCAGGAAAAGCCTTTTGGTGCAAGAAAAGATACATATACAATTAAGGGAGAGTTTGTTAGGTTTTCGTTGGCATAAGTGTTACTTCGGTTGTTGGTAACATGTGTTATCAACATGCCTGATGACAGTGAAAACCGTTATTTTTATTTAATTGTATATTATTTTATCTTGTCTTATTTTTCTTTTGCACGTTTCATGTACAGATAAAAGAACAGTTGAATGACGGTTATCAGCAGAAAGAGTGGGGTTTAAGGCGAAGTACACGGTGGTTTTTATCCATGACATGTTAGGAGATCATGGGAATAACTACCTTGTGTAACCGCCACTTCCCACTACTTTCTTAACCGCTGGAATGAAGTGGAACTGCAGGTTATGGACGTCCAAATGATGAGAGGATGGAAATAAACTGCTCAGCATTTGGAGAAGTATAAATACTGCACGAGTTTCATTTCAAAGGTTGCGCATTTTGAACGAAGATCACACTTAGCAAATTCTAGATTCAGCTTTCGCCATTTTGTCTACCTAGTGTTAGCAACATCACAAACCAACACGTTGTGGAGGATTGTGTTGTGTAGAAGCAAGTTACTAAGGTAGATAGTCTTATCTAGATTAGTCTTCGAAGAGATTAATCTCTATCTTTACATGTTCTGATTCTTAGGCAAATTGATAGGCTGTAAAGGTTCGAACATGTTTGTATAGTTGATTAGATTAGTATATATTTAATCTTCTACCCATTCGATACTTAGAGCTTGTTGTTATATGGATCGAATGGTTTTGGTTTCTCTGTATTGTAATTTTTGGTTTCAATATAGTATTTTGCCGTAAGGCACCGACAGGTTTAATCACCTGCCAAAAAGTTTAATTTATGTATTTGTTAAATTTCCACTGTACGTTAAATATGTTGTTGTTAATATGTGATTTAACACTCTTGTTTTAACAAAATGCGTGATTTTGTTGTAATGTCGGGCACTCGATTCTTTCAAAAACGATCAAACACTTCACAAAGATTTCGGTCAAATCTTACAGTCATGTCATCATCACACAATTGACTGATTCTTATCAAATTTGCCGTCAGTCCTTCAACATGAAGGACATTCCTTAAATTAGAAAAGTTTGGAACGTTCAATGTTCCCTTGCCAATTATGTTGCCCTTTGCTCCTCCACCATATGTCACTTTTCCTCCATTGATCGTAACTAGGGCTGAAAAATTCCTGGGCCGGGCTGGCCCGGCCCGAGCCCGTCGGGCTTTTTGGGATAATCGGGCCGGGCTGGGCCAAAAAAAATTGCAAGAAAAGTCGGGCCGAGCCGGCCCGGAAATTTTTCGGGCCTGAAAATGTGCGGCCCAGCCCGGCCCGAAAATACATTTGTAGTTCAATTTGTCCGGTCCTGGCCGGCTCGGGCCCAGCGGGCTTTTACCCATTTCGGATTGGGCCGGGCTGGCCCGAAAAAATTTTGGGCCTAACATTGTGTGGCCCGGCCCGAAAATGCTTCGGGCCTGAAAATTGGCAGCCCAGCCCGGTTTCGGGCCGGGCCGGGCCAATTTTGACACCCCTAATCGTAACATAGTCGATGAGGTAATCTTTGACTCCGATCATGTGTCTCGAACATGCACTATCAAAGTACCAATTTCCTGCAACATCAACTTTCAATGAAGTGTAAATAACAAAACAAGACTCATTTGAGTGAGACCTTTTCTTTTTCACAAAAGGTGAAGTTGTTGATCCGGATGCTTCACTGTTGGTAACAGATGAGTCCTTTCTGAGATTAGACAATACTTTTATAGATTTTGACAAAAACTTTCCAGGTATCTTTCCGTTGGCAACATCTTCAATATATTGATTGCAGTATGGTTTGATATGACCAGGGCCAGAACAATATGACACACATAAACATTAGATTTTCCTTTGTTAGTAACACTAGTGTCACAAACATCCATATCAACATGATTTGGACTGTTTTCTTTCACGAAATTCACATCAAATGAATTATTTTCAGAAACATTCGAATCAAACCCTAGACCATGTCTATTAGTTTGACCCAAAGAAAGAGTTTCTTTAAGAGCAAGAGTACCTCTGTCAGCCTGTCAAAGGTTGATTGATCATCTTCATGTTTCCTCTTCAAGATATGTAACTCATAATTTTTAGTGAGAAGAACCTCAAGTCTATTGATTCGACTCTTGAGGGATTGATTCTCATCAATCATCATCAAGAGATCTTTTCTTTGATCAGCACATTGCTCGTCAAGAGTTTCATAGAGTCTTCTTACTTCTTCAAGGGCTTCGACCGGATCAAAAACATGTCCTTGATCACTTAGGATTGAGGTGTTAGCACATTCTTCATCTTGAACTGTCATATCATACCATGATAGATGTGATGTTGGTTCGGAAGTGATCACAACATCTAGATCAACAATCACTTCAGTGTAGGTTGGAATAGTTGAAATGTGCATGTGATGCTCATTGGATGAATCAAATTCTGTTATGATAACATCATTGTTATTGACATAACTCTCTGGACTAATATTATTAATAGATGAATCAACACAGTTTTCTTCATAAAAAGTATCAGTTGTGTCATCGACAACACAGTCAACACCTGATAGATTTGAGAAAGAATTATCAACGGACATATTAGATGTAGAGACATCAAAAGGATCGTAAGAAAATGTGTTAGTCGAAGGATTGCCTTCAATATTTGAGACAAAGATGAGTTGATCATTCAACTCATCAATAAGAATCTCATAATCAATGTTGAGTAATACGTCAATCATTTCTTCACTAGTAACATCAACTTCAGTAACTGAAGCAAAGAAAAGTACCGGTTGAGAAGCGGTTTTATCACTCTTTTCGACTTCTTCAGTTTCTGAGTTATCACTCACTGTGACATTGAAATTCTTCTGCATTCTCCTACGAACAATAGGACATTCGTTTGCATAGTGCCCCATCCCTGAACAACCTCTACACTGATTAAATTTAATGTTAGATGATGTGTTCCTAACAGGCTCCTTAACAGTAGGTTTGACAGGAGACACAAGAAAAGATGATTGGGTCTTTCTCTTCCTGAAATTTGATTTGTCGTTTCCTTTCTTCATTATTTTGAGGACAGAGTTGAACTTCTTGATCAACAAAGCCATGCTAGAGTTTTCTTCATCGATAGGCTCCAAATCTGAATTCTCAGATTCTTCTTCTTCGCTTGATGTCTTGACAACATCAACATGGAAGGCAACACTCTTTCCTTTCATTCCAGGCTTTTGTTGGTTCAAGTTCATCTCAAAAGTAAGTAAGATACTGAATAACTCACTTACACGCAACCTAGAAACATCTCTAGCTTCCTCAATTGCCGAGAGCTTTATGTTAAATCTTTCAGGCAAGAATCTCATGACCTTACTAACCAAACGATCATTTCCAATTGGTTCACCAAGAGCAACATCTTCATTAGCTATTTCAGTGATCTTATCGGAGTATGTTGAAATTGACTCATCCTCCAACATCCTTAAATTTTTGAATTTAGTTGTGAGCATTCTCAACTTAGTTCTCTACACACTTTCAGAACCTTCACATTGTTACTGTAAGATCTTCCAGGCATCACGAGCCTGAACACAGTTAGAAATCAACCGAAAACACGGAACATCTATAGAGACAAAAATCGCATTCAACGCACGAGAATTGAAGTTAGAGATAATTCTCTCATTGGCTGTCCAGCGTCCCTCATGGGTTAATGTTGATATTCCATCAACTTCTTCACGTAGTGCAACCCAACCATTTACAACAGAAAGTCATGCTCGTTCATCAATTGACTTGATAAGCATCCTCATGCGTGACTTCCACAAAGGATAGTTCTTACCATTGCTATCCAAAATAGGGGGTCTTCCAGTGGTGTTCATGGTGTAATTTGCACACAGAATCAGAACTTAGTATATTAAGTTGAGGCTCTGATACCACTTGAAAGAATCGAGTGCCCGAGATTACAACAAAATCACGTATTTTGTTAAAATAAGAGTGTTAAATCACATGTTAACAACAACAGATTTAACGTGCAGCGGAAATTTAACAAATACACAAATTGAACTTTTTGGCAGGTGATTAAACCTGCCGGTGCCTTATGGTAAAATACTATATTGAAACTAAAGATTACAATACAGAGAAACCAAAACCATTCGATCCATATAGCAACAAGCTCTAAGTATCGAATGGATAGAAGATTAAATCTACACAAATCTAATCAACTACACAAACATGTTCGAACCTTTACAGCCTATCAATCTGCCTAAGAATCAGAACATGCAAAGATAGAGATTAATCTCTTCGAAGACTAATCTAGATAAGACTATCTACCTTAGTGACTTGCTTCTACACAACCCAATCCTCCACAGCGTGTTGGTTTGGAATGTTGCTAGCTAACACTAGATAGACAGAATGGCGAAAGCTGAATCTGAAATTTGCTAAGTGTGATCTTCGATCAAAATGCGCAACCTTTGAAATGAAACTCGTGCAGTATTTATACTTCTCCAAATGCTGAGCAGTTTATTTCCATCCTCTCATCATTTGGACGTCCATAACCTGCAGTTCCACTTCATTCCAGCGGTTAAGAAAGTAGTGGGAAGTGGCGGTTACACAAGGTAGTTATTCCCATGATCTCCTAACATGTCATGGATAAAAACCACCGTGTACTTCGCCTTAAACCCCACTCTTTCTGCTGATAACCATCATTCAACTGTTCTTTTATCTGCACATGAAACGTGCAAAGAAAAAACAAGACAAGATAAAATAATATACAATTGAATAAAAATAACGGTTTTCACTGTCGTCATGCATGTTGGTAACACATGTTACCAACAGCCAAAGTAACACTTATGCCAACGAAAACCTAACATAATTTATGAATTATAAATATTTATTATATAAACAATAAATTATTAGCTTTGAACTTTAAAATATCATCATTTGCTCGTTTCAAATCGGATTTTTATGATTTTTATGTCGAATAAAAGCTCTCGTCGTGATCTTTAATATGAGATATATGTTCGATATGTTTTAGATGAGCTAATAGGTCCGTATTTATGAAAAAAGATAAAAAAAAATCGAAATGAAAAGGATAAAAAAATAGAAAACTATAGAAAAAAAAATTTGGGTCAAACCTGCCAGCAGCCCCACGCGCGCGTGGACTGCACGCGCGTCGTGGGTGACGCGCTGAGGCTGCCCAACTTGCAACTTCCGAAGCCAGTTTCTGGTTTCGTTTTTTGGAACTAGTTTCTACTTCCTACAATGGTGTAATTTTGGGCTCCAAATTTGGAACCCAACCATTGGAGGCACCCTAAAGTAATATAAAGTATTTTTGAAGTGATATAAAGTATTTTTTGAAGTGATGTAAAGTATTTTTAAAATGAATAAAGTGAATAAAGTATTTTTTAAGTGAAACTTAATTATTTTCATAAAAGGAAATGTATTAAGATGAGTGGAACGCCCCTAAAAATAACACGTGTCAAGATGAACGGGACGGATGGAGTATATTTCATGAGAAAACACCAATAAGAAAAGTAGAAAATTTAAAATAAAATAAAATAAAAAATTGTAAACACTAATCTTTTAGAGGCAATAGACCTAATAAGAAATTATATAAAATTAAAAATAAGAATACAATAAGAAAATAGAAAATAGAAAGTAAAAAATTAAGGGAGTTGTTAGTCAAATTATAGAAAAAAAAATAGAAAATTTAAAAAATTAAAAATTGTGAACGGTGTTAGTAATCCGTTAGAGACAGAGAGGGTCTTTACATTATTTATGACATATTAAGGTGCTAGCAGCTTTAAATCAAAAAATAAGGAGATAAATATAATATAAAGATATATATTAGATGGGGGTATTTGCTGCTTCTCATTTCTTTTTTTATCTTTTTATCCGGAAAAATTCAATCCAACTAGCGTGAACTTAGTAGTCCACCGGTCTATTAATAGATGGTGTATGTAGTCCTGTTTGTGATTGTAATTTGTAATAAAACCATTGGGAAATTTCCTTGTATTTTTAGAATCACACTTCCCATTTTCCCAAAATTTTGAACACGGATGATATGTTACATAATTTGCCTTTTCTTCCATAGTAGCAGCTCCCAAAGGACATTAAAATTGCGATAGCCGTTATTGGATTTGTTATCCAACAATCCGATATTCTCATCGCCATTTTTGTCTTAGTGAGATATTGTTCGTCGCTTTTTTTTATTACTAGTACCCTAACCCGTGCGATGCACGGGAATTATCTAAGTAAAACAATAGTATTAAAATTTATCCTAAAAGCTCACCTTGATGGTTTTGGTTAAACACACCACCATATTCAAAATACTCTGTGAAAGAGCGGTGCATGTTCAAATATAAAACAATTTTCTTGAACTCAAAATATAGAAACATTTCGTAAATACTCGTATACCTTTTTCAGACATATTTTTAACTTGTATATCAATCAGTCCAGTTTCGCCAAAGGCTTCTTCAAGAGTTAGATCACCTATAGTAACTCAATAGAAAAATGTCCGTAACATTGTATATTAGTAATAAGCATTTTATGAAAAGTGTTTTGCAAAAAATATTATAAATAGCAGATATCACATGTTGCATACGATTTGTCA